>OZ019968.1:40269822-40869822 GCA_963970395.1 Ephialtes manifestator | reverse complement strand
CTGGACACGGCGCAACTCGACACGGCAAAACTCGACACATCACCAACTGGACACAGCAAAACTCGAATAACATCAGTTCGACACCGAAATACTGTCCAGTGGCTCAATTGAACACAGACCTCATCGGACATAGACGAGACGTTTGGTAATCCCACTTTGTTCCAATTGGACACAGACCCAAAAGAACAGACGCAATTCACGAGTGCGTTCTTTTGGGGGACTTTTCATGGGAACTTTGTTCCAATTGGACACAGACCCGAAAGAACAGACACAATTGACGAGTGCGTCCTTTTGGGGGACTTTTCATGGGAACTTTGTTCCAATTGGACCCAGACCCGAAACAACAGACACAATTGACGAGTGCGTCCTTTTGGGGGACTTTTCATGGGAACTTTGTTCCAATTGGACATAGACCCAAAAGAACAGACACAATTGACGAGTGCGTCCTTTTGGGGGACTTTTCATGGGAACTTTGTTCCAATTGGACACAGACCCAAAAGAACAGACACAATTGACGAGTGCGTCCTATTGAGGGACTTTTCATAGGAATTTTGTTCCAATTGGACACAGACCCAAAAGAACAGACACAATTGACGAGTGCGTCCTATTGAGGGACTTTTCATAGGAATTTTGTTCCAATTGGACACAGACCCAAAAGAACAGACGCAATTGACGAGTGCGTCCTTTTAGGGCTACGTCCAATTGGAACAAAGCTGGATTATCAAACGTCTCGTCTGTGTCCAATGAGGTCTGTGTTCAATTGAGCCACTGGACAGTCTTTCAGTGTCGAAATGATGTTTATCGAGTTTTGCTGTGTCCAGTTGGTGATGTGTCGAGTTTTGCCGTGTCCAGTTATTGCTGTGACGAGTTCTGCAATGTCGAACTGGTAACGTGTCCAGTTGATTTGTATGCAGTTACCCGTGTGTCAATACCATCTGTGTTTAGTTGGGATTTGTAGGACCGAGCCACTGTCCATTTATGTTCATATTGGATCCCTGTCAATTTTGAAGCATATGCGTAGCATAATGACAATGAATAGTGTAAACTAAACAATCGCCTAGTCCATAAAAAATCTACTGCAGTAACCCCTTAACATAAGGTCGTAATTACTTAAACAGAGAACATATAGTAAAATACAACGTTATCTTATAGTTAATGCAACTTTATTATTATTGTTGCAATTACAATTTCAAACCTGTTGAATAATTTCTCAAAAAATACTATGCTCATGATGATGTTTTCTCGCATCTATCGCTAAATTTTCAAAACAATATACTTTTTGTCACGATAACTGTTATTAACTATTGCATTGACTAAAAATAATTAGTACAGATAACTTTTTGTAAATAACTAAGTTTGTACTTTACTATAAATTTATAGTTACCAGTATCTTTTTTTTCCTCGATGCAGGGCATTAGCAGCCGCAGATTACCACCTGATATAACGTTCCAAAATGTCTACACAGATAGCCAAAAACATATAGAATGTTAAAAATTGATCACAATAGAACCAATCGGCTGTAGAACACAACTCCAGTAACCGTATTGGAAAAGAGATATCAAAATCTTGGAAAAATATTCCCGAAAACGAAGATTTCCTCTATGAGCACACTGAGAGAAAAATCTGGTAATTTAAATAAAAAAATAGTTAGACCGACGATAATCTAACTATAAACTATAATTCCCAGAAGGAACGTCTATATTTTATGGTTATAGCTAATATAAGAAAATAGTTGGATGAACCATTAATATAATTCCCAGGGGGAACGTCTATATTTTATGGTTTTAGCAAATATAATTATAGTAGCAATCATCAAAAGGATAATAGTTTCAAAAACTATTCTAATCGTTTCAAATATGCCGTTTCGTTGCATATACGATTTCAACGTTTGTTTCCAATAACCTTGCAAGTATCGGTTATTGAACCATATTATCATCGCTTGAACCATAAAACATTGAAAGCCTTCCTATATTCGTTTTATCATGTGAAATCGTTAAATCAACGATATGCTTTTCTCTCAGTGCAAGTGAAACGATAAATTTGTTTAAGCATCCAACAGAATAATTATTTATACGATGGGGCACTTTGAAAAATGCATCAAGATAATATTCCATAAGAACTGCACGGGCCTTCAAAGGGCTAGCATAGTACCCACTTACAATCTGAAAAATATACTATAAGCTGCTTCTCAAGCTCCTCGTACTCGGCGAAGAATTTACTATATACAGAAGCCGCTTACCGAAAGATCCGTCGTAAATGTCTGGAAAAACTCGTGAGATGCAGCGAAAGATAGATATATACCTACTTGCGACATAACAACCACGTGATACGTGAGTGTAACAGATGTATACGAAGAAAAGGAAGAAATCACGAAACGGGAAGTTGCGAGCGCTATAGCTTGTAGAAACGAGCAAAAAAAAAAGGAACGAACGCGCAAGAGACGCGATTGCAGAGGGAGAATCAGAGCCGCTCGAGCTCTATTCGCTCGATCGTTTCTCGCTTCCACTTTTTTCGTGTTTAAAAATAAAGCTTTCTTTCTTACTCCTTTAAACTTTTTTCTTCGCTTAAAAAAATTCCTCCTTTCTCTTATTTCGTCGTCTACGTCTATGACTTTGTTTGTTCTCCATTTTCTTCGGCTTATTCTTCGTGTTCTTGTTGAAATTCCTTTACCTCTGCTACACCCTTTCTTACTTCTTCCGCATCTCGTCGCATTCGCTCACCTTTCCTCACAGTTTAGAAATCTTGGTCGCGTCGGAAAACCTCTCAGGACAGACAACTTTATCGAGCGACACGTTTTCAAGGCACATCGGGTGACACTTAGCGACCCCTGTTGTATTCACTCGGCTTCTAACCTTCCACTTGCCTGCCGGGCGTTCGTTAGCCGCCAGGTGTTCACTTCTCTCTTTCTTGCTTTCTGGAGGACTTGGGTACCACTAACGGTCATGTACATGTAAACCTATTACTTAGCCATCTAATGTGTACAGGTGTCTTTCACGTAGCCTTTTAAGATAGGGTTAATTCGGGTCGTACATTTATATCGTTCTAACTAGGACTAAAAAGATTTTTAACAGCTTCATAATACTTAGCTGAACTTTGAGCAGTTCTATTTTCGAGGGCTCGAAGCCCCCGAAATGTTAGAACCCCGAAAATTACGCATTGTTACATATCCATAACTCTATTGTAGGTTGATCGATTTTCAATTACCTTTTTCTGTTTCAAAGAGCTCGCCAAAAAAAAGGACTGCGATCAATATCACTACATACTTCCATTTTTAAGTCCGTGAGGATAGTTTGAGAAAAGAGGGAAAAATGGAAAAAGGTACGTATGCAAAAAATTTCCAATTTTTGCTATCCTAACTTTGAAAATCCGCAAAAAATTCAAAACTGAACGAAAATTGATACACTGTTTGATAGTTTGAAACCTGATTAATTACGAAGGCTTCATTCACTCGGCTTCTAATCTTTCACTTTGTCTGTCGGGTATTCGTTAGCTGCCACCTGGTGTTCACTTTTCTCTTTCTTGTTTTCTCGAGAACATGGGTACCACTAATGATCATGTACATGTAAGCCTATTACTTAGCCATTAAATGTGTACAGGTGACTTTCATGTACCCTAATTCGGGTCGTACATTTATATCGTTCTAACCAGGACTAAAAAGATTTTTAACAGCTTCATAATACTTAGCTGAACTTTGAGCAGTTCTATTTTCGGGGGCCCGAAGCCCCCGAAATGTTAGAACCCCGAAAATTACGCATTGTTACATATCCATAACTCTATTATGGGTTGATCGATTTTCAATTACCTTTTTCTGTTTCAAAGAGCTCGCCAAAAAAAAAGGACTGAGATCAATATCACTACATACTTCCATTTTTAAGACCGTGAGGATGGTTTGAGAAAAGAGGGAAAAATGGAAAAAGGTACGTATGCAAAAAATTTCCAATTTTTGCTATCCCAACTTTGGAAATCCGCAAAAAATTCAAAACTGAACGAAAATTGATACACTGTTTGATAGTTTGAAACCTGATTAATTACGAAGGCTTCATTCACTCGGCTTCTAATCTTTCACTTTGCCTGTCGGGTATTCGTTAGCTGCCACCTGGTGTTCACTTTTCTCTTTCTTGTTTTCTCGAGAACATGGGTACCACTAATGATCATGTACATGTAAGCCTATTACTTAGCCATTAAATGTGTACAGGTGACTTTCATGTACCCTAATTCGGGTCGTACATTTATATCGTTCTAACCAGGACTAAAAAGATTTTTAACAGCTTCATAATACTTAGCTGAACTTTGAGCAGTTCTATTTTCGGGGGCCCGAAGCCCCCGAAATGTTAGAACCCCGAAAATTATGCATTGTTACATATCCATAATTCTATTTTGGGTTGTTCGATTTTTAATTACCTTTTTTCTGTTCCAAAGAGCTCACCAAAAAAAAGGACTGAGATCAATATCACTACATACTTCCATTTTTAAGTCCGTGAGGATGGCTTGAGAAAAGTGGGAAAAATGGAAAACGGTAGGTATAGAAAAATGTCCAATGTTTGCTATCGCAACTTTAAAAATCCGCAAACAAATCAAAACTGAACGAAATTTGATACAATTTTTAGTAGTTTGAAGCCTGATTAATTACGAAGGCTTCATTTACTCGTCTTCTACACTGACAGAAAATTATGGTATTAATAACTATAAAGTGACAACTATTCATTTATGGTTGGTACAACAATTTTTTTATAGTTGACACAACTATCAAATAATTACCATAACTAGTAAATAGTTACCATAACTATTTTCGTAGTTATCGTAACTATAAAAATAGTTGCAAGTGATAAAAATGAATAGTTGTCACTTTATAGTTGACTGTACTATTACGATTTCTCTGAGTGTAACCTTTCACTTAACCTGTCGGGTGTTCATTAGCCGTCAGGTGTTCACTTTTCTCTTTCTTGTTTTCTCGAGGACTTGGGTACCACTAACGGCCATGTACATGTAAACCTATTACTTAAAGAAGTAAATATGTAAATATTTTTAATGACTTCATAATATTTAGCTGTACTTCGAGCAGCTCTATTTTCAGAAACTCGCAGTCGGAAAATTACGAATTTTTACATGCCCATAACTTTATTTTGAGTTGATGGATTGTCAACTGCCGTTTTCTGCTCCAAAGAGCTCGTCAAAAAGAAACGGACTGGAATCAATATCACTACAGCACTTCCATTTTTAAACCAGTGAGGACGATTTGAAAAAAGCGGAAAAAGTGGAAAGGGTATGCAAAAATTTCCAATGTTCTACTCGAACTTTAAAAATCCGCAAAAAATTCCAAACTGAACAAAAGCTGATACGCTGTTTGACAGTTTGAAAAGTGATGAGTTACGAAGAAAAAAAGCACAGGCGAAACTCGTTACTTCATTAATTTAAATATTTCTGGTGATCCTAGTATAACTATGAATACTTTTTCATAATGTAAAAAAAAATCGTTTTTTTTTATAGATGCAATACCGTTGTATTTCGCCCGACCAGAAATGAAATTATATTTAGTTTAATTTCACAACCTCTTCAACTTACCGATAAAATGATGCCATAGTTATACAGAGATACATTCCTCGCTACATTGTTCATTGTATCCGATGGACATTAAGTCCTTTTTGGAACTACATTAAATTAATTTGTACACCAAGAAAAAAATTGGTAAAACCAACCGAATGTGCGGTTGCGGGTGACGAAATAAACATTTGGTTAATTGGCCATGTATATTAGGGCTGTTCAAAAAAACATAATTTTCTTATAATCGGCTGCTCCTGAAATGCTGTATTGATTATCACAAAAAAAATGTTTTCGCCTAAGCTGGCAGTTGTGCGATGATATTAAGTACTGCCGCATCAAGCCCAAAATTCATGAAACGCGGCGATTTTTATGATTTTTTTTTTACGTGGTGAAGCCCTCATGGAGATTGTGGTTGCTTTCGATAGACTATGAAATTGTGTAAAGGCAGAAACATGTTCGATAATGTTTAGTGCTGCCGCATCGACATTGAAGTTACCAAAATCAAAAAATTAAATCCTTTAAAACATTGAAATATTCGTCCGCTCATCGACTATTTCGTGCGATTTCAAATGAAAAAATGGCTCTTGAAAAGGGAGTCATGTATGATCATAATCATGATGATGATAAGCGATTTTCGAATTTTGGGAAACTGCGATATCAATGTGGCAGTACTAAATTGGATCATACAGGACTCCCGTTTCATGAGCCATTTTGTCATTTGAAAACGCACGAAATAGTCGATGAGCAAATGAATATTTCAATGTTTTGAAGGATTTCATTTTTTATTTTGTTAACTTCAATGTCGATGCGCAGTACTAAACATTAGCGAACATGTTTCTGCCTTTACACAATTTCATAGTCTATCGAAAGCAACCACAATCTCCATGAGCGCTTCACCAAGTAAAAAATAAAATTTCTAAAAATCGCCGTTTTTAATGAATTTTAGCCTTGATGCGGCAGTATTTAATATCATCTCACATCTCCCAGCTTTCGCGAAAACATTTGATTGGTTTTTTTCTCAGTGTATCAGAATTATAGTTATTTCTCAATATATAATAACAGGGAAATTTATCGAGCGTTACGTTACATGTGTATCTATTATTTAGCAATTTAATGTGTACAATTGACTTTCTAGTAGCCTTTTAAGATGGGGTCAATTCGGGTCGCACATTTATATCATTCTAACTAGGATAAAAATAGTATACTCCGATATAAGTACAGGAAAACTTTTTCTCATAGTATTGTACAAAATTTTACTTTACAACGTGTTTTACTTTACAAAATTCCGATTTATGAACGCGGAGCGTAAAACATCTATTATCGCAACGAGTGAAGTAAAGATTTTTAATGGCTTCATAATATCTAGCTCTTTGTTGTTCAGTTTGTTAGCTAACAAACCGTTAACAATAGGTACAATTATTAAGGGGTTCTACGGCTCGAGCACTCCACGCTTTTGCACACGAATCAAAATTGTAATAACAGTAACGAAATTCGTATATTTATTTTTTCTTTATTTGGATTAATTAATATTTTCCATGAAACGCATAATACGTATTTTATTGAAAAATGTGAAGTGTGTTTTGACCATATTTACATATTTATTTGAATCAACTTCGGAAATAAAGGCGAATGAAAAAACAAACTGTATTTTTTGCGATTCCATTTTTCATTTTCATTTGTTAAAATCAATGTTTGTTTCATAACATGCGGTAAATAAAAACGAATATTACATTTATTGGTAAATAAACCCAACTGTGTGTATGTCCCACATTTATTACGCGAATCTACAGATGATTCAGCGATACTTGAAACTGATGTACATTAAGTAATTTTTCAACATCCTTCAAATAAGTGTGATAGATTTAGGCCGAAGTTAAATACATTTATACTTTAAAATTCAACAAACTTATTTATTCACATTACGGCCTAATTGGATTTGATTTGGTCTAATAATTATATTTGTATGAACTACGAGATCTACTAGATTCAAATACAATTTAATCCTATTCAATCGGATCCTATATTTGATTGAATTAAATTCATTAGACTTATTTTACTTCATGTCAGACTCGAAAATCGTGCTTCGAATATTCGCTTCCACAATACCTGTATTTATACAAAAGATTATAGTGTACGTATATTCTAATACTTTAGGCATTTCACCCTCGCCGACTGCTAATGAGTTAATAAACGTCATACAGATATGTAATCGGACTAACACCTACTACCACCTCTAATACGCTTCGTATACCGAATGAGTTTCCGCTCGCTCGCTCGCTGTGTGTATTTAATAGAGATTTCCGGAAATTATACGACTGGTACCAACTCCGAGGTTCAAAGCTCCTGCCTCACATGTAATAAACGCGAGCATTTTCGCGTGGATTTACCCGAGGATTTCCACAACCAAGAAATTTCACGTAAGCACACCGGAGGAAAAGCCCCAATGCTTTTTGAGTTTGTGAATTGAGGGTTCTGACTACCACCGTACAACCGCCTCTTGCGGGGAACTATACGCTGATGGTATAAACTCTCACGAAGGCCGTGGAGCTGGGGCAAGAGCATTTCCGGAATTCTCCCTTCTTGCGGGGGAATCACAGGAGCGAAGAAGACGCCCGGAAATGAGTCGAGAAGCCGTACAGACACCAAAATCCTCTGAGCTTTTTCATGCTATTCGAGTGCACTGAGATATTTTATACCCGCATAAAAACACACTGACGAAATAAGAGTTTCAATAGACGTTATTTTTTCACCACTGAAAGATCCGTCCAGAATAATGTCGAATAAAAACGACGGCAAATTGCGACACACAACGAAGAACGAAAAAGAAAAAACAACACGTTTTTTTTTTAAATACAAAATTCAGCACTCTCGCTGATTCGCTCGTGAATAATCTTCTCATCTTTTTTTTTTTTAAATCTTTTGTTTTAGTTATTTCGTGGACTTCCTTCATTGCCATATTGGATCACTGTGATCCATAATTAGAGTACGGAATACAATTTTAAAAAAGAGTTAATCGGAAAAAGGGCAAAAATATAACAGTATACATTTTTTATCGATTGGATTTTTTTAAGTTAGAATTGCATTTTTTTTTTGCGAGCTCGAAACTCTCGAAAAGTCAAAAGCCCGAAGATTCCGAATTTTCACACGTGCATAACTCTATTTTGGGTTAATGGACTTTTAATTTCGTTTTTCTGTTCCAAAGAGCTTGCCCTAAAAGAATAGCTTCCATTTTTATGCCCGTGACAATGGTATGAAAAAAGCCGGGAAAATAAAAAAAGTGGTACGCAAAAATGTCCAATGTTTGCTACCCCAAATTAAATAAAAAGGATGCACAGTAGAACCTTGCACATTGCTTCCTCATTCTTTTTCGCTTTGTACAAAGTTTCCTCTATGAGGAAATATGTTAATCAATGTTGACTTCCTCATAGAGGAAGCTTTGAAAAAAGCAAAAAATAATGAGAAAACAATGTGCAACTTTCTACTTTGCAACCTTTTTCGTTTTGTTTAAAATTATGGTAAAAAGGCTAGTAACCGGTATTTTATGCACTCGAAAAAAAATCTACTTGAAATTTAGTGTACTTTTACTGGAAGTTTTTATTCATAACCTAGTATATTAAATTTAGTATACAAGTGTAATGTAAAATTAATGTTTGGTACAGCACATTCAATACTTTACTTTAATTTTACAGTAAAAGTACTTTAATTTTAATAATTTGCTTTAATTTTGCTGAAAAAGTACATGAATTTTATACCACAATTGTATATTAAATTTCGATGATGAGTTTATGAATAAAAACTTCCAATCTTTTTTAACAGTGTATGGTAGAATATGCGACTTGAGAACGATATTGAAGACCAAATGTCGATATCTCAAAAAGAAAAAAAATGTTAGGTCGGATTTTTCGACCGGATGTCGAATCTGTGAATTCTGGAATCAGAAACGGAAAAAAGTCACTTTTTTAAAATCATGGTAAAAGGACTTGTAACCGGTATTTTCTGTGGTAGAATATGCGACGTGAGAACGATAGTGAAGTCCAAAATTCGATATGTAAAAGAAAAAAAAATTTAGCATTTTGAGTGTACGGACATAAAAAAAACTTGAAAAAAATGTTCGCACGAAAACACAGCTTCCTCTGTGAGGAAGCAAAATCGGTAAAAAAAATTCGAAACATAACGAAACTTGATACGCTTTTGACAGTTTGAAACCTGATTGACTTACAGAGAAAACAAACATCGGCGAAATTCGCTACTCCATTAATTTCAATAATTCTGGTCATGCAAATATAGCTATGCATTTTTGGCCAAAATGTAAAAAAAAAATGTATATTTTTTTTATAGACTGCATTCCGTTGGATTTCACCTCGGTGGAAATGAAATTAAATTTAGTTTCATTTTCTCAACCTCTTCAACTTACCGATCAAAGGACGGCATGATTATATACAGCTACATTACTCATTAAGACCCCCGAACATTAAGCTCCTTTTAGAACGTCATTAAATAAATTTCCAACAGAATTACAGTTATTTCTCGCTAAATAATAACGTGAAAACTTTGGTAGATCGCATTGATTAAAAAAAGTATTACAATTATCACCTTCAGTGAAAAATTCACTATAGTCTTACGAAAAAAACTGTTAATTCTGGAATCAAAAACGGAAAAAAGTCACTTTTTTTAAATCATGGAAAGACTTGTAACCGGTATTTTCTGTGGTAGAATATGTGACGTGAGAACGATAGTGAAGGCCAAAATTCGATATGTAAAAAAAAAATTTAGCATTTTGAGCCTCATCTTGCACGACAGTCCCTTAAAGCTTTTGATAAAATTGAAATACACGAAGAGCTTTATTGACTGTAGGGATATTGAAGGGATACGTGGAAAGGAATTTAGAACGGAAAACCTGCGTTACGGAATGCCACAGAGAGATAAACTTGAATCGAAGTTAATAGACACGCTGTCTAAAAATATACAACCCGTGAAGCGTATCAGCTATGAAGGAATCAGAGTCCGAAATTTTCTCGATATTTTGTGGACGAGGATATTGGCTGGTTCACGTAAATTCTTCGTTGGTCAGTCTGAGCACGTTCACGAAAACGGGAATTCCATTGACGCAACATGCCACCCACGAAGTGTTCTGGGGTCTTACGAGTTCTTGGATCCCGCGAAGAAGCGAAGAGAGGGCGAGAGTAGTCGAATGTTCGCCGCGGTGCCTCCCAGTGCACCTTCGCTCGGGCACGCCCGTACGAAGACTCATGACGCCCATTAATTGCTCCATTCTTCCGTCCGAGCTGCCGGCCATGAATTTCCAAGCGAGATCGTAATTTCAAAACGCTCGGCAGGAACTGCTGCTACACGTTGGATAGTTTCCTCTTATACGAACATGTAGTATATGTATACATATAGATACTCTACTCTACGACTTTTCGTATTCACGTCTCTGTATAGTTTATGGGTTTACAATGCTAGTATTAATTCAATAGAAATACCTAAATTACTATGGTAACGGAGTTCTGTGTTCTACGTTGATAATGCAAATATACTACGTTATTGTGATGTCATGTACCGCAATTCCTGTAAATTACATCGATTCTAACATCTGAATTCAAAGCGTCGATGTTCATTTTCACTTCGGTGGAAAAAGTGAAGAATTTTCTGTCTCAGCTTATGGAATATAATTCCAAAAGCTTCATATAGATATTAGTCGAAATTTTTTATGTGCACAGTCTAGATTTATTTCCCAAACTTATATGGTTTTTTCGTGAAAATTTACCTCAAAAGTAGAAATTATTTCAAAAGTAGAGGAAGCTTTAATTTCGTAAACAAATTTTTTTGCCTCCTGTACGAACATGTAATATATACATATAGATGCTCTACTCTACGACTTTTCGTATTCACGTCTCTGTATAGTTTATGGGTTTACAATACTAGTATTAATTCAATAGAAATACCTAAATTACTATGGTAACGGAGTTCTGTGTTCTACGTTGATAATGCAAATATACTTCGTTATTGTGATGTCATGTACCGTAATTCCTGTAAATTACATCGATTCTAACATCTGAATTCAAAGCGTCGATGTTCATTTTCACTTCGGTGGAAAAAGTGAAGAATTTTCTATCTCAGCTTATGGAATATAATTCCAAAAGCTTCATATAGATATTAGTCGAAATTTTGTATGTGCACAGTCTGGATTTATTTCCCGAACTTATATGGTTCTTTCGAGAAAATTTATGTCAAAAGTAGAAATTAGAATAGAAAAGCGTCGATGTTTATTTTCACTTCGGTGGAAAAAGTGAAGAATTTTCTGTCTTAGCTTATGGAATATAATTCCAAAAGCTTCATATTGATATTAGTCGAAATTTTGTATGTGCACAGTCTGGATTTATTTTCCAAACTTATATGTTTTTTTCGAGAAAATTTACGTCAAAAGTAGAAATTATTTCAAAAGTATTATTTATTGTATAAGTAACTATTTTTGCTTCGTAGAGGAAGCTTTAATTTCGTAATTTTTTTTTTGACTCCTGTACGCACATGTAATATATACATATAGATGCTCTTCTCTACGACTTTATGTATTTACGTCTCTGTATAGTTTATGGGTTTACAATGCTAGTATTAATTCAATAGATATACCTAAATTACTATGGTAACGGAGTTCTGTGTTCCACGTTGATAATGCAAATATACTACGTTATTGTGACATCATGTACCACAATTCCTGTAAATTACATCGATTCTAACATCTGAAATCAAAGCGTCGATGTTCATTTTCACTTCGGTGGAAAAAGTGAAGAATTTTCTGTCTCAGCTTATGGAATATAATTCCAAAAGCTTCATATAGATATTAGTCGAAATTTTGTATGTGCACAGTCCGGATTTATTTCCCGAACTTATATGGTTCTTTCGAGAAAATTTATGTCAAAAGTAGAAATTAGAATAGAAAAGCGTCGATGTTTATTTTCACTTCGGTGGAAAAAATGAAGAATTTTCTGTCTCAGCTTATGGAATATAATTCCAAAAGCTTCATATAGATATTAGTCGAAATTTTGTATGTGCACAGTCTGGATTTATTTCCCAAACTTATATGTTTTTTTCGAGAAAATTTACGTCAAAAGTAGAAATTATTTCAAAAGTATTATTTATTGTATAAGTACCTATTTTTTTTCGTAGTGGAAGCTTTAATATCGGTAATTTTTTCAATTTTTTTATGCCTCCTGTACGAACATGTAATATATACATATATATACTCTACGACGTTTCATATTGACGTCTCTGTATAGTTTATGGGTTTACAACAGAGCTGGGCAAAGTACTTCAAGTACCTAAAGTACTTTAAGTGCTACATGGTAATTGGTATTTCGAATTGAACGTTATGCTGTCTAGTAACTAGACCAGGTCTAATCTCTCAAAGCAGCACGAAAAATAATTAGTACTGTGCCTTAGTCGCCTGCGGCATTTGAAGTACTTAGTACTTTAAGTACTTTTATGCCCAGCTCTGGTTTACAATGCTAGTATTAATTCAATAGAAATACCTAAATTATTATGGTAACGGAGTTCTGTGTTCCACGTTGATAATGCAAATATACTACGTTATTGTGATGTCATGTACCGCATTTCCTGTAAATTACATCGATTCTAACATCTGAATTCAAAGCGTCGATGTTTATTTTCACTTCGGTGGAAAAAGTGAAGAATTTTCTATCTCAACTGATGGAATATAATTTCAAAAGCTTCATATAGACATTAGTCGAAATTTTGGGTCTGGGTGTATTTCCTAAACTTGTGGTTTTTTTTTTCAGAAAATTTATTTCAAAAGTATGAATTATTTCAAGAGTATGGGAAGAAACATTTGACTGTGCAGGTATTTTGCGATTACTATGCCAATATTAATCCTATATATTATTCCTATTTTTTCTTCGTAGAGGAAACTTTGGTTTCGTAAACATTTTTTTTTGTCATGATTTCTATGTCAGTATACTTAGAATTGTCCAAAACGCCAAGAAAAGTAGTCCCGAAAAAATGTCCGGATGTATGTGTGAGGATTTCAAGGTTCGAAAATGAAATCATCTATAATTCAAGAATCGTTCAACGATTAAGCTAAAATTTTGCATACAGATAAAATAATAACCCTTCTTTGAATATTCTAGTTTGTAACAAAGTAGCTTCACAAATAAACATTTTATAGCTTTTTGAAATGCTTTTAAAAAAGGGCGCGTTTGAAATTTCAACTTTTATTTCTTATTTCTTGATGAAATAAAAATTCGTCATAAATCAATTGTTTTAATTTATTTCAAACACGGTTGCAAAATAAAATCTTGTATCCTTTTTATATTCATATAACTGCGATCCGGATTTTGTACAATGCTCTTAAGGGGTTTTGTTTCAGTTTATGCAATAAATTTATTTCCCTCCGATTCCAGAAGGCAAAGAATATTTTTATTATCTTTATCCTAATTTGCAATTACGTCCAACTTATGCCATGATTTATTTTGCTTACCAATGTACGAATATGTTGGTACAAAATTTGTGGTTTTAGAAAAATGTTGGAATTGTTCAGGACAGTTTTAAACTCGCAGACAGACAGGAATTCATCAATTATTTCGTTATAAAATCCGGCAAACGGATCGTCGAGCTGCATGGCTGACCGAAGACTGACCTTTACCACTTGGGCTTGGCTAACTATATCCAATAGTGAATCACCGAGTGCTCGGCAAACTCGTGCCTGGCATCGTCGAAAACTCCAACAGTCGAAGGATAAAACGTCTACATGCACACAGTAATAGTATTAAGGTAGATGCACTGCAAGTGAATATTTTATCCATACTACCGATCCACTTTCGTGTATCTAACGACACTAACAAAGTATCACGCGAATGACAGCATCTGACTGACCATACGAAGTTACGCTGATCCATCAGTAACTTGATACACAAATATGCACGACGAAGTTCATCCTCGTTGTCATTTTTTTTAGAAATAATTTTTTAGATATAACCTGCCAATCTTGCAATGCCCCAGATTCACCCAGAATTTCGAAACAAGCCTTCAATCAAAATTAGAAAATCCCAGACCCTCACCATCAAAAAACTGAGATCAGCAATTTTCTCGGTTATTGATTATATATGAACACCAATATTTTTGTGAACAAATTTTTAAAAATAATAGATTTCGTCCTCGACCGTTTAGAAATTTCAAGTTAAATGCAATTGTAATTACAATGTATTTTGATGTAGATACAATATGCAATGTTTACAACTTATAGATTTCGTGGAAAATTTTTTGTACAAAATTTGTATTTTTTACGATAAACTACAATTTCCTACAAGGAGAAAATTGTTAGTTGTTCTTTTTTAATTTTAAGTACAACTATTTATTATTGTATTGTGAAATTACCAATTTCTATGGGATATTACAATATTGTATAAAAGAAGTTCAAGCATAATCGAGTTGTTTCCCGTTAGTAAATTACGAAATTCTACAAAATCTGATGGTCTCCAATTATTTATTGCAGAAAATACAACAGATACCACAACAAATAACAATATTCTACGATTCAACTGAACTGTTTACTAATTTAAAAAAGTAGAACTTTGCAAATTGCTTCTTCATTATTGTTGGATTTTTACAAATCTACCTCTATGAGGAAGCATGTTAATCAATTTTGACTTCCTCATAGAGGAAGCTTTGCAAAAATCCAACGATAATGAGGAAGCAATTTGCAAAGTTCTACTTTGCAGCCTTGTTTAAAAAAATTTTAAATGGCATTAATTTTGAACGCCTTGACAGGTTCTCACCAGATTCGAACTGAGTTTACCCACACTTTACTTGTGGACCAAATTTGAGCCCGATATCTTAAAAATTGCGAAAGTTAAAGCACGAACAAAAAATGTCAAAATTTTTTTAATTGCCATAAGTTGTGAACCCTTTAACGGATTGACACCAAATTTAATCCCAAACACTATTTGATAACAGTCCACTTCTGGTCCAAGTTTGAGCCGGATATCACACCGAGAGAAAAAGTTTCATTGATTCACGTAAATCTTTGCCAATGAAATGAAATACTTGAATTTCAATACTATCTTTTCTTTGAATGATCTCAAACTCAATGAAAAGTAGTGACATTGATTCGAAGAAACATTTCTTTAAACCAATGAACCTTTTTCATTGATTTCAAAGATATCGTCTCTGATTCAATGAAACCTTCTTCTTACCAGTTCAAAATTTCGAAATCTATTTTTTCCTGAAGTACGCGGCAGATAAAGTTCAAATTTTGTGAGTATGTAAGGATGTACGGCAGAAGAAGGCTAAGCTTCTGGCTCCTCGAAACTCAAAGCCGTTCGTTCGGGAGAACCGGAAAACAAAAAAGTGAGGTTGAAAACGTCTCTTTAAAACAATGAAACTGTTTCTTTTTTATATGCTCACCAAGTACATCTTTATTTACAGCCCAAGTAGCACAAAGACAAAGGATATCTATTTGGTATACGAAAAGGTATATTAATTTCCGTCCAAATGATATCTTTTTGGATTTGGATATCTTAAGAACGTCTAAAAGATATCCAAATCCAAAAGATATCATTTGGACGGTAATTAACATACCTTTTCGTATACCAAATGGATATCCTTTGTCTTTGTACTACTTGGGAGGCAATGAAATGTTCTCTTTGAAATTCAAATGCACTATTTCATTGAAATCAATGAAAAAAAAATCAATCCACCCATTTCTTTGGCGTCAATGAAATCTTTTCTCTCGGTGCATAAAAATTGCGGGAGTTAGAGCCCGAGCTGACATTCTCCAAAAAATTCAAAATGCCATAAATTTTGAACACCTTGATGGATTAACTCCAAATTCAATCCCATATCTTGTTTAACGACAGATTACTCGTGGTTCAAATTTGAGTTCGAAATCTTAAAAATTGCGACGGCTGTCGTGCTAATAAAAAATTGTGCACATACACACACATACACATACAGACATTTTTTCTAAACCACTTTTCTCGAGGTTTTAGACCATTTTGAGTGTCCTGACATGATAATCTCGAAAAAAAGCTTCCTCTATGAGGAAGCAAAAATTAATCATAGTATACTACATTGTTGTATAAAGTACAAGACTTATCGAAACAAAACTTCGACAACAAGCATCACTTTATTTCTATTACAAGATTATGAAAACATGCTTGCAAATCAATGTAAATTTGCATTTAAAATCCTGTATTACCGATTTCCGTTAACCTGATTCCGTTTTACATTGTGTAATTATAGCGTAATTTCAGAGAAGGAACCTGCAGATTTTTTGTTCCACCAGCGTATAAAAAACAGTTTTGTCTTAAATCAACAAATGCATTCGATTTGCATTGTTTAGGGCTTCGAGGGAAAATACATAATTGACGAAGCACGATATCCGTGGTCAATGTGACGGTCTGCATCGGGAATTGTAGTGGAAATGTGCAAATTCGAGACTAAGGGGAAACCGCGCGTGCTTTGAGTCCGATCGCGTCTCCTGCGAGAATCGAGAAGGAGATAACCCAGGATAGCCAGCGCACGTGTGAAACCACAATCTCGTCCCACAGCGGACTATGCTAGTCGTGTGTCCAAGCTTTGCGGATACCCAAAGAGGAGAGAGAGAGAGAGAGGCACTAGAGACCACAGCAGCAGTGAAGGAAACCTATAGGATCGGTATAATCCTCCTGCTGAAGACTGACCGCGATCGAGTGTTGGGCAACATATCCAAAGGATCCAAGCTTCTCTCCCCGCAGTATCGGTGATGTTGGAGAACGAGAAAAGCCTCGAAGCTCCTTCGTAGTTTCAACCTGTGTATGTATCCTCTTCGTTGTCCTTTATACTTGCTTGTAGTCGAGTTTCCAAACATACGATACTCTCTTCTCTGGACTCTCGAGTTTCCACGTACTATAACCTCACCGCTTGGTGCTGCATACCTATTAAATTCCAAGTAGAATTCTGGGTTCATTGCGAAAAAATTACATGCTAGGTAAGTAACTAGAACTGCGGAATACGAAATGTGATACGGAATATTTAACACACGGAACGATTATATTTTATAGTTCTTGCGAATACACGAACAATAGTGGTAAATATAATTATAGTGTATTTTAACATGTATATTGTTTTTGTTTTTCATGGAACTATGAAACGGAGAGTTTAACCCAGGAAAAAAACCTTCCAACGAAGGAATGTTTATGCGATTATGATAATTTTTTTCACCTTGTTATTATCACTTTGATTAATGAAAATTTCAGTTATTCTGAAATAAAAATGTATGACAGCCCATGAAAAGGTATCTAAATTACAATTCTGATAGAAATTAATGCAAACGGGATATTTCTTTGGTACTGAGCACTGAGATTTTATTTTTAAATGTTCTATCGATTCGACTTTTTGCATGATAGACATCATGACTATTTCGTTGGGACTAAAATTATAAAATATATTCAGTCTTATCTTAAACGACCATGGAAAGCCAGAGTCCAGGAGCTTACATTTAGCCATGGTTCGTGAGCCAGTGGAAGCTTCAGTTTTAAGTAGGGTATTTAATTGCTTGACCTTTTAATACTCAGGATGATTCACCGATGGAATCGCTTTCTGCATCTGCCTGGAAGATTATTTGTTCTATTTTCCCTGGTTAAGTATTAAGGATTGCTTCTCACAAATTCGCAGTGGTCAAATTAGTTAAGTCGTTAATCTATATCGTATTGTAACGTATACGTATGTTACACGTCATTGAGCTGGAAATTGGAAATAGTTCTACAAACGTTGTAGCTTTTGCTGTAATCGTTCCATAAATGCATATGATACTTTCTTCTCCGAACGTGACTCGAGACTTACATTTTGTCTGTTTGTCAAGAACAATTTAATCATTTTGCTGGTGAACATTTATCATTAATATAACGGTCACCTCCAGCTAAAGAAGTTTGGTACTCACCCTTATGAAAAAAAAACTATTGGAGTCGCCAAAATATTATTGACACTAAATAGTTACTAACAGGTTTTTATAGTCCGCACTATTAAGAATTAATAGTAACTATTTAGTCTCAATAATATTTTGGCGACTCCAATAGTTTTTTTGTATAGGGGCATATCTGACTTTTCGGGGAGTAACCTCAGATATTAAAATGTTGGTCAATTAAGGAATCTGATGGTAGGTATATATGGGGTAAAATACGTCAAGGCGGCCACACGAATTTTTCATTTCAATAAAAAGTTTTCAAATTTCTTGAGGATGTTGGTCTGGCTGAAAACAAAAATCGCTAATTTTTTCAGATATTTTTATTGCATATTACAAATAACTGCCGTTACAAATAACTGAAAATAATAATCGTTAATTTTTTGACGCCAAAACTATGGCTCTCGCAAAAAAATCATGTTAACAAAAAATTTAAGGTATCTAACGTTCTTTTCAACAAATATTTTTGCAAATTTTCCTACTCCGTTTTATGCTATTTTTCAATTAAATAATATTTCGATATTTTTTTTCTCCGAAACTGCGTTCTCGATTCAGATGAGATTTTTACATTTTGTTCCTTAATATGTTATGAATCTGAAAAAAAATTGGCGAGATGGGCGGCGACTTCGTTCCACAGTTATAGCTCTTCGAATGATCGAACATAACGGTAATCTAATGTGTAATGTGCTCTCTGCGTTCAACAGGGTTAAGACTGTCAATAGAAAAAAACTAAAGCCCGCATCACTTGTTTATTTTTTTGTTATTTTTAATTAAAATTTTTTTTAAGGTAGTTCTGTCGGTACGCCGGAGTCATAAATCTCAGAGTCTATATGACATTAAAAAATAATCATACGCATCACCTTGACTGCCTCAATAATAATATAAAAAATAATCGAGAATCCTTCGAAATTGTCGTAATCAAATAAAAACGATTATTTGTAAATAGTTGATATGTTTAGTGCGGATTTGACTTCATTTTTACGATAATTAGGTTAGGAAACGTCATTTGGCCCGGTATCTTGCACTTTGACCTTGGTTCAATTAAACATTATTCCGGAGACTTCACCTTTCTTCATGATGCATCAATTCCTGAATGATTTGCGAATCCGTAGTACTTTTTATTTTTTCTTTATCTTTGATCTAAGTATGTTAATTTTCGATTTAAAGATCAATTTTTCCAGCCCTCCCGTGAGCGCCGTGTAAAAAGATCGATTTTCAAGTTTTAATTGTTCATTCAAATACTCGGTAAAAGCCTTCAAGATTATGTGCAAGTAAAACTGAATAGCTAAATTACAACATGTCAAAAATTCATGCATATGAGCTTGGATTGCCTTCACGACAAAACTACCTTAATTAGGTTAATTGGAAAATTCCCCCTACCTGTCGTCCACACTTTGTGTTCACAACGCAGAACGATGGTCGTGTAACATTGAGCACGTGAATATTGAACTCAAAAGACATTTATTCACCACTTTTTGCCAATTTTCGATTGATCAGAAAAGAGCACGATGATGAATTACGTGTCATCAGGAAAAAAGTTTCAATTCCATCAGTCGATAAAATAAATGTATAGAAAAACCCAAAAATTAAAGAGGAAAAATATCCGATGCAAAAAATACAGTGCGGGCTTTAGAATTATTATGTAGACAGTCTGTTGAACATACAGAGCAATTACACATTAGATTGCCCTGGTATTCGATCGTTTGAAGAGCTGTAACAGTGGAATGAAATCGCCGCCCATCTCGCCAATTTTTTCTCAGATTCTAGACATATTAAGGAACAAAATGTAAAAATTTCAGCCGAATCGGGAACGCAGTTTTGGAAAAAAAAATATTATCATTTTATTCCATTGAAAAATAGCATAAAACGGAGTAGGAAGATTTTGCAAAAAATTTATTGAAAATAACGTTAAATACCTTAAATTTTTTGTTCACGTGATTTTTTTGCGAGAGCTGTAGTTTTGGCGTTAAAAAATTAACGATTATTATTTTCAGTTTTTTCTAACGGCTGAAATATGCGATAAAAAAAAATGAAAAAATTTGTAATTTTTGTTTTCAGCCAGACCAACATCCTCAACAAATTTGAAAACCTTTTATTGAAATGAAAAATTCGTGTAGCCGACTTGACGTGTTTTATATATTAAAAGTATTTAAAAGTATATATTAAAAGTATTTAAAATTGTTTGGCCTTTTTATACTCAAGATGATTCACCGATAGAATTGCTTTCTGCATCTGCCTGAAAGATTCTTTGTTCTACAGTTTTCTCAAATATATTAGGTATCGCTTCTGACAAAGTCGCAGCAGTGATATTAGTTGAGATATTGGTCAATATAATAAATACAATTACTTTCAGTAATTGTATTGACCCAATAAAAACCAATACAATTACTTTCAGTAATTGTATTGGTTTTCAAATTAAATACAATTACATTTTGTAATTGTATTCGTCTTCAAATTAAATACAATTTACTACTACTACTTTTACTTTCAGTAATTGTATTGGTTTTCAAATTAAATACAATTACATTTTGTAATTGTATTCGTCTTCAAATTAAATACAATTACATTTTGTAATTGTATTGGATTTCAAATTAAATACAATTACTTCCAGTAATTTGTATTTTGTAATTTTCCATTACAATTTTGCCCAACTCTGGCGTATGGTACACGTAATTGGGCTCGAAATTTGAAGTAGTTCCACAAACATTACAGCTTTTGCTGTAATCGTTCCATAAATGTATATGATACTCCGAACGTGACTCGAGGTTTACATTTCCTCTGTTAATAAACAAAAATTTAATAATTTTTAAAAAATAATAATTAGTTTTTCGGATATTCACCCAAAAAATTAAAACTTTCCATATAACTCCCTTGCCAAGTCAATAATAAATCATGAAATCGTAAAAAAAAAATAAAAATATTACCGGTCATCTAAGGAACCCCTTGCCTATATAACTCATCTCCCCTATGTACAATAAAAATTCATAAAACCTTTCTATTCCCCAGAATACGTTAAAATCCAAATGGTAACAGAACTCCGCGACGAATCTACGAGCGGTACGTTGAATCGTATTAAGGCGCGGGAGATTACTGTACAAGTACGGGATTATGCAAGGTGGACCAGCGGTAGTGTAATAATAGAAGCACAGCGAGAAATAGAGCTCACCCAAACTCTGTGCATACTTGGACCATAGACTATATCGCTGTACCTGTTTCAAAGTACACACTACCACTCCACTACACGTATATACATGTAACCTCCAGGGGGATATGGGACGCGGTGGCTATATATATATATATGGGTCATTTCATACCAAATGGGCCGCACCCAAATTTAGCATGTTCGCAAAAAGTGTTAATAATTTTTTCAAAAATAGTTTATTTATATCACGAACATCCATCAATTATTTTAGAAGTTTATTTTTTTTATCTCAATTTTTTTTTCCATTCGCTGTATATACAAAATTACCGTTCGTACAAA
Organism: Ephialtes manifestator; assembly: GCA_963970395.1. Lineage (NCBI taxonomy): Eukaryota > Metazoa > Arthropoda > Insecta > Hymenoptera > Ichneumonidae > Ephialtes > Ephialtes manifestator. Next base: position 40,847,845 of record OZ019968.1, on the reverse strand, counting down.
AAATTTGCTCCTGTATAAAACGTAAGTTTTTGAATATACTTTTTAATTTTAAAAAATGTCCATAGCCGCTCAAAAAAAATGTTCGGCATATTTTGACAAAGTGAAGTAATAATATTTTTTTTCATTCCAATTTTTCTGAAAAATTTTATAGAATCTCCATTATTATGTTTACGAACTACAAAAAAATTGGCCCGATGCAAATGAATAGCCCACTTGGTAGGGAATGGCCCATATATGGGATATATATATATATGGGACATTCCATCCCGTTGCGACCTGGCTCTAAGCTAGAAAATTTTGAGATTCAATAAAGTATTTTTCAGATTTTTAAATTATAGCATATTGGTGCTAGAATGTGACGTGTATGGTGCTGGAATAGTCTTAGTTCAGAAAAATTTGACAAATTCCTAAAAATCTGAAAAAAATGCTAAAAAATCCGAGTTTACATAAATAAACCGTTGACCAATCACTTGTAGTAGATTAATTTATTTTTTTTTTCTATTTTTTCATAATTTCTTAAAATCAAAAAAGCTTAAAAACTATAAGAAGAAAAATGGTGCCCACTTTGGCTATAAGCTAGAAAACTTTGATATTCAACAAAGTATTTTTCCGAATTTTATCAGATTTTTAAATGAGGGCATTCGGTATGTCACTTTAAAAAAATATTTACAAAAAAAATGTGCATAGAAAAAATAAAGAAATAAAATCTGGTGCATTTGAGGGTCTAATAAATCCTACAAAAAATGACGAGCCAAATCAAAGAGGTCGAGGGTCAGATCCAGGTCGAATCGGGATAGAATGCCTCATATATAGTTATCCGGTACACGTATTTCGCAGCGTCGCTACGCCTGGAAGTTAGATATGTCTCGGACCCTCTCTCTCGTTGTTGTATCCCAAAAGCGTGTAAGTGCCGCTATGATCAAAAAAGCTTAAAAACTAGAGAAGAAAAATTTTGCCCCCTTTGGCTATAAGCTAGAAAATGTTGATATTCAACAAAGTATTTTTCCGAATTTTATCAGATTTTTAAATTAGGGCATTCGGTATGTCACTTTTAAAAAAAAATTTAAAAAAAATGTGCATAGAAAAAATAAAGAAATAAAATCTGGTGCATTTGAGGGTCTAATAAATCCTACAAAAAATGACGAGCCAAATCAAAGAGGTCGAGGGTCAGATCCAGGTCGAATCGGGATAGAATGCCTCATATATAGTTATCCGGTACACGTATTTCGCAGCGTCGCTACGCCTGCAAGTTAGATATGTCTCGGACCCTCTCTCTCGTTGTTGTATCGCAAAAGCGTGTAAGTGCAGCTATGATGAAAAAAGCTTAAAAACTAGAGAAGAAAAATTTTGCCCCCTTTGGATATAAGCTAGAAAATTTTGATATTCAACAAAGTATTTTTCCGAATTTTATCAGATTTTTAAATTAGGGCATTCGGTATGTCACTTTTCAAAAAAATTTAAAAAAAATGTGCATAGAAAAAATAAAGAAATAAAATCTGGTGCATTTGAGGGTCTAACAAATCCTACAAAAAATTACGAGCCGAATCAAAGAGGTCGAGGGTCAGATCCAGGTCGAATCAGGATAGAATGCCTCATATATAGTTATCCGGTACACGTATTTCGCAGCGTCGCTACACCTGCAAGTTAGATATGTCTCGGACACTCTCTCTCGTTGTTGTATCGCAAAAGCGTGTAAGTGTAGCTATGATCAAAAAAGCTTAAAATCTAGAGAAGAAAAATTTTGCCCACTTTGGCTATAAGTTAGAAAATTTTGATATTCAACAAAGTATTTTTCCGAATTTTATCAGATTTTTAAATTAGGGCATTCGGTATGTCACTTTAAAAAAATTTTTTTTTTTAAATGTGCATAGAAAAAGTAAAGAAATAAAATCTGGTGCATTTGAGGGTCTAATAAATCCTACAAAAAATTACGAGCCGAATCATAGAGGTCGAGGGTCAGATCCAGGTCGAATCAGGATAAAATGCCTCATATATAGTTATCCGGTACACGTATTTCGCAGCGTCGCTACACCTGCAAGTTAGATATGTCTCGGACATTCTCTCTCGTTGTTGTATCGCAAAAGCGTGTAAGTGTAGCTATGATCAAAAAAGCTTAAAAACCAGAGAAGAAAATTTTTGCCCACTTTGGCTATAAGTTAGAAAATTTTGATATTCAACAAAGTATTTTTCCGAATTTTATCAGATTTTTAAATTAGGGCATTCGGTATGTCACTTTTAAAAAAAAATTTAAAAAAAATGTGCATAGAAAAAATAAAGAAATAAAATCTGGTGCATTTGAGGGTCTAATAAATCCTACAAAAAATTACGAGCCAAATCAAAGAGGTCGAGGGTCAGATCCAGGTCGAATCGGGATAGAATGCCTTATATATAGTTATCCGGTACACGTATTTCGCAGCGTCGCTACACCTGCAAGTTAGATATGTCTCGGACACTCTCTCTCGTTGTTGTATCGCAAAAGCGTGTAAGTGCAGCTATGATAAAAAAAGCTTAAAAACTAGAGAAGACAAATTTTGCCCCCTTTGGCTATAAGCTAGAAAATTTTGATATTCAACAAATTATTTTTCCGAATATTATCAGATTTTTAAATGAGAGCATTCGGTATGTCAATTAAATTTTTTTTTATATCACACTGTGCTTAAAATGCGATTTTACGCACGCTTCGCGTGCGTCAAACTGCATTTTCTCACATCGTAACATAAAATATCGTTCGACACTCGTGCGAAACACTTTTTCTAACTCGTGTGGTTGCAACCTTCGCCTTCGGCTCGGGCTGCAAACTCGCACTCGCCAGAAAAAGTTTTTTCGCACTTGTATCGAAATATACTATTTTTAAATCCGCATAGAAAAAATAAAGAAATAAAAACTGATACATTTGAGGGTCTAATAAATCCTACAAAAAATTACGAGCCGAATCAAAGAGGTCGAGGGTCAGATCCAGGTCGAATCGGGATAGAATGCCTCATATATAGTTATCCGGTACACGTATTTCGCAGTGTCGCTACACCTGCAAGTTAGATATGTCTCGGACATTCTCTCTCGTTGTTGTATCGCAAAACTGTGTAAGTGGAGCTATGGCCTGCCCTCTATGCAAGAGAAAGGGAGACACTCGTGGAGAACAGAGAGGAGGATGATTAATAAATCTCGGGCGAGAGAAGTCTCCCCGAAGCTACACTGGCGAGGATGGAATTAAACGATCACGGGATTCCGTGCTTTTTGCCGGATGGTCGAATCCCCCGAGTCGGCACTTACACCATCAGCAACGTCGTTGTCGCCGTCTTTGTCGTCGCCCTTAACTTCTATGCTGGCGGTGCTCCTGCTGCTGCTACTACTCTACTCACTGCGAGCGTTAGGTCTCCGTTACGTTTCTTCTTCTCTTCCTCCAGCTCCATGCGAGTCGTCCGCGCGCGTGCAACCGACCGGGATGTCTTGCCGCTATGGTCTTGCCGAGCGCGAAATTACAGCGTCGTCCGCCCGTCTGTCCTCCCACCACCTCTGGCCGTTTCTCGCTCTCACGAGCACGTCTTTATCTCGAAGGCAGATGGTCTCTGCTGGATGGTGTAGAACGACCCTCTTCTCGCGTGTTCCAGAATGACAGAGTGCGCGCTTCAAGGATATGTATAGGTATACGTTACAACTTTAAACCCCCTTTCGCACTCGAGTCAAGAACGACGTGGATCCAAGTGCGCGTACTCGGTTCAGGCAGAAAAAAAATCACTACCGATAAATTGGCTGGCTTCTACGAAGCTATTAAGTACAATATTTATCATGGATGAAAAGTTGCTATTTTTGTATGTGTGTTAATATAACTTTCTTATTTTACATATTTTTTTTATTAAAACCGAAACCAGACGCATAGATTTTTTTTCTAAGTCAACGAACACGTGAAGTGCATATTAAAGGAAGAGATACATGTAAAATTTTCTAAAAATTCATTTTTTTTCATAAAATTCCTTAAGGGGAGGGAGTCAGGTCAAAAAAATTGATTTTGGAAATTCAATATCATCCAAATCCTATTGCATATAAAAATGTCTAATACACTATATTGTTGGTGCTCGATGAAAGAATTTTTTACTGTCGTCTGATTTGCATATGCTTTTCAATATTATCTTAAGCAAAGTTCCTAGGTTTTCCATCCTGCGCATGATTCAGATCAAACTACTAGGCAGATTGAAATGGTTGACGTCTCATTTTCTTCTTCATGAAAAGATATACCGGCTAATTTGAGCAGACTATTTTTTTCATTCTGAAAGCAAAGTTAGTCACTGATTTAGAAAATAGCATAAAATAATGCCGAAACGTGCAAGAAAACGATAGAATTCTGTAAAGCTACAAACATGTTCAATTATCTGTAAAATCTGTATATTTATATTTTATCCTTTTCCTTTTTTTTGTTTTTTTTTGTATACGGTCGCTAATGACCCCCGCTGTTGAAGCGACCTTAAATAAACGTAATAAAAAAAAAAAAAAGAAAATAGCATAAAATTTATTTATTAATAATTATCTCACTTTAAAAATATTACCTTTTATTAACATTTGCTCCATTTAGCCGGTATATATTTTCATGAAGAAGAAAATGAGACGTCAACCATTCCAATCTGCCTAGTAGTTTGATCTGAATCATGCGCAGAATGGAAAATCTAGGAACTTTGCTTAAGATAATATTGAAAAGCATATGCAAGTCAGACGACAGTAAAAAATCCTTTCATCGAGTATCAACAATATAGTGCGTTGGGCATTTTTATATGCAATAGGATTTGGATGATATTGAATTTCCAAAATCAATTTTTCTGACCTGACGCCCTCCCCTTAAGAATATGCTACCAATTTTTTAAATCTGAATTCCAAGTTTCCTCAAGTTACAGCAATCGAGGCTTGAATATCAAGATAAATTTACTATACTCTGCGGTCGCAGAGATATCACCTCAGGATCATTTATTAACAATTGATTTGAAGTTAATCATGGGATTGTACCTACTTGTTATGCGTCTTTTAGGCGTTGCTAGAGAGGGGATTAATTTATTTTGTAATCTTATAGACATATGCGACGGCTTGAATGAAAGTGCGTATCGGTAAGTGACTACAATTATTGAATTTTTATGTACCCAAACTTTAAACGCGTTTTTCTCAAAACTATGTTTTTCAAAACGGCGTGCACGATAACTCAATAGATTCATCAATCGCCCTGAAATTTTGCACACATCTTTTCAATGATATAACTTTCTATGTGAACCTATTTGTTTGGCAAAATTAGTTGGAGAAATTATTTTATCGAAGCAAAAACAATTAAAAAATTAGGTCCAAAATTGACATAATTGTTATAAAGTGTTTCATTCTGCGATTTTTTTTTTCATTTCTTTAGGTTCATCTACAAAATAGAACATTAATAATCATACCGAATTTTCTTTTTTTAATTTTCAGATCAATAGAACCAAGGTTACAATGTACGCCCATCGAGAAGTCTCGCTGCGACCTTCCCCGAAAAATCCACTGTACATCGGCCATTTTGAAAAAAAAAAGTTCTGTATTTTTTTAAAACATGAATTATTCATATGCCAACTTTTAAAAATTTAGAATGAATCATTCATTGAAAAGAAAATTCCTCCTCCCTTAATATATGTTTTTAAAAAGTCTGTATTTCCGCACGGGAAAAAGTTTTTACCCTTTGAGCCATACATTTTTCGTGTCCGTAATTAAAAAACTTATTAATTATTGTGAGACATTAGTTTAAAATATTTAAATTTGAGCATTTAAATTTAAATTAGGTTCTTAGTGGGTCACTAAGAACTTACCCACTAATTTTTCTGCATGTGTAGAATACCGGACACGTAAATGTATTTGTCTCAAGTTTTTCACATTTTCTTATTGTTTTTTGGGGGGATTATTTATTTTTTATGTGCAAAAAGGGTTAAATATGCACTAGCTGATTAATTGGTGAGACCAACTAAGTTATTTATTAACACAACCAAGTTCATTGGAATACAACCAATAACGTAGTTGACGTAGCCAACAACTTGGTTCGTCTAACCAATTAATCGACTGGCACATATTGATCCAAGGGCTTGGTAGTAGTAGTACCAAGGTATTTATTGATAATAAGTTTACAGACGGTTTTAACTTATCATAACGTTAATTGCCAAAGAGCCATCGGCCGCAGTCCTTCAACTAAACAAGCGTTTGGTAGTTCCAGCCAAGCCTTTTTTCCGTGTAAAGACATGGGTCATTCCATACCAAGTAGGCCACCCAAATTTAGGATGGTCTCAAAAATTGTTCATAATTTTTTCAAAAGTTGTTGAGAGTATGACGAACATCCATAAATTATTTCGGAATTTTAGGCTACGATTTTTTTTATTTCTTTTAAGTTTTGGTTGTACTATTTAATAAAAAAAATGTCCATAGACGTTCAAGAAAAATTTCCACCGCGTTTCGACCAAATTAAGTAATAATATTTTGTTTGAGATCGACCATTCGGATTTTTTTCAAAATTTCATAGAATTTCCATCGATAAAGGGGTTGAAATTTTATAAAAATTGTTTTTTTATAAATCTAAACCCTTTCTCGTTTTTACGTGTCTGACAAAACGTATCGAAACTTCAAACACGTACGTAATAATGTGCAACGATATTTCCTACAGAATTTAATAAAAAACGACTGAGTCCTTAGAATGTTATAGCTCTTGGCATTCTTTTTCAGCATTCTTTTTTTATTACTCAAAACAACGTTGCAAAGAGGAGCGTTACAAATTGCTTCCTCATTTTTCACTTTTCTCAAAGGTTACTCTGTGATGAAGTAAAATTTGCTAATTTACTTCCCAGTAGAATTACCTTTGAGAAAGGTGGAAAATACGGAAGCAATGTGCCAAGTTCAACTTTTTTTTCAACGAGTTGTGGCTCGTTGGAACCGTTTAACCCTTTGCGTCACGTAAAGGGTTAAACGGCCCTTATCCGCCTCCTTCCCACCTCCCACACAGTTTTTAATAGTTTGAACCAATTTCTTAATATTAAAAACCGATTTTTTTTCATTTTTCTAAAAAAAAAGAAAAAAATGTATGGCTTTATGCACTCAATTTGTAATTAGCTTTGAGAAGCCTGAGAAAATTGAAGTTTTAAAACCATCCAACCGTACTGAAGACTTTAAGTGGGTAATTAAAAAAAAAGCAAATGCAACTCAAAGCGGGGGCTTTTGTACATACAGCGAACAGACTTACTATATCGTAGTACGGACGATACGATTGCCACTCGCACAGGTACGACGGATTTATAACTTGAATCAATTATGTGTTATCGTATTCGCTGAGAGCGTTAATTCACTAAGTACAGGCTAGTGTACGATCAAGATTGACCATGCAGACCCCGGAACACCTGGTACAGGTTGGCAGAGGGATAGCTCGAACCGCTGTACGCTGTACTTGCTTAATTAATCCTTGCTGATAACGTGGATCAAGTCAATTATCCGAGAATATGCCTAGTTAGATACTAATGAGCGATCTCAGATCTCTGGAATAATTCGAGACCTGTACATCGTAACCCAGATTGTGGAATATAGTTCGATTATGTGCAATTGTGAAGGAGAAATTACGATGCTGTCGCCCGAGGCAAGACAATAAATGCAGTCGTGTATAATCTCATCACTTCGTTTGGAATATTCTATGTAATCAATGTAGTATAAGCGAACAGATGAATACTTCTCAGCGCATCTCGATTTTCGGTATTATTAACTTATAGTCAACTAATTGCATATTATTGGCTATAAGCAATATGGATCATCCTTGCAATTTTAAGATGGGTCTTGCACCGACATTAAATCATGTTTTGTGTGCCAAAAATACGTTAAAAAAAAGATTAATAGTAATGGAATATGGATCTGAAGATTGAAATAGTTTAAATGTACAGTTTCGAAAATACATTGCCGTACACATTGATCATTTAACATGGCATTTATAGGAACCGCACGTTCTACCTTTGAAAACTTTGAATTTTCAAATTAGATGAACGAATGTAAACTATACATTCGAAGCAATGGAGAGGGTGAACTCCTGGCCATAAATCGATTAAGCATACACCGAGAGAAACGATTTCATTGACGCCAAAGAAATGGGTGGATTGATTTTTTTTTTCATTGATTTCAATGAAATAGTGCATTTGAATTTCAAAGAGAACATTTCATTGCCTCCCAAGTAGCACAAAGACTAAGGATATCTATTTGGTATACGAAAAGGTATGTTAATTTCCGTCCAAATGATATCTTTTGGATTTGGATATCTTTTAGACGTTCTTAAGATATCCGAATCCAAAAAGATATCATTTGGACGAAAATTAATATACCTTTTCGCATACCAAATAGATATCCTTTGTCTTTGTGCTACTTGGGCTGTAAATAAAGATTAACTTGGTGAGCATATAATAAAGAAACAGTTTCATTGTTTTAAAGATACGTTTTTATTGGTTCAAAGAAACGTTTTCATTGATCTCTCTTGCACCTAACCTCACTTTTTTGTTTTCCGATTCTCCCGAACGAACGGCTTTGAGTTTGGAGGAGCCAGAAGCTTAGCCTATTTCTGCCGTACATCCTTACATACTCACAAAATTTGAGCTTTATCTGCCGCGTACTTCAGGAAAAAATAGGTTTCGAAATTTTGAGCTGGTAAGAAGAAGGTTTCATAGAATCAGAGACGATATCTTTGAAATCGATGAAAAAGGTTCATTGGTTTAAAGAAATGTTTCTTCGAATCAATGTCACTAATTTTCATTGAGTTTGAGATCATTCGAAGAAAAGATAGTATTGAAATTCAAGTATTTCATTTCATTGGCAAAGATTTACGTGAATCAATGAAACTTTTTCTCTCGGTGTAGTCGGATAGCGCACATGAAGTTTAGACACATTTCGATAATGCACCATTTCTTTTGTGCACAACAGTATTGTGCATAATTTTTTTTATGCGCATTTATATTAGGTACATATATTTTTGTATAAAAACAAAAAAGTGCATACACAATTCAGTAGGGCACAAAAAAAAATTGTGCGATATGGATGTGCATAAAAAAGTATGTACACAATATGAAAGTAATAATATAAAACAACTTCGTTCGTGATTACACATGTGCACAAAATTTCAATCTAATATCTATACATTTGCACAAATTATCGGGTGAACGTAATTTTAGATTTTTTTAAATATTTGACATCCAACAAAAATTTCTGTGATGACATATTTATTATTTTTAACTACCATGATGATCGGATAGTAAATCCTAATTCCGACCCAACAAATTTTTCTTTTGAAGTTACAAAATATTTGAGGGTGAAATGCATGACAGTAACGGACTTTATTTTCTGCAACACTTTTCTGTCCGTTTTGGATGACTTTTGACATATCGACGTGGGAAAAATCGATTTTTATTGTTCTTTTTTTTAAGAGAAGCTTCCTGTATACAGAAATAATAAAAATAGATGAAGTTCCGACAATTGCACGAAAAGAAGTTTAGAATAGCAAATCTTCGTAAAAAATTCACGACTCGATTTGCGGAACAGTTCTTGGTTTCCCAGCTAAATCGGAGTTTCCCCGTAAAGCTGAACCTGTAATAGTATCAATTATTTAAACATTCTCATCCAGAGCATCAGAAGGTATTACAAAACTATAGACGGCTAGAGCTTAGGAGGATGTGAAACGTGTATTGGGGTGAGAGTAATAGAACAAAAGTTTTAAATCCCTACTACTTTTAAAAATAAAGTTAACAGTACATTTGGCAGTGTAACTATTATTTCGTATAATAAGATTCAGCAATTAAAATATGGTGTATCAAATTTTCAGAAGCTACAAAAAGCATTAACTTTAAAACAAATTTTATGATAATCATTCTTCAAAAATCGAGTATCAGTTTATGCATTGCAGAAGTATATTATTAGATTAAAAATGCGTTATTTTGCAGAGATTTAAAAGTTCACACATAATTTGATAATTGCTGCAGGATATTATTACAAAATCATAATTAGAAAAATAACTGTAGTACAATGTTTATTTCTTAAGGTAATTCACAACTCTGGATAGAACTATTCATGCGATTTCAAATTTCTTCGCCACAGTTGAATGCCCCAGTGATATCCGCTTTCGATAAAACTCTTTGTGAAGCTGTAAAATGTCAGTATGCGTGAAAAAAGTTTATTACAGTTTTTGATACCGATTGAGACCGGGATGGTCCGGGGAGGCAACACTGAAAAAAAAATGTCATGGATTCAATAAATCCATCGTTTGCGGGCTGCGAAAAACGTTATCAACTTAATTTGAATTTTGATTCCACCAATTCCATACGAGATCGCAACAATAACTCTAAAATAAGCAAAACAATGTTTTATTATTTCAATGTTAAATGGGATTGAACGAATAAGAACTACACTGTTTAAAAACAAAGTAAATTTACAACACAGATATTGGAAATTACTATCCCTAGCAGACCCGGTCACCGCGCAAACCACCATAGAATCACGGTCGTTTCACCCCGGTAAAAATAAATTATAGAAAACGATTATAAAAAATTCTATCGTTCCGAATGCGGACTTTGGTTCGTGAATTTACGATGTACTATCATAAATTTACGATCGAAATCCTATATATTTCGTCCATATCCTATAATATTATTGTAAATAACATAATTTTTGTATTTAATTTAATAATAAAAATATACGATTGTACGTATGTACCCATGATGTACGATTCCGAGCAAAAGAAAAAAAGAAATCGACCGGATAATTACGTTTTTTTTTTCTGGTCACCCATCTTTGTAGTAACCGCGGCCCAAGCTGCTTAACTTTCATGATCTCTGATAGACTGCCTAACTATTCCATCCAAACTTGTTCTTGTAATATAATATACATCAATAATATATAAGCCGCTTCACGTACTTATGAGTAACAACAGTAAATTGAGCAGTTTTTTAGCATCTTTCTTACTAAATTATTTATGTTAATTCACTCTTTAAGAATGTTTCACGTATACATTCCTTACCGAAAGTTTTATTTTATCCGTATTTGAGTACTTTGCGATACGAGAAAAATCTAATAAATAATCAAGCATATCAAGATACTAATAAGAGCATTGCTTTCGGATAATAAGAGGTCGAAAAATTTATTAAAAAATCAAGTTAAAAAAAATTATAAAATATTATAAATCCGTTAGTGTACCACACATCCCGATAACGCATCTATCGTATTTAACCAATAGAAAACGAAAACTAAAGGAAACTAATAACAACGATTCAATTTGTATAAATTGATCAAAGTCCGAATAGGTAGAGATGATAACATACGATTAAATCCCATTCAAATTCTATCGATCTCTATCAATCTCAATAATATATTTTTATCAGGGAACTACACTGTTAAAAAAAAAAGTAAATTTACAACACAAATATTGGAAATTACTATCCCTAGCAGACCCGGTCACCGCGCAAACCACCATAGAATCACGGTCGTTTTAACTATAGCGGTTTTGTGAAAAAAGTTCACTTAGAATTTTGACAAAACCTCCACGTAAACCACAACTCTGAGATTTAAACGAATCTCGGAGTGGTGGTTTACGGGGTGGTTTCAACAAAATTTTGACAAAACCACGACGTAAACCACCATTCCGAGATTTAAACGAATCTGGGAGTGGTGGTTTACGTGGTGGTTACGACAAAATTCTAAGTTAACTTTTCGTCCAAAACCACCATGGTGATTTCGACGGTGGTTTGTTCGGTGACCGGATCTGCTAGGGATTCAAGTGTATATTAAATTCACAAACTTTGTGCAGTAAATGAAAATTAATACACATTGTGTTGTAAATTTCCAAATAACCCGTAATTTTACTATACGTACAGTAAATTTACAACACGCGGCGGTAATTATAGTATCGGTGTAATAAAATTACAACACATGGAGATAATTTTAGTATAGGCATAGTAAATTTGCAACAGGAATATTGAAAATTACTATTCAAGTGTATATTGAATTCACAAACTTTGTGTAGTAAATGAGAATTGATATACATTGTGTAGTAAATTTCCGAATAACCCGTAATTTTACTATACGTACAGTAAATTTACAACACACGGCGGTAATTATAGTATCGGTATATTAAAATTACAACACATGGAGATAATTTTAGTATAGACATAGTAAATTTACAACACGAATATTGAAAATTCCTATTCAAGTGTATATTGAATTCACAAACTTTGTGTAGTAAATGAGAATTAATATACATTGTGTTGTAAATTTCCGAATAACCCTTTATTTTACTATACGTATAATAAATTTACAACACAGCTTTGAATTTTCAAAGATGATTTATGAATATTCTTATACATGTAGTGTACCGGGATGTGCTTACCCCCAGCGAGATTTTGCCAGTTGTCCACTAGGTGGCCAAATGCCTAATGGGACTCGTGTAAATTTTACTTACACTGTTAAAAAAATCTGTTGTAAGTTTACAACACATGTGTATAAAGTTTTTTTTTACCAAAACCGTTTATGAAATTCCAACTACGACGTTGTATGCCTAATGGGACCTCGTGTAAATTTTACTTACACTGTTAAAAAAAATTGTTGTAATTTTACAACACATGTGTATGAAGTTTTTTTTTACCAAAACCGTTTATGAAATTCCAACTGCTACGTTGAATGCCTAACGGGACCTCGTGTAAATTTGACTTACACTGTTAAAAAAATCTGTTGTAAGTTTACAACACATGTGTATCAAGTTTTTTTTTACCAAAACCGTTTATGAAATTCCAACTGCGACGTTGAATTTTACAACACAGATATGTTTCCAAAATTACAATACAGTAACGGTAAATTTGATATACCAGTGTTGTACAATTCAACGTTACTACAACACACCTGTGTTGTAAAATTCCAATACATTGTATGAAATTTCAACTGTGACGTTGAATTATACAACACGGACGTGTTGAAAAATTACAATACAGCAACGGTAAATTTTATATACCAGTGTTGTAAAATTCAACGTGGCAATTGAAATTTCATAAACGGTTTCTGTAAAAGTGCTTCCTGCACATGTTTAGTAATTTTACCTCGGACTTTTTTAGTGTAGAGTTAATTTAAAAATACTTCTTTTTGGCAGCCCGCAATAGAATTTTTTTTTTCAGTGAAGGGATTTCACATACTCTTAAGGTGCAACACCTCCTTCCAGCCCATGCTCACTCGATATCAAAAACTTTTCAGTACGCCGATTTAAAATCGGAAACTGAGGCAAAAAAATGTCGTTGCGTTCATCGATGTCGAGGGGAACGACATTTTCCTTTTCCTGGTTGTGGTTTCAAAATGGCATTCAAGAGAATTTTGAATACCGACCTCGGTATTCCAATGATTAATTTTCACTGGAGACCATTAGCGTTTGTTACTAAAAGTGCCTAGATAGAGCAGATTCCCGTCGGGATACTGACTGTCGAGCGAGGCGAAAATGGTTTATCCCTCTAACGGACACCAAACCCCTCTAAATTGATAAACTATCATTTTCCAATTTCGTCTAAAAAAATATTCCAAAAACAAGTATATCGAAAGTAATCTTTGACATGATCAATTGCAAATAAAACTTTTTTACATTTTCGAAACCACATCATCTTTAAGGGGATATGAAAAATATTTTCAGCGTTTCTCTTTCACTCTGCCATGAGAGCCATTAGTACTATCTTTCTTGCACCTAATTGTCTATATTGTTGAATAAACCATTGCTTTACATTTACCATTTATCGATTATTATGTAGTTTCAACATCTGCGACATCATTAAAAGTTCTTCCTAATGCGGTAATGAATCACTCCAATTTTCACTGAATTCTGAACATTTTTAGTAGCATTACGTGAATTTTATTAGGAATATCATAGAATTCCACTATGAACCCCCTTTATAAAAACAATTTCAATAATTAATAACTCGACAATCATGTACACCACCAAAATTATATTTTGCATGGGCCCGTGATCACCATAGAAAAACACAATCTGCACATTCACATATATACGTATAATTTTTGGATGTGCTACACTGTAAAAATGTTTAATAGGAAAATTAATATCCTTTTATCGGACGTTTTTATACACGAACGGATATATAAATTTTAATTGATTTACCCGTTCATGTATAAAAATCGAAATGTATATTAAATTTAATATATCGGTTTATGCATAAAAACTTCCGATAAATGTATGTTAATTTCCTGAACATTTTTAACAGTGTAAATTGAAGGAGTAGCTACTTTCCAAAACGTATTTGTGGATTTCAATCCAAAAATAACTAAAAAAATTGACAAACACTCGAATTCCATCGGAAACGTATCCTAGATTTTTTATTTTTCGGAAAGAAAAATGCATTTACACATAAAAATTCGAAAATAGTCATTTTTCCACAATTTTGATTTTAAACACTATTTTTCGATAAAGGTTTAATGAAATAAATAGTTCGACTTCCTTAGTAATCAAACAGAATTAAAACGTTGCTTTTTAAACGTGTTAATCGTCAAGCACCAAAATGGTTTGGAAATCGCGATCGGACTACGTAAATCACGAAATATTCCTCATAATTTGCCATTATCTGAACTTCTTAGTAATTCTTTATTTACTATAAAACTATGCTTTCAACAAATTACAGACGAAACTTGTTGTGTTTATGAAATGGGGTACAATAATATTATGTTGATGAAAAAGATGAAGTCAACGGAAGCAAATAAAAATAAAATACACACGCGTCTCAGAGACGCGTTACAAATCTCTCTCTCTCTCTTTCTCTCTCTCTCTCTCTTTCTCTCTGTATACCAATCTTTCTCTGAAAGTATAAGTTCTGTCGAACTAACAGTAATTCGTTTTCCAATAAAGTTAACATTTCGAAGTCCTTAATGAATATTGACGGTGTACAATTAAATTTTGACTGAAAATAACATTTTACCGACCAAGTACGGACAAGAGTGAGAGTATTCGCCACTCTCATTGTTACGTCGATGAACAATTTACACGCTAACGGATGGTAGGATATTCTTTTTTTTTCGATTTATGCTATCGGCACGGATATCATGTAATACTGTAGCCACATGCTAAGCTACAAACTGTGGCGATTTCCTAGCTCTATATGTATCGTGTGTTTGTGTGTCGCAAGAGTGTTTGCACACGCAGCGTTGCCAAAAGTACGATTATATGTTTAGAAAAAAAAAATAAACAAAAAACAAAAAGAATAAAAACAAGGAAGAGGTACTTTATGTATATGTATATAAACGTAAAAGACATTGCGACTTTGGAGTGGACGCCCGTTTCACTTAGGCTCACTTCTCGTTCGACGCCAAGGCGATCTAATGGAAAAGTTCATGACTGAACCCTCCCAGCTAAATTATATTCACCAATATTTTTATTATATTTTAACTCGCACAAAAAAGAAATAGAAAAGTTAAATGAATTGCATTTGTCCCCTGGAATTCAAGTGAAAACGGTGCCCAAACACAATCATATTATTTACATGATATTTACAGTTGCGTAAACGACTACGGCTTTTGTTTCTTTATTTAATCACTCATAATACAGAGTTTCGAAGCCTCAAAAGTTCGTAATCGGAGTAGCATTTTAAGCACGATCTCGAGTGCTCTTGTTTCTCTCTCTCTCACACACAATTTTTTATGTTTTTCTCTTTCTCTCTCTTTCTTTCTGTCTCTCTCCTGTGCTGAAAATTCACCGATCTCGCAATAATATTCTCCTATCTGCACTTGAAAATAAGCTACGTATGAAAAAACTCCCGCGGTACAATCATACATTACGATTTAGTAAATATAAAATGACGAGCAGCCCTTCTACCTATATACGTCCGTTTCATGCTTCCTGTCTAAGGGATTTTTTGTTTTTTTTTTACGTGACACGTGACGCTAAATATCCATTCGATGCCCGCATCACGCCGAATGAACGTAGCTCACGAATTTTCGACGAGCCTGCAGAATGATTTTTTTTTTCTTGCGATTTGCAATGCGCTATATAAAAGGCGAGACTTTACTACAGTCGCGGTTATTCTTCGACCCTTGGCATCGACTAATGCAATGGTGATGATATCGCAAATTTTCGACGCTTCGAGCGAGCCACTGTAAGCTTTAATGCACTATATTTGCTCTCAATTTATTCACATTTACATTTATTCACGATAATAATTGTCACTATCATGTTCACTACCAATAATCAACGTTCAGCAGAGGTGGCCGTTCTCCATCTTCATTTTTTTCTTTTTAATCGCTTTAATCAATAATTAAATCAATTTCGTTCATATTTTATTTTTTTTTAGCTTTAATTTTTAATATTCAATATAAGAGCTTATTATATTTATCTTCAACAAGGTATATCGTTAATATTAACATAACAGCCTGCCAGCAGCGCAAAGACTTACGTGTCTCACTTGTGTTTTTCTTTGTGTTACTTATTATGTTCCTGCGGTTTTTCTTTAACTCACTTCAACTCTTTTCTTTTCTTTTCTTTACATTTTCTTTTTTTTTTTTTTTTGTTGCACGATTATTCTCATCTCGTCCTTAGGACCTACTGATGGACAATGTTCTGTGTTAAGCGAGCGTTTCTAAAGTTCATGAACGGTGATTATAGTTTGACAATAATAAAATTGTGTAAATTGTTGAATAATACCTGGTGTCTCGCAGAAGACATCTAGTGGGAAAGTTTTCTGCCGGATGATGCGGGTTTTTCGTATTTTCTTTTATAATTTTTTGTTCTTTTCTTTTTTTTTCTTTCCTTTCTTCATCGTTTAATTCTTGTCCTAGACATCCCTAAGACTACAACAGATACTACCATACACGTGGCGTTGATAACTTGGAGAACGTTCGAACTTTGAGACGAATCGAAGAGCCGATGATATTTTACGTTCGTGTCTTGCATTCGCGAATCGTGTGCTCCGGTTACTGTGTATAATAATAACGCGTCAAGCCCGTTCTACGTCGTTGCGAATTTCGCTTATCATCAAGCGCACCAAACACATTTGGCCTTCGTACAAAAAGGGTTTTGTTATTTTTTTTCTTTTATTTTTCTTCGCGCGGGAGGTTAACGTACGCGTAGTCATCCCTCGCCGCATTGATTGGTTCATTTCACTAGAGCATCGACGAGTCGTCACGTATATGAAGAAAAAGTCCTCGATCCCACCCCTGACACTGGAGTGTTCTCGCGAAAAAAAAAAGTAACTGCCGAATAGTCGCGCCCTTTCATTATACCTATTGTGATCGGCTATGTTCGTTTTTTTTTCTATGTTGTTTTGTGTATTTTTTTTCTCTTTTAAATATGTTGTTTTTTTTGTTTCCCTTCTCTACTCGTCAACGCGACGATGTCGCGAATCTCTGTTTGCGACACGTGGTACAACCGTCGAGAAGCAGACAGCCTGCATCCGCGTTTTTTTCTGGTCACTTTCTAACGATTGGAAATTAAATTCGTAACCCTCTATGATGTTTCTTTTATCTCCATTTCTTTTTTCTTTTTTTTCTGGCTCTCTTTTTTCAATCTCTCGTGTCCCCTCCTCTCGCGGCGATAGTCAACACTGCGATACGCGGATGGATACGAGATTTCACAGCTAAGTTCTGACGTTTCTGCAGCAGAACAGAGGATAGATCGGAAGGGAGTTGGGTAGGGACTAGCAGTTGTTGGGATCCGGCGGCGTGACGAGATACTCGTCGGCGCGTTTATGGTCAGAAAGTGCCCGAATCGTGTACGTATCCTGAGGCAATTCGCTCTTTCTTCGCAACAGAGGCTTTCCCTTGTTCACGTTCGTCATTTTCACCTGCACATACGAAAAAACGGACATTTAAAATAACTTAAATGACAAACACTTTTTTTTACATTCGTAAATTCATCTGTTACGCTCAGTGCCACGAATTCTAAATCATTCTATTATTTCGACAATGTAATTTCGACGAATATTTGGAAAAACTAATGGAAAAATGTGACTTAGACTATGAAGAAAATCTACTTGGACAGCATTTGTAACTAATTGTAATGCATTAGCGGCAAGGCTTAACATTAAATTGAAAGAATTTAATGTTTAAAAAGTTTCAATATGAAATTATTCTGAATCTATTGACAATGTTTGATATCACTTCGAATTTAATGAATTTTAATGTATTAAACTTCTGAATTTGAAAGAAAAAATTATTATTTTATAACTATTATTGCTATTCAAGGTTTTCAGAAAACTTTAGCAATAACTTCGTTAGTGTAATAAATGATTTTATTTACCTCGTTAGCTTTAGATTCAATTTTTTCCAACGTGAGAGGAATTTGGTCGTTGTCACCATCCTCGTCGGGCGGTGGACTGTCGAGATGCTGTTGAATCGTGTACGAACTGTTCGTGTTACCCTTAGCGACAACTTTGTAATTCGGATGTCTCATGGCGAGGGCCTCAACACGGTTCCACGCCTCGTCACGATCCTTTAGCATTCGCTTTTCTTTCTGTCGATCCTTTCAAACAGGAGCCACACTTAAATTCTCTGATCGCGATAAAAACCGTCACAAATGCGTGAATAACTTGGACTTACCTGGAAGTACTGCTGAGTACATTCGTCGAACACTTTTTGGTTCATTTCCATCAAGCGTTTCAGTGCGTTATATATTAATCCGTGAATTGTCTTGTTCCAATGATTCCGTGAATTTCTGTATAACGCTGGATACATTATCGGCAAAATGAATGAATAATTGTCCGAAATCAAAGACATTATGTACTCGTTATTCCAATAGTAGAGCGTTCTTTCCGCCACCTGTGTGCACACACGAAAAATTATTAAAACAACACTCTTAAGTTTGAATTGCGTGGTCATTAAGATATAATTGTCGGTGGCGTATCATCATTTTAAAAAGATCTCGAGCTAAATTACGAGACTTTTAATGATTACGGAATTATTGTCACACGCTAATCAAAAGACGCGGTGGCGTCTCGGCGTCAAGTTATTGTGGCCTTCGTACAATAAAGTTTATTTCAAAGTAGTCGGTGCGTCTCAATATTTGAAAACATAATGGATTTGGTTTTTGGTATATTATAGGTAAAGTCGTTCTTATTGTGATAACAAAGTTTTAAAATGGATACCAAATAATTTGACGAGAAAATTAATATAAAAAGAAGAGTTTATACAGAAAATTAGCCGAATAAACATTGCTGAACAAAAATTAACATGTGTAAACTGAAACTTTGAACCATATGAAAAGTACCGCGGATTCCTTAGAAATTCCATAAAAACAGTGACCGGGTCTCTCAGCAGAAAGAAAAATGATGCTGTATGAGATACAGTCATTTTTCGATATCCGCGGGATATCGAAAAACACGATGTTGAAGTTTGTATCGTTGGAATGCACCGAAATATATATATTTTAAAAATTTTAATGACCCCAAACGATTATAAAAGGTACAAATAATGATATTAGTTATTAATATCAATAAAAAATATTCTGTATCTTATCCTTAACAGGGGTTTAATACTATGGATTTTTTAAATATCGTTACATTCCAACGATGCAAATTTCAACAGCGTAGAAAAACTGAATGTAATACCAAAGAATTTATTTCACATGGTGAGTCAATGAAGCATATTACCTGGAAGTGTGGTGACGACACGCACTTGGCTAGTTGCCGAAATAACGGATCTATGACTTTTTGGAATTCCGCCGGTTCGATCACGTCCAAGATCTCCTCGAGTTCGTTGAGAAACATTACCTCCTTCGGCGAGTGAGTCTTTGGCCAGAATTTCAGTAGATTCTTGATTACGGGCTCGGTAAGATTGGGATCCTTTTCAAGAAATTGTACGACGCAATAAGCGAGTTGAGGATGATAGACTGACAGCGACTTGGCCTTGTGCAACGGCAATAGCACTTTCAGTAGAAATATTTTGTGTTCCTCCTTCAGCGGCAGGGCAAAGCCATTAATAATGCTGCAAAAGACGAGGAATCGAACTTGATACTTTTTTATCACATGTAAAGTATGTAAAAGGCGAAAATATTGATCCAAAAAAAAAAAAACATTTGCCCCATTGCAGAGTAAATGTATGTTTCAAGTATATTATACTTTAATAGTAAAAATTGACACATATCTGTCTGTCTTTCTGGACTCAAAACTTCCACAATTTCTAAGACGACAAAAATAAAAGAAAAAGAAAAGATTTTCTCCCTAATGTTGGACAAAACTTTTCAGTACAACGTTGGAAAAATGCGATTTTCTGGACAGAGAACTGAAAAAGTTATTATACTTTGTTTTGAAATACATTGACAGAATTTCATGCAAATAGTAGAAAAGTTGCGATTGAATACAGCTGAAGTTTTATTACTTTAGTCACTCTCCAGGGGTATTGAAAAAACTAAAAAATTGTTATGAAAAATGTCCATAGGGTGTAATATAGATCTTGTCGAAAGTCTGCCACAAAAATAGTGATTACCACAGATAAAAAATTCAGTATATAATTATTCCGTAGAAAGTAGAACTCGAAATATTTTGTCCGCAGAACAGATATGACATTGACGTTATTAAAGCGATAAAAAATGTGATGATAAAGTGAAATATATTGTCAGCAATTTTTTAGTTGAAATAAAATGTCATTACCTGCCGAGAATCTCCAACAGCTCCGCAATTCCATTGTGGTGCTCTGTCTCGTATATAAACCGGTAGAAAACGTTATTTATCTGCTTCCTTATGTACGCTCTAAGACCCAAAAACTTTCCGTAGATTCTGTGAAGCGTTGTCTTCAAAAAGTCTCGCTCACGTGGATCCTCGGAATCGAAGAGCTCGAGAAGTTGCAAGACAAACTTGTGATCGATGTAGCGCTTTGCTATAGTGGGTTGGAAATCCTGGGATTCCAGTAGGCGCAAAAAGAATTCGTAGACAAGCTGTAAGTGGGGCCATGCAGCCTCCAGGGTCGGCTCATCCTCTTCTGGATCGAATTCCGCGCCATTCGGATTCGACGATGGCGGCAGAGTTCGAAACAAGTTCACCGCAAACTGCCAGTTACAGCAATAATTTAATCACAGGGTCAAAACTATTATAGAAGAGGAAAAATAATATTGTAATTTTCCAGAAGGATTCACTTACCATATTCACTGCCTCGGGGTATATCGCCTCGGTAATGACATTTCTGTTTTTGGTCACATACTCGACCATCTCGAGAAGTGCACCGCGCTTCACTTCCTTCCATTTTAGGTCAGATAGAGGATCAGACTCAAAATCGAAGAGAACGCAGCACTGGCGGAGCTTTTGGATGAATAGCTCTTCTCTCTCGTTACCTTGTTCAGCCTCTGCATTTTAAAAATTACAATATTAATATTAAATGAACAAAATAACGACTAAGGTTGTTTACTAGAACGGTGTTTACTAGAGTATACCAATTACGGCTAATAATAAAAAAAGGGCTTGGATTACTCCCCTCAACCCTTTGACTCACCATGCACACGGTTTGTGTACATGATTAATAAATATTTTCCTACGAGCTTTATCGAATATTTCTGAACGCTTTAAATCTGCTACACTTTTGTACTATATTATAGTTTGGCAAGAAACATACGTTGTTCCAGTCATTGCTATAATTTTGATCCTCTCCTTGACCGTAACGCGAAAAATAATTAACCTACCGAATTCTGTTATTGGGACTGCATTGTTCAAGATCGAAACGTCATTTTTGCAAAAATTTATCTGTTTTTTTCAAGTATTCCATCGAGTGTATATAATGACTTGAAAAATATGTATTTGAGTGCCTGCAGGCTATTTATCAAATGAACATGATTGCAAACGTCCATGATTTCATTTCATAAACATATATGAGATAAATTACCTAATAGTCATTATCATCAGCAGTTTCTTTGATATTAATAGTTCTAAATAACTTTTAAGAAAAATAATATTTCGTGCAATATTACAAACATTTTTTTGGAAAAATGATTTGATGCGTTTATCCATTTGTTCATAATAAATTATTAAAGTTGGTTTTCTTTTTCGAAAATTGAACTTTTTTCTATATCTTGCCATTCTCAAAAATTTATCAAATTATCTGATGAGACGACAAAAAATATTATAAACTATGTTCTAACCGAATTTAAAGTGAATCAGACGAATAGATTATTCAATTTAAATAAAACTCAAACTTTAAAAAATGGTGTATTAATTGTTTGTTAATTCGGAACCTCGTTATCTCAATTATCGGATCAGAAAAAAATATTTAAAAGCGACCGGTTAGGCTCAAAATTTTGCAGACCCCTCAAATATTCAGTGCGCCAAAAACCGAAAATCTACATGTACTCTCAGCTTACAAAATAAACATGACTATACCAAACAAAATAAAAATACTTGCTTACTTTTATTAGTAGCCAAATAATTAGTGACGTAGAAGAATATTACAACAAATCGTAAATTACCAATCAACAAAGGTTGAAGAGGTTGATACTGAAGTGCAGAGTTGGACGGACAGGGTTTGTTGGTGTCAAATTTCCTTAATACAGTGGCAAACGCGAGGCCCTGATGAAAACTCGGACTCTTGGGTAGCCCACCGCCCAATGCTGGGCTCATTTCGCCGACATGAACCATGATATTAATAGTCTTAACGGTCGTTTTCAAATTCGACCGTCGCAGCAACGACAACAAATATCATTCGTTACCCAATTTCCAATTCACTCGCTATTCCAGATGTTATTAAATATGCGGAAGCAATCTTTCAAGTGGCCTTTTCAGACTTTTCACGGCAATCTGTTGCTTCAACGAATACGAAGTAAGCAAAAACCACAAAGGCGTACAAACGCCGTCAGCTTTGTTTGCCCCACTAATAAAAACAGTCGGAAGACGAAGATAATAGACGAATACTTGATTGTCACAGATGCTATCTGCAGTGGGATCGACCGAGTCTCAAGCCGCGCACCTGCAGGAAGATTCACTGGAAGAGGCAGGGGGAGGGCAGGTCACGGAGTCTTCGGGTCGTTCACATTAAGAACTCTGTGGTGCACATTTATTTTCTTATATTTTATGCCCAACAATAGATGAGTAACGGAATCACAAACAATAGGAACTTCGATGCAAAAGACACTTCTCTACACCTGTGGCGTCGAAAACTTCTACCGCCCCAACAATTCCAATCCACACGTACGCCACTCTCCTAACAAGCGGGATTAATTTCGTCCCAAAAAAGGATCGTCGTCAATGCCGCGCAATTGTATATCCACAATCACATGGAAACTGCCGTTACTAAATAGCCAATAAAAGAAGGACTGGCAAGTTACCGGCCTCTTTCTACCGGCTGAATGCAATTATGTGACCGCTGAAAGGGCGGCGCGCTCAGGGGTTACTGTTTACGTCAAGACAGGTTACCAGGGAGCAGCGACGACAAGACATCAACGGATACCGGCGCCTGCGCGACCCCAAGGACAATCGATATCCTCTGACGTAGGCGAACTCGAGGAGTTTAACCGAGGCTCTCCTCTGCACCGGTTATTCGCCGGTAGCTGCGTTGGGGAAGGCCAGGGTGCCCAAATGCACCCTCTCTTTCTCTCTTTCTCCTTCCCCTCATCAAATTTCAAACCCCTAACCCTACAAGCATTCGTGACGAGATGGGTAAAGTTCAAAGGGCCGTGAATTGTCTTAGGTTCGATTAGGAATAAAAAGCTAAAGTTTAATTGAGATAACGAATTACATCTATTTCTTTATGAATGAGCGAGACGAGTCGTGGCTCTATTATTGTAAGATATAGAACCAATGTGCCGGAGCATCGAGCGGGGTCACTCGCCTCTCGAGTACTCAATGTACCGGTGCGCCATTCACCGGCACACCACGCAATTCGGGAAAGTTACGCGAGCCACGGGAAAGCGTCAATGATTTTTTTTTTTTTTGCTTGTAAGAGACGATGCCAGAGGAGGGGAAATATAATTAATTGTGGCATCGGTATCGAGTTGCCAGGAGAGAATAGCCCGGTTGGATACCAGCTCGAGTAATTGAGATACGAGAGCGGGATTGCAGTTGATGTGGGCTTCTATGGAGAATGTAGGCTGACCACACACGTTTCTAACGCCTTGATCCACTCGTGGAGTGTTAAGGTATTGCGAACAGCTGCAGGATCTTTTTGTTTTAAGTGCTTGCTTCATTTTGTTTTGGGATTGAACACTTTGGCGACTAAAGAACATTGAAAAAAAATACACGGAGAGAAATTTCTGTGTTGTGACAACATAAAACAGTAACAAAAATCCTTTTGTTAGGCTAAAAAAAAGATTGGTCAGCTCAGCAAAAAGATTTGCCAGACGAACAAAATATTTGTCAGCCTAATGTAACGATTTTTGTTGTCATCGTTTTATGTTGTCACAGCACAGAAATTACTCTCCGTGTAATTGGTTATTAAATACTGGGCACTTATATCAATCAAAATGAAAGGAAAATGTCAGAAAATTTCTATTACAATTTTTTTTGTATCAATGCCATTTTCTTTTATGAAATGAAAATGTAGCATGTGTTGCTGGTGGAATTTCACGATTTGTTGATTTTTAACAGAAACTTTTTATTAAAAATAAAAAAGATGTATTGAAAAATGGATATTATTCTAATGTAGGTAATATGTTATGTTGGCAGTTAAAGGGTTAAGAAGGATGAGGCGCTTTACAGTAGTAAAATGAGTATTCATTTTTTAAATAAACTTTCTAATTTCTGTTTTAGGATTTTGGAAAATAACTTGCTTAACAGCGTACACGGAGAAAAATAATCACAGAGTGACAACATATCTTTTGCTGTGCCAGTTGAAAACTTGCAATGGCAGCAAACAATACGCTATCACTCAATGATTATTTTTCTCCGTGTACTATCATGTAGTAGAATAAAATTGATAGATAAACCCCAATTTTCAAAAAGCTGTTTTTTTTTCGTAATTGATTTTTATAAAATATTCGATAACATTGGTTTGAATTTGTTGAGTAACAACTTATATTGTTTACAGGAAGATGTTTAATTCATTCAGCGTCTAATTTTTTTATAATATGAATAAGTTACTATCATTTATGTGCCTAATATTGGATTAGGTTATAATAAACAAATAATTGAAATTTTTTAATAAAATTTAAAAAATCATAGCTGTAAATTAAGTGAGCATCTTGTATAATAAATAGAAAGAATTACTTGTCATAATCGATAAAATATTATGGTTTATTTTATTCAATACGTGACCCAACAAAATCACATCAGATTTTAGTAGATGTAAATAGTAGGGAACGTATTTATGTATTAGTTTTTTAAAAACGCTAATCTTGCAAAAGCCAACTTTCAACAAATTCAACGAAACGACGAAGACTCCCCTTAAAGCATGTCAATCAAAATGTTTGTAGCTTACCTGCCAAGAAAGGGAGCTTTAGAAGCTCTCGATTCCTCGATATGTTATATCTTGAGCTACTCTGACGTTTGTCCTTCTTGATAACAGGTCCGCCAGGCTGGTATTTGATCTTGTTGATCAAAGTCGGCGGCGGCGGCGGCGTATTTCCTCCCGGTGGTCCTCCAGCCACTTTGTTGGTCTGCAACGGAGCAATAAATAAAATTTAAATGTTCGAAATTATTTGTAAATGATTTTGTCAAAGGAAATCTCCTTTGCTACGTTCAAATCCAAACAATAATAAACTTCAAAAGTTAAGCAAACTTTCGAAGAGCAATCGATATTAATATTTTTATGGAAATTAATTTCGTTGTAATTCTTGGCGTGGAAATGCTACAATATATTTTGATATTGGTATATAAATCCTCGCATGTCTTTGAGATAGAAAATAATTTATATCAACCAATTGGAGAAGTTTTCAACATAGTAATTTTCCCTTGAACTTAAGTTTACTTTGTCAGACTCTTTACAATAATTTTCTGCATTAAATAAATTAAAAGAAGTTGAACAAATTCTCACAATCGATCTGTTCTTTCGGCATACTACGCAAAAGTCGCGGACAAACATGGCTCATCGAATATTTATTATATGTTTAGCTATTTGCAAATACATTAGTATTTTTTCTGTGTTAAGGACGTATTCTTTTATACAAGCTACCCTTCATTAAATTCTGTTGATCTTTGAGAGTTTATGAAAACAAGTTTAAAATAGTACTACTCATTTCATCCGACTGTAGCTAGAACCTCTTCAATATGCAAGTACATCCTTCTTCAGCAAATGAATACCGATCCGAGAACGAAGAGCACTCACATTAATGCAAAGGTGGACAATATTTATCATTCCCGATTGCAGGAAAGGAGTGAAAATAATGAATAACCATTAGCATTATCGTTTCAAATATATTCAATCTTAAATCTCAATCGTTGTACTGCCGAACTGCGGTATACTGTATTTGCCAAATAATCTGAATCAACTTAATGACAAATAGAACAAATAATAAATATCGTACAATTTGTAATGATAATAATTATTACAAATCGTTAATAACAAAACGTGATTCTTTAATTGCTAAGCACCCACCACCTTAACATTTTTTCTGAAAGCCTAGTCCGTTAGGATCAATGCTTTTTCTTCATAGAAATTGGACTTCAGGATGTAGGTATTTCTAATTAAATGCCACTAGTCGTTGAAATAATTTTTAAAAAATTGGATCATAATTAAAGATATTTTTTTAAAAAGGGCTGCGACTTCTGGGCTGTGACCCAGAGAAATCAGTTTGATGGGTTTATTTGAATCAAATACGGGATCTATTTGAAATTTATAAAATTTTATTTCAGTAAAATAAAACTTAGTTGAAATCAATACGATTCATTCGAATGAAATAAATTCTATTTGATCAAAATAAAATCCTATTATGCTAGCATTTGAAGAAGAAATTTATTTAATGGCTGGCCTAATAGGATTTTATTTCGATCAAATAGAATTTATTGCATACAAATAAATCGGTATTAATTTTTAATAGAATTTATTTGATTCTACCAAAATTTCATTTATTTTAAATAAATCCCATATTTGATTTAAATAAACTCATGAAACCGATTTCTCTGGGTGGATGCTCGCAGCTAAAGGGTCAATGACATCATTCCTTTTACATTCCATCGTTTAATTATCTTCGGAATATTTTCTCGCACGGAACTTTACACGTGTTATCATCAGTTTTTGTTCTTGCGACCTCTTTGCACTTTTCATATTATTTCTTTTTCATCACATTTTTCATAATTTTACGTGGAAAACCGTCAGTTCCTTTGTATAAAATGTTGAAACTCTTTATTTAATATCGGTGATTTTGACCATTTAACAAAGAGAATCCTCCTCTAATAAGTTCATGAGTAACGAGATTTTGTCAAAACCATTATCATCGTTTTATTCGTGCTGTGATTGGTCGGCTTGAAATTTTTTGTTTATGTTCAATGTCTAAAGTCATGCTAACCCTAATTGATATTAAATAATTTAGAAAACCAGAAGATAAATATTGTGGATTAGATATTCATGTGATGGTGGCAATTTTGATCCTCGATAAATGTTTGGCATCACCTTAAGCGGTATGAAATGTTATAAAGTTCTCCGTCAAAATTTTAAGTAAATCGGTCGAATAGATTATTCGGTGGCACCTTGTATAATTTACATTACCTTAAATGTTTATCAATATTTCTTAATTTCCAAAAAAATCATTCTAGGCAAGATTATGTATTAATTGTATGTAAAATCCCGACCTCGTAATTGCAATGCTGTCATCAGAAGAAAAATATTGAAAATCCGCTTGTTTTTTGGGCCCCAAGCTTACGTATATTCTACAATAAAAAATCTAAACTATGGCCTACAGACAAAAGAAAACATTATAGCAATAATGACATAATCGATTCTAAAAGCGACAAAAGCCTCACAACGCTTCCCATATGAAAAAATTTCTTCAAAAACACTACAATTGTCATTAAACGAACATTTAGATTTTATCGAAATGTCCATCAATCTAGTCCAACTCCAAAAATCGATTTTATGCAAGAGAAGAAAAAAAGCATTCGCAACAGCACATTAATGCACATAGCGTCGAGGGCAGAGATTGCGTCCAGCAGATTGTGATCCCGTTGCGATGGGTGTCCCAGATATAAAAGCAAGTGCTACTACCGATCGACAGATAATTCACCTCGACAGATTATCGTTACGGGATGTTACTAAACATCGGCGCTCCGTTTCTTCTATCTTATCAATACAATATATTTATTATCTTGGCGCCCGCGGTAAATTGAGCGTTTTTTCACCGCAAAGCCTTTACGATCAAGTAAACCAATCGAAAATACGTCTAGACGACGAGAATATCGTCGAAAAAAACATATATTCTCTTGTCTAAAAACCTGCCTTCTTTTTGAAGACGTTGCTCAATCCAAGACTGCTAAAACCCTGCATCTTATTCTGCATGCTTTTGATTAAATTCCGACTGGCACTTCGCAGGCTGACACGTTCACAGTCCAATCAATCGATGATAATCGATGTCAGGATCTAGTCCAGGTTTCCATCGTTGATTATGATGAATTCGTTGGGACGTTAGCAACGATTGGCTCACTAGGTCACTCCGTCGTTCCTCCCGAGTGTCCCTCAACTTCCGGCTTCAATATCCCCATAGTTACGTCGAGATATCCGATGGCAATGTCCATGTCACCGCAATATCCGGAATGGACTTCCATTCGTTAGCACTTATTTCGCTTCCAACCGAGTTTCCACTGACGTACGATTTCACTCAAAATTCCGAACAGTCCCTGTGCAGTATATACAAAATTAAAAATATCACAGCGAGTCCAACAACAACAAAAAAAGAAACAAAACTGAGTGTTCACAATGTCACAATATCCAGCAATTTTTCTAAATCCCAATCACATCGGAGCCGCGTCGTTAAATCATCGATTCCAAGCACCTGAAGCGAATCCTCGAAAGCTCGAATCTCATCGTCTTCCTCGCAAGGTCGTTGGGTGGTACTGCCGATAATAAAAGTGACTATCACACTCGTGACCGAGAATCGAATTACTTGCGACACGTTTTGGCGAGCGATCGGCGGCGGTCGGTGGTGGCACGGCGCCCCGGCTATCATTGTATATTATATATCTCCGCAATTACGGGCGTAGACACACGCACGACGAATCCGTCGCTTATAAACCACCAGTGGACACACCGTCAAGCTCTCTCTCTCTCAATTGCTATGTGTATCTTTTTCTGCCGCTGCTTGACGCTCCTGTATATAGTTAAACCGCACACACAACAAAGTTGGACGTTCAAGAATTACGTTAAAAATATACGCACCGACGAATAAACGCCGCGACGAGATAAATATTGTCGTGAGCGGGTGGACACGTTTAAAACTTCTTTCGCTCGAGTTCGCATCGATCGCACACTCTATATACTCGATACCAGTGCTTGAGTAGATGTAAAGATATAAATTGGGCTATTCCTGTTGATCAGCCGATGTTGATAATATAATGCTCTAATCTATTTTTTTTATCTCTCTCTTTGTTGGGCTCTTTTTTTCTCTTTATCTCTCTCCTCCTCTTTCGTACTCCCTTTCTCTCTCTCTCTGCCGTTCGATTCTTACCGCTATTTCTCGATTTTTCTCAACGCCTCCTCGACTCTCATCTCAGTCGAGCGCTGAGATTATGTCGTGCACACGAGCGCGGCGAAGGCAGTGCAAATTGTACGTGCCGCACGATAAGTAAGCCACGCGTCTACTGGATATATATTTTTCGATCGCTGAGTGGCACTCGAGACGGTCGACGCTAACGACGGAGAGGTGCCGATAATTGTCGTCAATCGATCGTTTCGTTAACGCGTATACGAAGGATCGAGGAACTGCGCGCTCGCGTCTCGGCGGTTGGAGGCTCGCTCGATCGCTCGTTCGTTCGCCAACACGGCTCACGCTCTTGCCGCTGGTGCCTACCGCTCTGCCTATGCGTCCGTGTCCCTGAAAGGCGTATTGCGTCGTACGCGGGAGAACGGCCCCTGGGTTTGCTTGCTTGCTTGTCTGCTTGTTGCTTGCAGCGGTCGCTCGTTCTGTGCTGTCACCGAGCCGCGTAGCGCACCGAGCGCTTCGTTATATGAACGTCCCGTGGACCTTCGCATGGTCACTTACGTACACTGTTAAAAATGTTCAGAAAATTAATATACATTCATCGCAATTTATTATAAGTTAATAGTGAATTTACCTACACTATTATAAATAGTAGCTTTATATTAAATATGACTTTTAAAACATGTTTAATATTAATATACTGTTTATTAATTTCATAGCATATTTATATTGTAGAATTTTATTTATCGGTGAATGAATAATTCTGATGTGATATATATATTCTTTTTTTTATTTTGCAGTGGAATGCATTGTCTTTTATTAAGGTTTTTAAATTTATTTTCACTCGAGATGTACTGTAATGCACGTCAATTAAAATAAATACACGGATCACGCAAGTTATTATGCATGAATAGTGAATTTAATATACTATTATAAATAGTAGTTTTATATTAAACATGACTTTTTTAAACATTTTTAATATTAATATACTGTTTATTAATTTCATAGCATATTTATATTGTAGAATTTTATTCATCGGCGAAAAAATAATTCTGATGATATATAAATATTGTTTTTTTTTTCAATTTTGCAGTGGAATGCATCGTGTTTTATTAAGGTTTTTTAATTTATTTTCCCTCGAGATGTACTGTAATGCACGTTAATTAAAATAAATACACGGATCACGCAAGTTATTATGCATGAATAGTGAATTTAATATAGTATTATAAATAGTAGCTTTATATTAATCATGACATTTTTAACATGTTTAATATTAATATACTTTTTATTAATTTCATAGCATATTTATATTGTAGAATTTTATTTATCGGTGAATAAGTAATTCTGATGATGATATATAAATATTCTTTTTTTTATTTTGCAGTGGAATGCATTGTCTTTTATTAAGGTTTTTTAATTTATTTTCACTCGAGATGTACTGTAATACACGTTAATTAAAATAAATACACGGATCACGCAAGTTATTATGCATGAATTGTGAATTTAATATACTATTATAAATAGTAGCTTTATATTAAACATGACTTTTTTAAACATTTTTAATATTAATATACTTTTTATTAATTTCATAGCATGTTTATATTGTAGAATTTTATATATCGGTGAATGAATAATTCTGATGATGATATATAAATATTCTTTTTTTTATTTTGCAGTGGAATGCATTGTCTTTTATTAAGGTTTTTTATTTATTTTCACTCCAGATGTACTGTAATGCACGTTAATTAAAATAAATATACGGATCACGCAAGTTATCATGCATGAATAGTGAATTTAATATACTATTATAAATAGTAGCTTTATGTTAAACATGACTTTTTAAACATGTTTAATATGAATATACTGTTTATTAATTTCATAGCATATTTATATTGTAGAATTTTATTTATCGGTGTATAAATAATTCTGATGATATATAAATATTCTTTTTTTTATTTTGCAGTAGAATGCATTGTCTTTTATTAAGGTTTTTTCATTTATTTTCACTCGAGATGTACTGTAATGCACGTTAATTAAAATAAATATACGGATCACGCAAGTTATTATGCATGAATTGTGAATTTAATACACTATTATAAATTTTAGCTTTATATTAAACATGACTTTTTTAAACATGTTTAATATGAATATACTGTTTATTAATTTCATAGCATATTTATATTGTAGAATTTTATTTATCGGTGTATAAATAATTCTGATGATATATAAATATTCTTTTTTTTATTTTGCAGTAGAATGCATTGTCTTTTATTAAGGTTTTTTCATTTATTTTCACTCGAGATGTACTGTAATGCACGTTAATTAAAATAAATATACGGATCACGCAAGTTATTATGCATGAATTGTGAATTTAATACACTATTATAAATTTTAGCTTTATATTAAACATGACTTTTTTAATATGTTTATTAATATACTGTTTATTAATTTCATAGCATATTTATATTGTAAAATTTTATATATCGGTGTATGAATAAATAAGTCTGATGAAAATATATAAATATTCTTTTTTTTTGCAATAAATGCATTGTCTTTTATTATGATTTTGTTATTTAGAGTCGAAATGTACTGTAATGGACGTTAATTAAAATAGATAGATGAATTATGCAGAGATCGAATAAAAAATGATGGAATTCATTGAATGATCGAGAAACTCTCGTGACACACTTCGCTAAGTAACGTGGGATATTGAAGGCGCGGGCATACCGAACGAAATTCAAACAGCCACTTAACCCTACGATGAAGCTGCGTGGAAATCTGGTACGCTGAAGGGCACGTGGGGTGCAATGTCCGCAAGTTAACCCTTTAAATACCAGCGTCGCATAACTAGTTTTAAATACATTTTTTTTATACCAGCCCAAAAATCCCGGAAAAAAATTTGACAAGCTGTGGAATTTCACTCAGAATGTATCCTACATTTCCGATTTATAAAAGAAAAACGAAATCCACACGTAAAAATTGATAAAACTATTTACAAAAAAATGATTTTTTTACTGTTTTGAATCAGTTATCAAATATTTAACTTTTTTAAGAAATTTAAGAAAGTTTAAGAAAGAGTTCTGATCGTTAAGGGATTAATATTGCACCATTCAAAAGAACGATAAAAACAGTATTTTGAATTGACCTTAAATTCGTTATTTCAATAAAAATGTCAAGTACGAAAATGGTTTTTACGAGTTCTTTTATTAGCTCTTCCTATGAAATAATTTGTAAGCAATCAAATATTATGATGAATATTGATTCTGCAATTTATATATGGTAAATAATATTTTTTTATATTGATATTACGATAGTGTTGAAACCATCGAATTACATTCAAACGAAATTTCTATTTATCGATACATCTCATAAATCACTTATTACTAATTCCTTCTAATGAGTTACTAATTCATTAATTACTGATATCGATATTACTGAGATATTGTACATAACAAAAAAACAAAGATTTTTCTATCAAAATTCATTGAAAAATATCACAAAAATCCGAATAATAGACATACGTAATGGATTATATTTTCCCATTGCCCACGTACATTTTCTACAAACTATCTGCGCTCCTACGCACAAAAACTAGTTTTGGCACAAACATTTCTCAAGGCTATTTGGTCGAAGATTAATTTTCCAGCTTTCGCCCGTGAGAATATTTATATTTTCCACAAGAAAACTTTTTAAAAAATTAATGAACAGCACTGTACGTTCTCGTAAAGACGATAACTCATTACCGAACGACTAAACGCATAAAAGAATGATGCAAAAAGATGCACGGACTCTGAGATTCCTGTCACCCTTATTGATAGCCGTATAATACGTTGTAGAACCGACACATAGCATATTTTTAGCAGACTTCGCATTAGACATTAGTCAATGTTTTGTCCAGCTACGATATTACGTCGCACCATGCAGAGAGAGAAAGAGAGAAAGAAAAGTATTATTGTTGTTTGTCAGAATGAACATACGAGTGGGAGCCTGACGTTTTCTCTGACAGCGTGCCCAGATACGAGTCACATGTAGTAGATATAGTATTAGTGAGTATTGCCGTTTCTACGCACGACTTATCTTCCCGGTCCATGTGTACTTCCTTTTTTTTCTTATTATTTATTTCCTACATAACAGCCTACAGGTATTTTACCTCTAGTTATACTGATTGTCAGCTCAAGTACTCATAATCATAAAACCAGAACGACTGTTACATACTCCACCGATAAAACGATCAAGATTTTTCTTCAATCCTCAAATTTAATTTAACTTTAGCAATCTTATTTTTAAAATATCGTTTTACCACCGATAAAACGATGAAGGTTTTTCTTCAACCCACAAATTTAGTTTGACTTTAGTAATCTTTTTTTTTTTAAATACAAAAATTAAAACAAACACTATTGATGCAACTGTTTATAAATTTACACACGTTGCTTAAATGTAATTGATTAATGGATTAGCATTGAAGATTTGCAAAAACGAGATTGTAATAATTTCTGGAAAATGACAGAGAAATTATTATTCCGGCAAATAATTTTTCAATATTGTTGTGTCAAAAACGTTGATACTATATTTTTTAATTTGGATTTATTATATTTTAAAAAATTATCAAACTTATATGGAAATTTCAGTTTTTTTGTTGTTGAGTTACGAAATAAAAGATTGTATTATTTCGTCATATTTTGCGAATATACGCAGATCTCACGGTCTGCAACGTGTATTTGGAGCTCCGAAAATCGTGCGCCACATATAATACATCATGTGAACTGCAGTAGTGATGCAAACCTCTATCATTTTATTGCATAAACATTTATCGTGTAATTGACTTAATAGTTATTACTTTGCAGCAATAATTTGCAGCTTTTATAAAAAGATGTCCAAATTTATATATAATTGCAAAGAAATATAAAAAAGTTCATAAAATTCCACATTTTCTTTCTTTTTAATAATTTTTAATCCATTAAAATTAGGCCATACACTTTACGCATTAAAAAATAAATGAAGGTCTATATTTTGTCTTGTTCTTTTATAATTTGTGAAATTTGTTTGTAAATGTTTTTTTTCTTTGCAGTTACCTATAAGTTTAAGAATCTTTTTACAAGCGCTGCAGTTTATATTCATAAAACAATAACTATAGAAATAATTTTACCATAAATGTTTATATAAAAAAGTAAAAGGCGGCTTACAATTCTATGCTGCAGTGAAAAGGGCAAACTCGTTCACAATTCTCGCGTCCACAAATTCGAGTAGGCGAAGTCACAGAGCACGTTTGTTTCCGGACAGATTAAGTTTACAAAATGCGATGAGTTCGCGCAGCGTTCAATCGCCTCGTGACTGAGAGTTCTGTAACGTAGGCGCAAAAAGCTGAAAACGCTATTCGATCAGCTTCACCTCGTGAAATCGGCTACAAAGATCGTACAAAAAGAGAGCAAAGCTCCGAAAAAAATAATAAAGAAATGTCGCGACACGATTAAAAATCGTAAAAAGCTACGTTCGCAGAGAGCAGCCCGGAATGCACTGGCATATATTATTATTAGCGTGCTTTCTATTTGCATACAACTCAAAATAGATTCTCACGGCTGACGACGGGCGGCGGGGGCGAGGATAAGAAAATATAGCATTGCTACGTTACATACGCTGTAGCATCTCGCACGCGTTATAAACCAATAGCTATTTTTCTTTTCGCAATCGAACTCTGTGATCGATTGGACCTCGAAAAATGTTGTTCCGTATTGGCGACGCAAACTCGTCTCATTATAATCGTTTCAAACTCATGACTGACGAGTGCATTCAAATCCGGAAGTAAACAAAAATAATACAAATTTAAATTTAAAAAAAAAACAGAAAAAATTTAAAAAATGGTTTGTAACAAATGTAGCGGATTGATAGAATTCTTTCGACACTGCGGAACTCGAAGAACCGTTGAATGCAGAATCGTTGATATAACGATGCACGGATACAATTTCAAGGGTAGCAACTGTGCGATAAAGTCCTCGTTTGTACGGGCGTGTCATAGCGGACGAAACATCGATTCGGTAGGAGACAAATCAGTCTGTGCCTCTTTCTTTTCATCGAGAAATTTCATCCCATTGATATCCTCTTCATGCGTAAATTTGTTTTCGTTGTAGAAATTTTTTAGTACGTTTTGCATAATTTTTTATAGTTGTTTTCTCTCAATTTAGTGTTAAAGATGCGTATGGATGGTTTGGAATTATTCCATCTGCACACCCGGTAGATGAGACAACGGCGCGTGGTGCCATCTTCGAATTCAGCGTCAAATACACGTCCGTCCGTTATCATCCTGTGAGCAAAGCTCGCAGAGCGTTAAACTCAGCGAGTAATGTCGGTCGCTGGTATTATCCTCGCAGATGGCTCACTTCGGTCCTTCGTTTACTGTGATATTCCATGCGTGGCTGACGGCTATATAGTCCTATACAGATATTACAGTCGTTACGCAACCCTGCAAGATAACTAATTACAAAAAGGTCACGGAAATACTGTGCGAAGCCTGTGCTTCACCTGCAATTATCGCGGGCTCTTGACGTCGCGAGAACAAAAGCAGATTCTCAATATCCCGTCGAGAACTGCAGGAAATTACTTTATTATCGCTGACAGGATATCGCTTCGTAGCTCCTATAACACGAATTTGATGGTCATTAATTCGACAGTTAGTAGTGTATAATCGATGAATTTTCCTTGTGGCAAGTAGAATTGAGATTAATAAACCGAATTGGCCAATCGAGGCGTCTGCATAAATTTGGAACCCGAAAAAACCGGTCAATTTTTTATATTATTTTCTGATGAGAGTATTGGGATTCAAATTCGGACAGAGCATAGCTTATAAAATGTTCACTCATATAAGCAGATGATTTTTAAATATATTTACCCATTTGTTGATAACAAATTATTCAAGTTATTTAAATGGGCAGAAAAACGAACTTTCTTGTCGTCTACTTGCCATTTTCGTTATAGTCAAATTTCAAAAAAGTATCCATAAGTAGCGGATGTTATGAATTACGCTCAGTCCGAAATTGAAGTGAATAGAACGAATATTTTATTCGGCAGCATTTTGTTTAATTAATAATAACTCTATTGTTTATGAATATTTTTAAATTAAAAAACCTCAATCTTTGCAAGACTGTATTAATTGGGTATAAAATATTTAATCTAATCTTGTTTATTAAATACTCTCATCAGAAACAAATATTACAAATGTAACTGTTTTTGGGCTGCAAGGTTATTGTTAATCAGTAAGAAATAATGGATTTATTTGCATCAAAGGTATATATTTGAATGGATTTAATTGTATTTAAATAGAATAACGTTTTATGTGAATCAAGTAGATTCTGTATTTGACACAAAAATAATTTATTGTAATTAATTGCTTGGTATTTTATCCGAATGAAAACAAATTCGGCAAACATTTAAAAAATTTAATGTATTTAATATTTGAATTAATAAGATTTATTTAGTTCAAATAAATTATGATTAATTTACATCCAATTTTATTCAATGAATTTATAAACTCATTGATAAATTTCTCTGGGTGATCTGAATATCTAATTCCTTATCGAAATGTTATAAGCAATTAGGCACCAACTTATAATATAAGATTAAAAAATTCGTATTCATCGGTACGATGAACAATGATAAGTTAATTGTCATTTACCTTATAAACAAACAGTAAAAAAGAAAATTCAAGATACAGCCCGAATGTAATAAAATTCGGACGACCGATATTGCGAGATGACCGCGATTGCCCCATTTTTCTTACGTATTTTTGTTTATTCATCCGATAATTTAATAAAAGTGACCTCGACGATACATAACTGCATGTTGTAACAAATTTACGAAATTTACGTGTTGTACGAAATCTCCTGTTTAAAAAATAATACTACATATATTCAACAACCAGTAACGATTGCTTTGGACAATTATGCCATGGAATTTATTCAAAGAAATAAGAAATATCACACACTTTGTGTAAATTGAAAACATGCTGTTATTTTGTAAATTAGTTTTATTGAATAATTAAAAATCATAAATTATTCATATGATGTATTCATACAGAGTGAATATTCATGTAGAATTGCCACATTTTTAAATATTATTTCGGTTCAAGTAGAAATGGACTCATGGGACAGACGTGAAATTGCATTTATCCAACAGATAAATACAAGTCTGTGAGTCGTTTTCATTTGATAGAGACAACGGGTGGGGATCAAAATAGCGAATGACCAAAATAGCGAATGGCTAAAATAGCTAATTTCAAAATAATGAACGTCTTAATCTAGAATAGCCATTATTTAGAAGTTTGCTATTTTAGCCATTCGCTATTTTGATCATTCACTATTTTGATTGCATTTTAATAAAATGGGGTGTCAAAATAGCGAATGGCTGAATTAGTGAATTTAAATATAATGAACGTCTGAATCTAGAATGGCCATTATTTTGAAATTCGTTATTTTAGCTCTTCGCTATTTTGGTTATTCGATATTTTCAGCCCCAGCCGAGAGAATGCCTCCCTCATCCAGTAGAAAAAGAACTAACAGTCACAGATCTTAGTGTCATGCGAAAATCAAAATACAGAGGACTTTACGACCAGTAGAAATGAAATTTTATGAACTCGTAATCCGAATTCGGAGACTACTTGACGATCGATAAAAATGGAATTATTCATTAGACGTATCAAGCAATTCATACGGCACGTATATGATCAAACTTTTTTGAGAAAATGCAACTCTAGAGTGGAAGTAGAAATGGAACTATCGGTCAGACATGGAGTCCAATATATCCGATAGATTTATGATATGGTTTTGCTTGGAAAGACTTCCTGGTGAACCGTAGCAATGGAATTATCGATCAGAGACAGAATGCAATTTATCTGGTTGAATTATGATACGATTTTACTTGGAAATATTACTGACGGAATAGTGGAAATGGAATTATCGATCAGACATAAAATTGCAATTTTACCGCAGTCATATGATCGGTATTTACTGAAAACTTCAACTTGCCTCAGGTAAAGAAGTGTTGAAAAAATCTTGATATTATTAAAGTTTTTAAAATTCAGTACACTAGATTTAGTTAATTAGATATTAATTAAATTTAGTTAACTAGATGTCATAAGATAATTTTCATGAATTTCGTTTTTTCCCAGTAAATTCGTAATTAGATTATTAAGGTAAGCACTAATTGATTGTAGAGAAAAAGAATAACTCATTAGCGATGTAAAAGATCATATCTAATCAATATGACATCAGATTTTTCTGATTCAGTATAGAATCTCTGAATCATAGACAATGTAATATAAAATACTACACTCATTGTTCCAAAATGTAGTGATTCCCTTGGTAAGATGACAGAGAGAGCTATGAAAAAGTAGAATTATCCATCAGACATAAAATTGTAAAATTTACTATAGTCATATGATCAGAATTTAACAGAAACCACTACTTGCATCAAGTAAAAGACTAAAAAATCGTAACATTATTATATATTTGATTATTTTAGTGCAAATTTAGTTAACTCATAAAAATATTAATTGCAGCTTCTAAATCCTTGTTGATAATACAAAATTATTCTATCAATTTAGTGAATAGTAGGTATGGAATAATTTCTGAGAATTAAAAAACTAAAAATCTTGTACATACATAATTAGATTGTTAAGTTAAGTCTTAAGTAATTGATAATAGAGAAAAAGAATAATCAATCTGCCACACACATTGAATAGATATTGTATATCTGGTCAACGTATCATCAGATTTTTCATCATAAGTATAAGTATTAGCCTTAATTTATTGATAATAATAGAGAAAAAGGATAATCTGCCACACACATTGACTAGATATTGTATGTCTAGTCAATTGCATGCACATTGACTAGATATTATATATCTTGACTAGATATTGTATATCTAGTAAACGTATCATCAGATTTTTCATCATAAGTATAGAATCTCTGAATCATACACAATGTAATACAGTCTAGGCACACCTCCCATCCCAAAATATAGTGGACTATCCCCTCTCCACATTCATTCTCACTTTTTGTTTAGAGTAAGCCAGATCAGTGTTGAGTGTTAAGACTCTGATGTAACTTAGAACCAGAGACTCCATCCACATGGTATCTCGGTTGAGCTACTTGTCAAAACAAACTCTGACTATCCTCCGCAGCTTAGATCGAAATTCTTAACTTCAAACCAGCGATAACAAGATCTGAACTACGAACCAAACATCACCGTCCGATAATGCATCAGCAATTTTCTCATATCGATATATCGCTCTTCCCAAAAAACACATGCAACATCTAACAAACAGATCATTTCTGACCAGATGAACAGACTTTGAAACATACTCTGTCCTTGTCATTCGATATAGAGTAGTAATTTAGCATCCGTCCAACTTCACACTGACAAAATATTCCAGTAGACAGAGAGGAAAAGAAAATTCTTATCCATATCTTAGCACTGTCAAGCATGCTGCATTCCTGCTAAGATAAGAATAGTACACAAACATTCATCGACAATTCGTCGGTAGAAGTAAAGACTCTATTAATGTTGAGCTGCACGAGTGACAAACGATTTATAACCTCACCTCATCGCCAGGCTCGGCGTCCTTGCCGTTCTTTCCCTTGTCCTTGCTTTTCGCCGACTCCTGCAACATACGAACAGGATTCCGACGCTGTATAAAGAAGTCTCTAGGTACGTCACGAATAGACGAGAGCTCAAGTCTCGTTTCTCAACTACTTAGGAAAAAGAGTGTGTGTGCGAAAGAGTGAGAGAGAATGAGAATGTGTGAGTGATTGAGTGAGAGAAAAAGACAGTACCATTGTCGTAGCGGTATCGAGACCGCGAGAATCGCGCTAGAAGTACAAGGATTCGCGAAGTTATTCCCCGTGTCGGGCGTCCGGTAGCGAGACCGGAGAGTCGGTAAACACCCTCGTTTAGGCGGGTGCTCACTCGGTTTGTACGTTTGTGTTAAGGCCGAGGCCGTGCCGGGGTTGTTCCCCCGTTGGACTCGCGGCGGAGAGGCCTATGTGCCAACCACGGGGCTGGACGGGAGAGCGAGAGAGACGAAAAAAAATATACACCGCTCGCACACGGGGGGATGGACCACCGATAAGCCGAGTATTTTTTTTTTTTTTTTTTTTTTCTTTTGAACACTTTGATTCTAGCTTTTATCGTAATAAACGCACCTTGTCCTTTTTCTGCCTGTTTGGCATTTTATATTTGAGCGCAACCGGCAGCGACGAAATAATCAAACGATAAACGGACGGACACGCTTGCGAACGTACATCAGTCAGCGGCCAGCCAGCCGACACACGGCGTTCGTTACGCGGCGGCCATTGGCCATCCCGCACAATTCGACACGTGAGACACCCCACGCACGATTCGCGAACTCACGCAGCAGCAAACAGCGCGATGATCTCTCGATACGAGCTCTTCGCTCTCGGTACTTGCTGCAACTGTTTGATTTTCTGCTTGAAGCATCAGACTGCATCAGACGTACCTGTTTTTGACCGTACGTTGATATCGGATTATGACGATATTTCAATTTCAAATGTTTTGATAAGGTTTA
The DNA here is from genome assembly GCA_963970395.1 of Ephialtes manifestator. Lineage (NCBI taxonomy): Eukaryota > Metazoa > Arthropoda > Insecta > Hymenoptera > Ichneumonidae > Ephialtes > Ephialtes manifestator. The sequence continues at coordinate 40,806,760 of OZ019968.1, read as the reverse complement.
TCTTGCTGTAATTGACGTTATACAGACTTGTTTGAATTATTATTTTAAGTTTGAGTATGGGAAAGAATGAAGGTATCATTATTGGTAGGTGTAAATTTATCCCTGGTAAAAATAAATTATTGAAACTGATATAGATCGATGGAATTTGAATGGGATTTAATCGTATGTTATCATCTCTATCTGTTCGGACTTATAGTATAGTATTTCGGAAATTGAAATAATATAGGAAACTAATAACAACGATTTAATTTGTATAAATTGTAATCGATTTATACAAATTTAATCGTTGGAAACTAATAACAATTGTTGTTATTAGTTTCCTATAGTATTTCGATTTCTATGGGTTGAATACGATAGATACATTGTAATATTTTATATTGAATTTACGTGTCGTCATTTGTACATTTTTATCCGTTTGTGGTGTATCGTGTTATATCGTAAATATATCCCTGGTTAAACGATCCGATTAGAACCAATAAAACGGACAAAAATCCGATAGAAACCTATTAGAACCGATTAATTTTCAATCGGAATTTTGTCCATTTGATCGGTTTCTATAAGTTTCAATCGGAATTACGAAGCAGGGATGGTTCAACATTCAATGATTATAATTCTATCATTTTCTATCGTTTTAAAATTATTGAAAGTATATCGGTATAAATCGTATGTGTTTAGACTGAAAGAATTATCATAATCTATCGTAAAAGCCTGATATAAATAAAACAGTTTTCTATCATTTATACAATAATTTCATATTGATTGACTCGATTCTCTTCTCATCGTTTCACAGCTACAGGAAGTCTGTCATAATAAATCTTCATTCTAATAAATATTTGAATCCAAAGATTTCTGGATGAAACTTTTTTTAAATAAACAATGTAATATTATTAATATTACTCCTACGATTGTATATTTTGATTGTTAAATTTAATACAAAAATTATATGATTTATAATAATATTATAGGATATGGAAGAAATATATAGGATTTCGATCATAAATTTATGATAGTACTTCGTAAATTCGCGAAAGAAAGTTCGTTTTCGTTACGATAAGATTTTTAAAAATCGTTTTCTATCATTTATTTTTACCAGGGACATTGTTATGCATACAACTTTTTAAAACGTCTGCATAAGCTTGGGGCCCAAAAAAAAAGATTTTTAATATTTTTTTTATAACGAGAGTATTAGGATGACGAGATCGGGATTTTCCATACAATACATAGCCTTGCTAAGTTTCAGTTTTTTTTTAAATGAAGAATATTGTTAAACAGTTATTATTTAATTAATTTGGTACTATTTAAACGAAGCACGTAAAAAAATCTACTCGTCGGTTTCACTTCACATTCGGACAGAGATTATAATATTCTCTATTGCGTGATCGAATGATTTTTTAAATATGTTGATAAACATATTATAAAAATCTCAAATATTTCGAACTGTTGAAAAAAGAAGTTCGAATATCCACAAAAAAGGAAACAACTTTATTATAAAAATCACGTATATTTCAAACTTCGAACCAATTGATAAATTGGTTAAAGTTGTTTTCTTTTTTATGGATATTCGAACTTCTTTTTTCAACAGTTCGTAATATTTGTAATTTTATAAATTACAAAAAAATTATCCGATCATATTATAGAAAATGTTATCAACGTATGTTCTATGGTAATTTGAACTGAATTATATAGTGGCCCATTAATTTCTCAATACGAGCGGCAAATAGGCTTCAAATTCATATGACAGTATTCAGAAAATCTTCTTCTTTTTTAATTTTACAAATTATTGTATTATATTAAAATCTTTGATTAATGCTAAAAATCGGATGAGTTGCTCTCAGTGTCAATGACTGGGACACTAGCCTTATATTTCTCATGATTATACGCTCCAGCGAACCGCTCTCTCAAAATCATATGCATTCTTCGGCACCCTGCGATTGCGGCTAAGCTTTTATTGCCTTGCGGTACAATAACCCCGCGGAATTCGAAAAACGAAACGGAAGACACGCCGCTATGCAACGTATCCTGATTTGGAGTTCCGGATGCAGAGAACCGTTACCTGATCATCGTCTAGTCGTCGACTGCATTAAGTAACCGATTTTCGCATTTTTCCATGTCTTACCTCGAATGCAAAACGAGACGTTACGTCGGCTATGACAAATAACTGAGGAAAAAAAAGACAATCGTTAGTTTAATCTCGGCAGGACAACGCATAATAAAAAAAAATACATTTACTCCTCATCGATTGAATAATCGATTACATCGTATTTGTGTACTTAATAGCTACGTGCAGTCACATATGGTAATTTGTCGTATTCCTGGACATTCTATAAGCGAAGGTAATGTATTCATAGTTGCTATACGATGCATTAGGCGAGACCAACATCTTGCCGCGAGGCTATTCAAAGATGGGAGGAAAAAACTGGTGAATCGGCAAGCGAGCAAAAAGAAATGATTTTATCTTTCCAATGGCCACCTATCGATAAAATGGATAACAGCTTAGCCACACTCACAAACGTTGAGTAAGATGCAGCTTAGAATTTATTTTCTTTTACTATAAATTAACAACTATCAAGTTTCGACTATTTTTATAGTTACACGAATTATTTTATAGTCATAGCTAATATTATTTTGTATATAAAAAAGCATTGCAAAATAGAACCTTGTACATTGCTTACCCAGATTTTAATAGCATTTTGAAATCCATGAAAAACTATGTGGATCAATTCTGTCCTCCTCATAAAGAAAGTTTTGTTAAATCTGGAAAATTAAGCTTATGATACTCATTGTCAATTTTCGGACTTACTTTGAACCTACTAAGTTACTTTATTTGTGGCACACACCAATCGTCCGGTGTTCCGGTGTGTGCCATGTTTCCGGATAATTTTTTTAAAGGATTCGAACAATTTTAAGTAAACTAAAACGAAAAAAAAAGTTTTTCGCGAAAACAAAGATTCCTCTATGAGTAAGCAATAGAGGCATGGATTAAAAATTGATGGTTGTCAATTTATAGTTGATAAATAACAGATTTTTCCATGGATACGTACCAATTACACACTTTCATATCGTAGAAAACTGTCTCTTTCAACTAACATGATTGAGAAGATAACCGGGATCGACACGCTGAGAAACTTGAAGGTCTTGTCTCTCGGTCGTAATTATATTAAAACCTTCTCCGGTCTCGAAGCGGTTGGAGAACATCTGGAAGAGCTATGGATATCTTACAATATGATTGAAAAAATTAAGGGTGTCAACGTTCTCAAGGCTCTCAAAGTCCTTTATATGAGTAACAATCTCGTAAAAGATTGGGCCGAATTCAACCGGCTACAGGAAATTCCGAATCTGCAGGATCTTCTCTTCACCAATAATCCCATATGCGAAAATATGGACACGGAATCCTGGCGAGCACAAGTTATCCGAAGACTCCCGGCTCTGAAGAAACTTGATGCAATTCCTATTGTGTACCTAATCAATCACTATATCATTAAGGGAATTTAGCTCGAATTCAGTTATATTCACTGCTAAATATGCCATTTGTTTGCCTGTTGATATTTTATGAAAAAATATGTGTTGACCGCTTAAAAAGAGAATTCATTCCAGGTAGCAACAGCATCTGACTCCTCTGGATCGCCCACAATCTTTTTTAATGTTTTTAAACTGAAAATTTTCATAAGAGAACTCGCTAAAAATTCCCAGGTAATTCTCAGCTGTGCATAACATTTAATCTTTCACCATGGGTTTAGCTTTTTTCCTTTTAAACGTTGGTAATCTTATAACATATTTATGCATTTTTTACATCACTATTGAAGTCCACATCATCTCAAGTTTGATTCTTAAATGTTTAATTTTAATCCCAAATCGCTGAACTCATGTCGGAAGGATTCACCTTTCGCACAAATTACAAGTATTTTAGGCTGCTTGAACTTACGATTTTCTTATAAAGGCAAAGTGGAAAAACAACAAAATATTATTTTAGAACGCGCAGAATAGCCAGATGCTTTTGCAACCTAGCAAAAATGTTACAAAAATGTAGCCCATTTATTTGAGGAGTCAATAGCACATTGTTTTTTTTTCATGTAACATCAACAGCCAAACAAGTGACTAATGTAACTGATATTGATCTATTTCTTCCCCCATAAGAGCCTGCACGTTGTCGGATGTACTAATCGAATTGCAAGCTTTTCTCGGGAAGACCCGAGAACCTTTTCTAAATCATGAAAATCGAATTATCCCATGATAATTTGAAATTCACTACATTCTTAGATTGGTAAATGAAATAAAGATTGTCCTGCCGTACTTCAACTTAAACGATATTCAATTCTGTTCCCTATAATCAGAAAAAAACGCATCTTTCCAAAGTTTTAAAAACAGCGAACACTCGAATTATTAATATATTCGAAAAAGTGCAGACTCTTAACTTTTATTTTCGCCTGTGTGAAGTAATTGTTCAAATTTTATTTTGCAGACAGATTGAAAATTAACAAATTCCACGAAATAAAGGGTCTCAAGTTACGTAAAATTTTTATAAATTTGTACAAATGATATGAACAGTTATTTAATCTTAGTTTGTTTTTTTTTTTAGTAATTTTCAACCCTCATGTCGTTCAAGCCAAGCTCCTCGTTCTGTTCGAAAGTTCTGTCGTACTTGGTGATCGTTAAGCCCTCGTCGCATCCTGTATCCGAGAGACTCTGAACGTAGCTGTTTCCCGCCGGATCGTCTAGGACCAGCGTAACTTCTCTCTTACACTCCAAAACTTCGTCCAATTTTTCGATAAACTTCGCCATTCGTTCTTCTGCTGTTTTCTCCATGCTGTCACCACTGAAGGCGGTGCAAGAGGTCAATTGTTCCTTGGTAGCGGTCAGTAATCCTTCGACCGTTGTGAAACGACCACCTAAAGCTACCGGACCGACTTCCAATTCGAGTTCCGGAATCTCCAAGCCGCACGTCTCGGATTTCAGTATATCCCGACTAAAATCTTCTCTGCTTCTCACCTTTACCTCGACCTTTACACCCTGTGGTTCAATACCTCCGCCGCTCTTTACCTCGTTGGTTCTTTCACCGCAAGTCTCGCAATTTGTCGCCATTATGACGACTTCCTTGAAATGTGGAATGTCTGAGTTTCGAATTAAGGAGAATTATACTTGACCCCGAGAACACAAGAGAGTTTTAAACCCTCATCAGTGAAACCAGTTCTGTATTCATTTTTTTTTCCGCTTATTCAGAATTTTTTTTTCTCGATTCCGCTGTTTCCACAATTTAGGGCTTAATTGTTGAAGAGTTAAGCTTTTATATGGTTGTAGGAAATATTGAAGGAAATTAAAGCGCTTCATACCAGTAAAATCAGTATCAATTTTTTTTCAACACATATTATCGGTCTAACTGACTTTCAACTTCATTGATATTCCTCTGAAAAAAGATACCATTGAAAATGAATTAACAAAATATTTCTAAAAAAATGTTATATTTCCTAAAGCGGGCTTCTGATTTACCGATAAAATACTCTCGCGACTTCTTAGCTACTAATTGCATTGCAAAGGATACTGGTCATTTTCATATTCGTCTCGCACGGACTGTTGCAGCCAGGACAGTTTGTGGGAAATGTCAGAACCTCTCCTTCCATCTGTTCAAGAGTAAATTCTCCTTCCTCGATCGGTTTTAAGAGAGCATCTTCATTTTCGGGATAAATGCCGAGGAGGCGATTTTGCGCTTCTGTCCTTGTGAACGAATTCGTGGTGCAATTGCTGTCCTTAAGAGGTGCATTAGGGTTCTCCACGTGACACTCTCCAGTAATGTCCTCAAAAATAATCGTAAACGGATCGTCCAGTATTTTGAGTGAACGTAATTTCGCGAGGAAAAGGTCAATCTCAGCTGCTGTTTCCGGATTTTCCTCCCTTCGTTTTGCCTGATCTTGCTCCAAGCCAGCTATACTCCGATCTATAATTCCCTCCACAGTTGTTACCTCTAAAAAACCAAATAAGATATAATATTCATCAATAAAAAAACGGTATCAGTAGAATATTCTTAGCTGCTGCATTTAATCTTTAATAAAGCTCTAGTTTTATCCTTAATATATCTGCTTGAAAATCTGTTTTCAATAGCCAATTTTCCATACCTCCTTTCTGGGACTGAGCAGGTATTTCAAAATCCAATTCTGGTATACTGACACTTGTGTGATCAGATTTAACAACCTGGCGATTGAGATCTTCTGGCTTAATAACTTTGAGGACAATTTTTATTCCTCTCTCACCAATCTTTCCACCACTCTCAATTTCATTGTTCTGAAAACCACAGTGTTCACAACTGAAGGACATAAGGATAACATCCTTATAGTGAGGTATTTTTGTGAGTAAAAGTCTTGTTGAGCCCTGTAAGCATAAAATCATAGTTGGATAAATACACATAGTTTTGTCAAGTAAGTCATTAAAAAAAAGGAAGATTTAATGATGATTCTTTATAAACTTAGCAGCTCACATGGAGTCATGTTTAAACAAATATATATATAAATTTTGAAGAATTATTGATGATTCTAGTTATTAAAAATAGATACTATTTATATTGATGTATAATTATATATCTATTTGAATAAAAATAAGTCAAGCGACTAATTGCATAAGATAAATTACCATTAATGAGATTGGTTTAAACAGACAAGTATATTTACTCCAGGTATTAAGTGGTAGAGTATTTTCTTCCTTAACTTTTGAAAGAAAACAGATAGATAGATAAATTTTTATTTGCCCTTCAAGGGATTCTAATTTTGACCTCATAGCAAACTATAAACACTAATGTCTTTACTGTTTATTATAATTATTTGATAGCATTAAAAAATCATAGCTTAAGGGTACAAGAAAATAGATGGAGTCATTATAGGAGTTTGATTTTCAAACTGAAAAAAATATTTTATTCAAAAAATTAGAAATACTACTATTTTCACATACCGACCCAGAAATTTTTTTTCATGATAAAAAAAATCTATTCAAAACAAATGGCATGTTATGTACAATTTCTTTTTACTGGTAAAAAAATAGAATATATATTTTTACAATCTAAAAAACCCTCCTTAAACAACATGGACAAATGATCCAATAATTATTAAATAATAAATACACAAAATATAAGCCTATTATTTATTTCATCAGGTTTTTTTTTCTCACAACAAAACTGCAGTAATTACTGTACTTTTAGAAACCTCAGTTTACAAATAAAATAAATTGAAATCAAATAACAAATGAATAAATGGTACTAAGAATATTTTATCACAAGTAACCGCGTGACATTGCTCTACTCGATTGACCGGCGAAATAAAGAAACAACAATAACAAAATCCACGCAAAAAGTACTTACATTTTCGCCACAATTCATGCAAAGACTCTCGATGATTGTGGTTTCCGGCTCCGGATCTTCGGCCGTGAGTTCCCGAAATAATGGTTTATTCTCCTTTTCATTTTTATACTGCCTCTCTTCTGCAGTCATTTTCGAAGATTTTTAGGTTAGAATTACGATAGATCAAGATCGCCACTCACTTCTGGACTAAAATGCGCGCATAGCCTAATGAAGTTCTTCCTCGTGTTTCATATGCCTCGTTGTACTTGATGACTTTTATTATCCGATGCTACTGTAATGCTCCACTTTACCGGTAAAGTTAAAGGGACATTTCGACGTTTTGCACGTAGAGACTCTGAAGTGTTCGTCTTGAACAAGCGGGAACGCGAATTACAATAGAAACTACAAGAACACAATCATCGACTGCACAGGGGGCGTTTTTTTTTCCACTCAACACGAAAAACCCGCGCTTTGTCGAACCTCTCCGATTAACTTTATTAAAAACAATAAATCAAAAGCGATGGTAGATCCAAGATCGATAGCTAACATACAACGTACATTCTCATTATACGGTCTCACAATAACAAAGTAAGTAAAAATTCAGCTCTTTTCATTCTATACGATTAAGCATTACTTTTTTTTTTTATTGTTTGTACTGAGACTGCAGCTTGTTGCTTACAATCTTCCAGGAGTCTCAGCGAGACGGTACACAGATTTTTGCAAAGAGTCGAACCACAGCAGCGGGAATCATGGCTTACAAATATAATGGATCATATTTTTCAACAAAATCCAGGAAGTTCTCATGTTACTGTCGAGAGCGTTCGTCAAGCTATTGACGAGTGTAGCAAGCCAGAAGCTACTCGACAAGACTCTGAGACATTGTTCAATGTCATAGACACCTTCGAAGTACCCAAAGTTGTTTTCGATCCAGGCAAGAAGAAATTTGTGCTCCAAAAAGTTAGCCCAGACTTGTATCCGGAGGCTTTGCACAAGTCGTCAGTATTTAGGAATAGATTTGAACTTCTCTGGCACAGAACTCTTCGCCATGAACTGTTTACACCTCTGAAGTTCGGGGAAGCCAATGCTGAGAGATATACACTCACACCCATAGAATATTTGCTGAGCGAATCCAAAACTGGACATGTTTATGTCATGGGGTTACTTTCGCAACTCACCGAAGGACAGTATTACTTAGAGGATACCGGAGGATCTATCAAAATCGATCTGAAGAATGCAATATCCTTTTTATTCTGTAGTAATGGAAATTTCAGAAAATCTTGCCTTACACTTATCAATTACAATGCCAGTTTATTTATTTAATTACATTCATTTCAACTGGGCAGTTGGAAATTAATGTTAAAAGGTTTTAAGGTGCTAAAATAAAAAATTCACTGTTTAACAGTTTAGCTTCTACACAATTAATTAACTTCCAAGACAATTTAACTTCATTTCTCATGAATTTTGTTTTATCAATAATTGACAATTAATAAAATAACTTGATACATGGGAATGTATCAAGTTATTTACTCCAGGATACATGGGAATGTATCAAGTTTCAAAAATAAAATAGATCTTCCTTTGCATTTGCAGAGTTCTTGGAACACCTGAATGCTTGAGAATCATAGACAAAAATTATATCTCATTCTGTAGCGAAATTGTCAGAGAATTCTGTGCTACACTAGTTAGACATTTGCATTTTTATCTCTTTACTATTTTTGCAACTAATGAACACATTTCTTAAAATTGCTTCAAGTTCAACTGTGCAGCTGGAAATAAATGTAAAAATAAGCTTAAATATCAAATAGAATTAATGAAATTTACTCAGATTCTTGCTATGTGTCACATTTTTTATCAAAATTCTTATTGTTTCTTTATAAAAATGTTATTTGATTTATTTTGAGCACTGCTTTTTAATCAATTTTTATAAGATCTCAGACAACTATTGATAGTTTCCTTAACAATTATCAACACAACTTCCAGGCGGGTCTTATAACGGAAGGTTGCATTGTAATAGCAAACGGCATTTACGAAGATGGTGTGCTACAAATAAAAGATATCGGTTTTCCGCCTGCGGAGCCATCGGAAAATTCAAGAGCGCCGTTTGGCGATGAAAATACTTTCGGCGGTGAACATCCAAGCTCGTTAAAAAATTCCGAAAAGTTAAAAACCTACGAGGAGGCCAATTCGGAGGCGATGATCGTGTTTGTCTCCGAATTCTGGGTCGATAATAGTCAAGTACTCGATAAATTTCAGACGATGCTTGATGGATATAACGAGGTTCCACCCGTTGCTTTTGTACTTTGCGGACATTTTCTCAGCTTTCCACCGAATATGACGAGCGCAGAAAAAATGAAAAAAGGTTTTGCGAGGCTCGCGGAAATTATACAAAGGTATCCGGATATCAAGAAAAACTCTAAATTTGTGCTCGTTCCTGGTCCTCACGACTTGGGCTCACCGAAAATCTTACCTCGTGGACCACTGCCGGGTTCTCTTCTCGATGACTTCATTAAACGCGTACCCGAAACAATTTTAGCAACAAATCCCTGCAGAATTCAATACTGCACCAAAGAAATCGTCGTTTTCAGAGAAGACATGCTCACGAAACTTTGCAGAAATACTTTGAAATTTCCTAGCGAAGGAGAAGTCTACGAGCACGTGAGTATTGCGTTAAACGTTAAAAAATTGCACATTTATTTTGAAAAACCGTCCATTTTTACTATATCAAGGGATTTCTGACTTTTCTGAAAATATCGTATTTTCTCAGACAAAATGATTTTAAGATTTACGAAAACATTTGCTTTCTTCACTCATTCCAACTCTATGATTAATATGTTCTTCTGAAGAACTATTCTGAAAAATATAAGGAACGATTTGATTAAATTCATAGACTATTCGCAGAAAAAGATTTGCTTCAGGGTTTAACTAAAAAAAAGGTTTCGCAAAAAGTATTAATTTTAATGCATTCAACATCTTTCACGCCTATATCTTCGGACCACACGTATTGTACGCGAGACGGGTTAACAGTCATTCGAACGGGCACTCATTCAAAACACGTAATAAAAATGCTCAATACTTGAATAGGCGAAGTTATTATTCAATGATTTATCGCTAGTTTCGAATAATAGCTAGTTAATACCTGGAAAAGCATATGCGTTATGAATCGACTTTGCAACAAAGACTTTTTTGTTTCAGTACGCGAAATCGATAATTTGTCAATCGCATCTGACCCCTCTGAGCATGCCAGTTATCCCCGTTTACTGGAAGCACGATCACGCGTTGCAATTATTTCCAACGCCCGATCTAATAGTCGTGGCTGATAAGTTCGAGGCTTACACGACGAGTTACGAAGATTGCCAAGTTATTAATCCTGGAACGTTTGCGAAGAACGATTTTTCCTTCAAGGTCTACGTGCCATCATCGGATGCGATTGAAGACTCTGCGATTCCAAATGATGATGACAATGTTTGAATACTCTTTGTTCCAGGAATGTACATAGAAAAAGCGAAACAGAAAACAATTATTTTCACTACAATATTCGTTGTTTTCTTTTTTCATTTTTTATATACCCTAATCACTTCCTTCGAGATTTCTAGGCCCACATGCTATGAGTAGCCTCATGACTAAAATATTCTGAAGGAACAAATGCGGAATAAATAAACAAAGAATAAACTAAGGAATAGAGTTGCCAATAACGGCTAAATGCACATTGAACCAAACACGCTGCACAGTTTACTCTGAATCAATCGATTGTTGTGAGGATTCGTCTTCTGGGGTTGGCCGATCTATAAATATACGTTATTGCCGTTGAGAAAGATCCCAATTCTTGTTCTATTTTAGTAAATTCTATCTTTCCTTCGAAGTCCACGTACCATACTTGGATCCGATTGTACATTGTGGGATTCTAAACGATAATGACGGCGTTTGAAGAAAATTGGACCTAGAAATGTACGTGAATAAAATAGGCAAAGAAGAAAACACTTATTTTCAGACTTTGTACAATATTTATTGTTCGCGCGTAATAAAATCTTTTTCTTTCTTCATTTTTCACTTTTACAATACTTTGGAAGGCATGCCCCTCGCATAACTTAGGAAATAACAACTTTACAATTAAGTTAATCGTGAATATTAATTAAAGTCGAGTTTCGAGAATAATAAGTTAATCACTCATCGAGGATACTGGGATATCGATTGGCTCTACCGTGTCCAAGAGTAACTACGACGGAGTGCTGAAAGAAAATTGAACAAAAGTAAAGATATTCCAAGAGTTCGTGAGACAAACGAGTAATCGCTCGTGCCGATACACACAAGCAAAGCGCATCGACAGTCTCAAAATATTTCGTCACCCGTGTCAGTCTGCATCTCCCGTTGACTAATCGAGGATCGAACCAGATTGTCCTACGCAGGACACGGGCAGTGCATTCTACTCGCTACAAATTTTCATTTTATTTTTTTATTCTTTATTTTTTAAATATAAATAGGTATATACGATATTAAAAACGGTGCTCTCCCCTCGCTTCGCAATATACATAACAAACAATGTTACAGGTACAGGCCCGAGAGCTTCGCAACGTCTCAGTTTACCGCACTGGAAGCATAAGTTATCGTTAACCTTTTCTTTTTTTTTTTCTTTTCGTTTACTGGCCATTGTTAACCAATTACAAACTTCTCGTAGCTTAAATTACAACTCGCGAATATTGCCGCGATCGCACGTACACTAATCACTTTCTCCCCGAGTTTTCTAAGCCCATGCTCAGTGCTGTTCGCAGCCACATCACAGAAAGATTCCGAAGGAACAGATTCAATAAGATAAGCGGTACAATCGTTGGCAAGCCCTGTAGAGAATCGCAGTGAATAGAGACTTCGATAACTACCAATTTGCACAAGGAGCCAAAAACGTTGTACCGTTTACTCTGGATCAATCGATTGTTGGTAAGGATACGTCTTCTAGTGTTGGCCAATCTATGAATATACGCTATTGCCGTTGCGAGAGATCCCAATTCTAGTTTTGCACTACCGACGCAAAAAATGATAAAAACAAAACGGAAATAAACGAAGATGAGAGACGAGAGTTTTAACGCCGTGACACACTGCCCAATAGTACAAGCATAGAAAAAAAAAACAATTAATTTGAAGATGCGAATTTACGTTCCGGGTGAACTGCAAATTCTTTATTTCTCCAGCGATTTACCACTCGTCGAAGTAGTGGCGTTTTGTTGGCTGGGCTTTATGTCATTTTCGTTTCTCTTCTTTTTTTTTTTTTTTCTTCTTTTGCCCAGTGAAATAAAAAGGCGCTGGTACTGCGCTCATTGCTCGAGGACTAAGTCGTCGATTTTCGTGGTATCCGGTCGATCTTAATACATAGTAATACGTTACATTTATGTACCAGTGCTTTTTCACGTGTTGATTTCGATATTTACAGTTGTATCAGTGTAGAGTAGGGTAGATGTCAGGATCCCGAATTGAAGTAGGCGAAGATCCCGCGCCTCCCGTGCATTCGCGCTCAAGACTCGGCGTGAACTTCTCCTGTGAACACAGAAAGTTCACGATATCACGTCGATTTTTCCGGGCGCGGAGAACGGGAGGGCCTTGTTACGTAAAGACCGTTGAAGCCATCGGCGATACGAATGACGTCTTACTTTCTCTCTGATATCTTCGGCAAGCTTGACTCCTCTCCTTCTCGTCGAAATACCATAACGTTATGGCGTATCTCGTTTCGTATGCCGGTTGGACTTCATGCGGGTTTCTTCTGTCCGACCAGAAAAAGAGAATCCTGTCGAAAATGGGTTCGATATCGGCCACCTTGTCCCGCCAGCCTTCCGGGAATATCCTCAGCAAACCGCCGTTCTTCTGTAAAAACGAAAAAGGCGATTGTTACTCAATAATTTTCGAATTTTTGCCAAAGCAATTTGATATTCAATTATTGGAACTGGTTGGTTTGCTTTTTTGCTCACTGTATCAGCCTCGAGGTTTGAATTTGGTAATTCCAAATAATTTAAGACAGTCTTATGTAATAAATTGAAATAAATGTTTCTTTGGGCTTATGGTGACACTGTTGTGATCACACGATATTAATAATCGAATATGATGGGAATAGGCGAAAAAAGACCAAAAGTTGTAGTTTTTTTGCAGACTAAATATGCCGATTGTGACCTTTAAAACATTTTCAGTCACCTGGAGTAAACTTTCTGTACAATTATAGCTCTCGTGTTCAAGAACGTTGGATTGGTTAAAGAAATCTATAACTGAAATTCGTAAAATTGATTCTCTTATTTTGTCGTTTCTCAGAGAAACTTTTGGCATTTTTACTGTAGAAATATTAAATGATTTTTAATCATGCTTATACCACAAGGTACCATTTCAATAGTTGATTCTTCAACCGCAAACCTTGAAGATTTATAAAATCTGAATAGAAGCGAATCGCCAGAACCGATATATCTACGAATTGATGGGAAAATAAGCAATTCGAACCTCGTCTATCATAAACCCAAAAATCATAGAATAATTTTAACAATTAGTTCCTTATTTTCGTAGCAAATTCAACAATCAAATATTCGAGTGAAAAATAACAGATGTTCAAAAGGATAGTTTACAGTCAATGCTTTCCATTTTGATCCAATATTTTCCAAGAAAAGCGATACGCTGAGAAAAAAAAATTAGAAATTAACTAAATCGGCGTTCACTCTCGTTCAAATGAATGTTTAGTTGGTATAACAAATATTTTTCTTACCGCAAATATATTTTAGTCAACTGAATCAAATAATTATTGAAGAAACGTTTGTTGTCATAAACGAAAAATTCGTTTGAACGAAGGCAAACGCCGATTTAGTTAATTTCTAATGTTTTTTCTCAGTGTAGGCATCTTTTTTTGTATGCTTCATTACTCATTTTGATTATGGAAAGATATAAAAATTAGGAATATACTACATTTGAATAATGAGAATTCTGTTTTTATCACTAATAAGCTGTAATAAAAATTGGTTCTTAAAATAAAAGAAGCCTTTGCGTACCCTGATATCCCAATCTTCGTTGAGGTAATAAATCGCCGTGATACATCTACCGTCGCGATTTGGATTGTCCACGTGTTTAACGTAACGGGTACCATGACCGGGATAACAAGCCACCATTGCCTGAAACAGAAAACATTAGGAATAAGTAAACATTGATTCGTTTGCAAAAGCACGAAGTCGAGTAATGACGTTGTCGACACGTCAAGTGGTCGCCGCTTGGCAAAATAATAATAATAATCCGAACATAATGGAATAGGTATAAAGATGTCAAAATAAAACGCTTTCGTAGCGCGGATGTTTGCATTGAGCTTTAGAGAAACTATACACCAACGTATCTCTGCACCAAGCATAAAACGATGAATAGAGTCATTCTAAGAATAAGTTGAGGATAATATTCGCAAAACATCGAAACTACTTGGACTTGCATTCCCAGCACATAAAGCGATACAACGTGGATCGATAACGAACTGTTGCGAGCAGAAGAGTGTCTCTCTATGCTCTGTTGCCAGCTGTACGCAATTGTGAAATGAATAAAATAACAATCGCTCGTGAAGCACAAGTGTAAGACGTCCCCAAGACAATTGGCGCGGGAATTGTTCAGAATTGTGATTATTCCAGTAATGAGCATCAAGATAGTTATTAAATGAAGGATAAGAAATACCTATCAATATTATTCATTTATATATACACTGCAAAAATGTTCTTCATGAAATTTAATGTATCATTTTATCGAAATTATTTATGCGTATGTTAATATATCTAATTTATTATAATAGCATACGTGCATGCAATAAATTGATGAACACGTTTGGTAAGTCGTTTTCAGTATAAAAGTACTTTGATATTTCTGTATAATTGTATATTAAATTAGAAATACCGGTTTATGCAAAAATTCTACTTATAAATGTGTATTAATTTTTGGAATATTTTTCACTGTGTAGATTATTCGACCCTACTCGTTTTACAAGCCTGCCCTCCCTCCTCAGGTTCGCAACCAATTTACACCCCTATCCCATTAGCACACAGCAAAATATGCAAATCCGGAAAACCTGTTCGATATACGTCAGGACTGGGCTATAAACAAATAAAAATGCATGCGCAATACGCTTCACTTTGAATATATTTGAATTCTTAACTAAGGGCGATAATATTAAAACATTTAATTATCTGAAATAACTTTCTTCGCTCAAGATGAATAATTTTGGTGATTTTATATCATTAGTCATACATTGTTAGAAAAGACTGAAAGTTTTTACGCATCGTCATCCAAATTTAATGTATAAATTATGGGATCAAATTAATTTACTTTTGGGGTAAAATGAAAACAAATCATTACATTTTTTTTACTATAAAATAAAAATAAATTATTGAATTTGCTGTGTCATACATTAATTTTATATCACACTTGTATATTAAATTTAATATACCAGCTTTTGCATAAAAACTTCCAGTTCTTGTACATTAAATTTCAAGTAGATTTTTTTTTATAGTATATAGTTATTCGAATACAAAAGTATTTTGAATACTTTGTTAACCGAATACTATCGTTTTCTGATATGCAACCGACCCTTTCGTGAGAGACTGACGTTACTTCATAAAAACACGGAACTATAATAATATAATATACTAAGTGCGAGTATTACTACGGAGAATTCCGGAGAAATAACTAATCGCTGTATGAGTTGGCATACAAGTCAACGCACGGCCAAGGAATTATTTCCTTCTAAGTAGCCACTGATGACAAACAACGTTAATCATCGTGTATGAAGGGGATGCTGGAGTAGGTTTATTTACCGTCTTTGTTTGTTATGAATAGGCGATCTCATAGCTTCAATTTAGCATTCTTAAGGAAGTTCTTGCAACTTATGCATACAGTACAAAATGGTATGAACTTATATTATGTTAATCCCTGAGCATCATTTTCTGCTTCTGTAAATTTTGAAATTCACCTTAACGATCTTTTAAATGCAAAATCTTAATTTAAAAATCACAATCTTAGTCAAGCGTGCACTGAGAGAAATTGAGATGGTCCTGGTAACTATTTAGTGATTATTATATTTTATTAGTCCACGTGACTACTTTCGTAGTTGCATTAACAGTAACGTAGTTACATTAACAGTGAAGAGAGTTAATGTAACTATGAAAAGATTCACCTGGACTAATAAAATATAATTATCACTGAATAGGTACCAGGACCATCTCAATTTCTCTCAGTGTGTATTTGAAATACCAGGATCGCTTTGAGATTGTTTAATAATGCATATAAAAAAATAGTAGGTATTTCCATAATGAAATACTGATTTTGTTTATTAGATTTTTAATTTACTTATGATCATTGGAGCTATCGATTATTAGAACGAGATTGTTTGAGTTGTTGAAAGCAAAATAATAATGAAAATACCTGCACTGCAGGTACAACCTTTTTTTGTCATCATCGAATCCTCCCCTAATAAATTCATGACTAACGAGATTTTACCGAAACCATTGTCATCGTTTTATTCGTGCTGTGAATAGTCGACGGTGTCGTCAGACACACTGGGATCTGGACCAAGTTCATGCATAAAAATTCTCTTTTTTATGAGAAATCTCAAATAAAAACTGATATAAAGGTAATGATTAAAAAACGGGACGAAAAAAAAACAAAAAAAAAATATTGTTTTGACAATATAGGGACAAAAAAAAGAATGCAACTTTCGCCTTCGGCTCGTGCTGCACAGTCATATTTGTGAGAAAAAGTTTTACCGCACTTGTATCGTAATAAACTATTATGTCGTATATAACTATTTCAAGATAAGGTCCATATATTTTCCTGATACTGTAAGTCTATTGAAGTGTAGTTGAATTAATTACGGTTTTAGATTATTTAAGTTAAATCAAAAGAAAATCACAATAATTATATTGACAGTAGTTTGATAGAGTTAAGGGGTTTGTATTTTTGTGTTAAATCTTCTTTGTAATAGTTTTTATACCTGGATGCACATAAAACTGTTATTATAACAGGAGATCAACATACTTGCTCTATTGTGTTCAACATTTATCATGCCAAATCTTTGTAGTACTATTTTCATTGAAAACTATCTTCAAGAATTGCTATCATTTGCCTCAATTATATCGGTGATACAGACACCTGATGATTAGCGCATGTATGTCTGAGCAAACTCCGAGAGTTCTGTATATACTCTTCATTAACAATATTATTTATCTACCGAGGAAACGTCTGGCTTATAACTCCGAGAAGGAAAAAGGCTCGCTATTGACTTTGAATGAACCAAGTCCGTGCAAACTAGAGTTTTTGCAATCGCAGTCCGGAATAAATAGAAATAGCCGAGTGCTCGAGCAAATATTAAAGAGTGGAATTTTCCCCACCCCTCGACGTTGGCTTGGGATTCACGCCAGTATTGAGTTCTTTGTTCTGAGCTCAGAGGCTTTTACTTCTGCTACTGCGGCGAATTCCATGACGACCCGCTGTTGATTGAACATGTGAAATTCACCGAAGTTTTTTTTTAAATTTTTTTAGTAACGATGCAGTGGGATTCTCCGTCTCGACTTTCCAATGCATTAATTTATACAAAAAAACTGGGCAGAATTTTAATTAAAAAAAAAATCGACAGCGATAACCGATTGTAGTCGAAATTTATGGTAATATCTTAGGGGCCCGAGTTCCCAAATGTCATCTGATAAACGAGCACGTGTTTACACGAGTCTATTCCTTCCATCGAATGGCAGAAGCTACACGAACGTTTTTTTTTGTTGTGCAACTGCTTAGAGCTCACGCGAGGCCAGACACGTGCTTTAGGGCGTACGTGCAACCTTAAGTATTAGTAAGTATTAGGTATGGGTAGTACGTGCGTTACGTCACGTCCTTATAAGTCAAACTTCCTGCTTGCCCCTTTTTTCCTTCTGGGTATTCCACATGTTTGGCTCAATGACTTTCCTTGTTCTCCGGGAACCCAGCTGCATGGTATGTAATTAAAGAGAAGGTGCAATTCTCACTTTTCCTTTTGGGTCCACTGAATTTCATATTTTCGATTACTTTACTTTATCAAACTGCTCTTGAGAATATTACTTTATAATAATATTTTTTTAATATTAGAGTTAGAGAATATTATTTTATAATAATATTTTT
Organism: Ephialtes manifestator; assembly: GCA_963970395.1. NCBI lineage: Eukaryota > Metazoa > Arthropoda > Insecta > Hymenoptera > Ichneumonidae > Ephialtes > Ephialtes manifestator. The sequence continues at coordinate 40,788,309 of OZ019968.1, read as the reverse complement.
ATAAATATTATTATACCTACATATTATACATATTAATATATATTATTATATATATTATATATGTAATATAAAATAATATTACAAGAATATTATTTTATAATAATATTCTATGCACTGTTAGAAAAGATTGGAAGTTTTAATGCATAAACTTATTATAAAAAATTAATGTACAATTATGATATAAAATTAATGTGATTTTGCGGTAAAATTAAAGTAAATTATTGAATTTGCTATACCACGCATTAATTTTACATCACTCATGGATATTAAATTCAATATACCAGTTTATGCATTAAAAACTTCCAGTACTTGTAGACTCATAAAAAATTAATGTACAATTATGATATAAAATTAATGTAGCCTTGCGATCAAATTAAAGCAAAGTATTGAATTTGCTATACCACACATTAATTTTACATCACTCATGTATATTAAATTTAATATACCAGTTTATGCATAAAAACTTCCAGTACTTGTAAACTCTAAAAAAATTAATGTAGCCTTGCGATAAAATTGAAGCAAATTATTGAATTTGCTGTACCATGCATTAATTTTACATCACTCATGTATATTAAATTTAATATACCAGTTTATGCATAAAAACTTCCAGTACTTGTACCTTAAATTTCAAATAGATTTTTTTACAGTGTCTTTACTTAAGTAATATTCTATAAATCAATCCACGACAAAAGTATGAATTTCATATTTTCGATTACTTTACTTTATCAAACTGCTCCTGAGAATATTATTTTATAATCTATGTTTACTTAAGTATAATATTCTACAAATTAGTGCACGACAAAAGTAAATAAATAAATTAGCAAGCACTAATTTATTTATTTCGATAAAATTTCAGATAATTAAACGAAGTAGGAAATTTGTACTTAATGAAACAATTTTTTAATCAATGAGAAGGAACGAAGTTTGTGAAGTATGTACTTCTGAAGATATAACAACCATTGACGATGCCCGTGACCTAAATTCGAAGCCAAACTTAACGGTCAGCACTTCTGGTCGTGAAATATCGAGACTTGTACATGTTAAAAAGTACGGCTTCTGTATATATATGCTTGGTATATATATACAAAAAGAGTAAATGCTTACGTACAATTTTTTTTTGTTTGCGTCGGAAACAAAGGTCCTTGGTAATTTGTTTTTCGAGCAAATTATGAATATTAATTATTGAAAAGTCTGCAAAGTAGAACCTTGAACATTGGCCTCCTAATTTTTTTCACCTTCTGCAAAGTCACCGCTATGAGGAAGTGTTTAGATCGGCGTTTAGCTTCCTCATGGAAGAATCTTTGTGAAAGATGAAAAAATAATTAAGCAATGTTAAAATGTTATGAACGAAAATTAGCAAATTAATCATTGTAGCAGAAATTATAAAAATACTACATCAAAAATTGAACTACTAAATCGGTTCTCAGAATTATACCGATTCAAAATACTCTAAAAGCAGTGCATCTCGATTGACTCGCGCAAAATGTAAACCCAATCCATCATCAATAATAATCTACGTTCGGAGAAAGTTTCAAACCTATATATAAAAAAATTTCTATAATGCAAGGTTTTTTTCAAGAAGACGAAAATACGTTAATGGGCTACTAATTTTGACCAATTAACTTAATTAGTAATTTTTTAGCTTAGCAGATGATTCAATTTATCAAAATAAAACATATTTAGGATGACCAAAAATAATATCTATATGATAAATATAGATATGTAATATCTATATGACAAAGTAGGTGAAAAATCCTTATTCCTTATCGGCGCTTGATGATTAATTTCCCTTATCGCCGTATATATTGTTATATCGCTTGCAGTTTCATAGCAGCGTGCATTAAATCCGCCCAGCAACGGAACATCTGCCGCCCTGAAAAGTCGCGGAAAAACCAGATAGATGGGCGAGACAAAAAGGACGTCATCGTAATATCCGCCGCGCCGCGCAAAAAACATGAAGCCGTGCGACTCTTTCCCTCTCTTCGAATCTCTCGACTTTTCGAGGAATTCGCTTTGTTTATTGATAACAATACCCTCTAAATGTCATTGACGATGTTACCCAGATAATAATGTAAATAAATTTTCGTGCCTGATTAGGACAAGTAATAAACCAAAGCCTTTATTACTTTTGGAAACAAACATTCCTGTTCTATTTTAGTTCTTATATATCGTTTTGTTTGAACTATTTTATAATCCAGGATATTGATTCATTTTCTATAAGTGTCCAATAAATTTTAATCAGCGACCCAGTTTTTTCACCATCATATCAATAATTTAACTATCGTTTTCCAAACGTTAAAAAAAAATGTTATGCCAAATAATAATCATTTAATAAATTATGGAACATGTATTTCTTTTTTAATATTGAAGGCTCACTATATTAAACGCTTGCGGATTTGCTCGCAGCTTCGAGGAGAAGGAATTACCGTAAGCCTTTGTATTTCGAACGGATGAAGATGGAGGAAGATTCTGCTGCTGCTCTTGCTGCTCAAATGTGTTCATGGTGGCAATAGGGTGTCCTCGCATCTACCCAGATAATTATGTAATACAATTTCCGTGTCTGATTAGGGTCATTAATAAACCAATGCCTTTATTTCTTTAGAAAACAAACTTTTCTATTTTCGTCGCTATGTATTGTATCGTTTAAAATATTTCATAATCACTAACCAAAATTGCGGTTTCAATGCCCTTAGGATTTTAATTCATTTTCTACAAGTTTCCCATAAATTTCAATCAACGACCCAGTTTAAAAAAAAGTTATCAATAAATTAGCTATCATTTTCCAAACGTTAAAAAAATGTTATGCCAAATAATAATCATTTAATAAATTATGGAACATGTATTTCTTTTTTTAATATTGAAGGCTCACTATATTAAACGCTTGCGGATTTGCTCGCAGCTTCGCGGAGAATAAATTATTCTCAGCCCTTGTATTTTGAACGAAAGAGGATGGAGGAAGACTCTGCTGTTGTTCTTTCGCTCAAATGTGTTCATGGTGGCGATAGGGTGTCCTTGCATCTACCCAGATAATTATGTAATACAATTTCCGTGTCTGATTAGAGCCATTAATAAACCAATGCCTCTATTACTTTAGGAAACAACCTTTCCTGTTCTATTTTCGTTCCTATGTATTGTATCGTTTAAACTATTTCATAATCAATAACCAAAATTGCGGTTTCAATGCCCTTAGGATTTTAATTCATTTTCTATAAGTTTCCCATAAATTTTAATAAACGGCCCAGTTTAAAAAAATGATATCAATAAATTAGCTATCATTTTCCAAACGTTAAAAAAATGTTATGCCAAATAATAATCATTTAATAAATTATGGAACATGTATTTCTTTTTTAATATTGAAGGCTCACTATATTAAACGCTTGCGGATTTGCTCGCAGCTTCGCGGAGAATAAATTATTCTCAGCCCTTGTATTTTGAACGAAAGAGGATGGAGGAAGACTCTGCTGTTGTTCTTTCGCTCAAATGTGTTCATGGTGGCGATAGGGTGTCCTTGCATCTACCCAGATAATTATGTAATACAATTTCCGTGTCTGATTAGGGCCATTAATAAACCAATGCCTCTATTACTTTAGGAAACAACCTTTCCTGTTCTATTTTCGTTCCTATGTATTGTATGGTTTAAACTATTTCATAATCACTAACCAAAATTGCGGTTTCAATGCCCTTAGGATTTTAATTCATTTTCTATAAGTTTCCCATAAATTTTAATAAACGGCCCAGTTTAAAAAAATGATATCAATAATTTAGCTATCATTTTCCAAACATTAAAAAGAATGTTATGCCAAATAATAATCATGTAATAAATTATGGAACATATATTTCTTTTTTAATATCGAAGGCTCACTATATTAAACGCTTGTAGATTTGCTCGCAGCTTCGCGGAGAATAAATTATTCTCAGCCCTTGTATTTTGAACGAAAGAGGATGGAGGAAGACTCTGCTGTTGTTCTTTCGCGCAAATGTGTTCATGGTGGCGATAGGGTGTCCTCGCATCTACCCAGATAATTATGTAATACAATTTCCGTGTCTGATTAGAGCCATTAATAAACCAATGCCTTTATTACTTTAGGAAACAACCATTTCTGTTCTATTTTCGTTCCTATGTATTGTATCGTTTAAACTATTTCATAATCACTAACCAAAATTGCGGTTTCAATGCCCTTAGGATTTTAATTCATTTTCTATAAGTTTCCCATAAATTTTAATAAACGGCCCAGTTTAAAAAAATGATATCAATAAATTAGCTATCATTTTCCAAACGTTAAAAAAATGTTATGCCAAATAATAATCATTTAATAAATTATGGAACATGTATTTATTTTTTAATATTGTAGGCTCACTATATTAAGGTAGTCCTTGCGACCCATACTAGTCAATTGACGCACTGTTCCGAAAATTCTGTAAATGCTAACATTTTTGTATATCTACACATTCAATTAATCCCAGTGAGAATAAAAACGTATTTGTAGATGCTTCGTAAACTTAAAAAAACATAAATTGTATTAATTAAAATATCTCATCAGAGTCACGCTTGAACGCGTAGTTTTATTGTATCATCACGCGGTCAGAGCTAAATTTGGTCGTTTTAAAGGTAAATTTGTGACACAAAACAAAAAAAAAAGTAGATAGAAAATCTAATTTTTGCGCCACGATTACAACCGCCACGAAAAATCGGGTCGCTGAAACCAAGGTTGAAACGGCGCCGGTTGACACTGGGGGTTATGTTGATTTCTATCATCGTCCGCTACATCCGGTTATCCGTAACATCTGAGTGGCAATGATGTGTTTGATGTTGGAATTACACCCAAAGACTTCGATAACGTCCCTTTTTTATGTTTTATACGGAATCGTGCACTGAGAGAAAAGCACATCATTGATTTATCGATTTCACATGATAAAACGAATATAGGAAGGCTTGCAATGTTTTATGGTTGAAGCGATGATAATATGGTTTAATAAACGATACTTGCAAGATTATTGGAAACAAACGTTGAAATCGTATATGCAACGAAACGGCATATTTGAAATTATTAGAATAGTTTTTGAAACTATTATCATTTTGATGATTGCTACTATAATTATATTTGCTAAAACCATAAAATATAAACGTTCCTCCTGGGAATTATATTAATGGTTCATCCAACTATTTTCTTATATTTGCTATAATCATAAAATATAGACGTTCCTCCTGGGAATTATAGTTTATAGTTAGATTATCGTCGGTCTAACTAATTTTTTTTTTAAATTACCAGATTTTTCTCTCAGTGTGACACTCTAAGGAATCCATAGCGCATTTGATATTGTATAAAAGTTAAGTTTATACATGTTAATTTTCGTTCCGAAGTACGAAATCGGTTAGTTTCCCATAAGAGCCCGTGCATAAGAATTCTTTTTTAAATATTTATTTTCTCGGTAATTTAGCTATAACCCAGCTTGAAACTTTGCAATCACATTTCCAAGGGATTCAACTATTATATAAAAAAATATTAAGTCTTAAAGTTCAGAAAGTTTAATGCGCAAGGACTACCTTAAACGCTTGCGGACTTGCTCGCAGTTTCGCGAAGAATAAATTATTCTCAGCCCTTGTATTTCGAACGGACGAGGATGGAGGAAGACTTTCGCTTAAATGTGTTCATGGTGGCGATAGGGTGTCCTCGCATCTACCCAGATAATTATGTAATACAATTTCCGTGTCTGATTAGGGCCATTAATAAACCAATGCCTTTATTACTTTAGGAAACAAACATTGCTTTTCTATTTTCGTCCCTATTTATTGTATCGTTTAAACTATTTCATAATAACTAATAAAAATTGCGGTTTCAATAAAAATTGCTTTCAGGATATTAATTAATTTTCTATAAATTTCCTATACATTTTAAACAATGACCCAGTTTTTAAAAATGATATTAATAATTTAACTATTATTTTCCAAACGTTGAAAAAATGTTGTACCAAATAATAATTGTTTAATTATGGAACAATTATGGAACAAATAATAATTGTAAAGTTATGGAACATGTATTTCTTTTTTAATATTGAAGGCTTAATATAAGGCTTAAACGTCTTTATATAAAGCTTATACGCTTACGGATTTGCTCGCAGCTTCATGGAGAAGAAATAACCGTGAGCCCTTGTATTTCGAACGGAAAAGGAAGGAGGAAGACTCTGCGGCTGTTCTTCTTGCCGCTCAAACGTGTTCACGGTGGCGTTAGGGTGTCCTCGCACCACAACGACCCTGTAGGGCACGCTGTGAACTCGTACTCGCTAAGACCTTGGCCCAGATCGCTATCCAAACTTGGCTCTATATTTGCCTACGTGACTTTCGGCACGTACAGAAATATAGGGCCTTATACTCTTTAAATAGTCCTCAACACTTTATTAGTTTTATGAATGACTCGATTACTAAAAATGCAAAGCGTTAAATGAAGTGATGATTAGAAGAGAATGCACGATTCGTCCTTGTTGGCAACATTGAAGCTAGACGGTTCGATTATTAAAACGTCCTTAAATTCCGGTTGATTATGAATCTGGTTAAAAAGCTAAAAATAAACCTACATAAAAAGGATTTTTTTACTTCTAATTTTAGTATGCAAAGAGTTCTCAAAAAGACTTAGACTTAGATTAATCAAAGTATAATGGTCTAATGATTCATAGAAATGTTTTCTCATTATATCATGAGTACACGAATTTTATTTATCACTTTTTTTATCGATAATGGAATATTGTTCGGCAAAAAAATGTAATAAGAAAAGTTGAGGAGGCCAAAGTTCTTTACACTAATCAAATCAGTGTATGATTGTTAAAAGAGCTTGTAATTATATAAATATCTTCACTGCCACGATACTTAAGAAAAATCGACTGATATGTGGTTTAATACACGAGGGAATATATTTTTGAAACCTGTTTATGAGGAAAATAAACACAATGTATTAGTCTTGTTTTTTTTCAGTGAACAAAATTAGCTGTTTATTGCTACAATCGTTTATTGTTTTAAAAAACAGTAATTACTTTCAGAAATTACCAATAATCGGTCAATTTTATTTCAATTATATGACAATGTTTCTTTGTATTGAAGATGTACAACGAGGATAACCTGCTAGCTTATTGCATAACGAACGAAGAAATTCATTCATAATCAAACCGCTGTGATTATTGAACGGTCAATACTAGAGAATATTTACATGACGAATTCGTAGACCAATTTTTGAGAAACAAAATGAGCCATGGTGCATTGCTAACGGTAAAAAATGGCTAATTATTTGTTGAGAAGTCTTGACGAAAATGTATCTCCATGGAAATTAGGATTGATCAGTTAATGCTTTTACGAATGTTTTACCACCAACTAATGTATACCTCGCTATTTGGCAAGTCTAGCCACAGTAAATCCCTTAAATAATCCTTCAAATAATGCTCTGAAGTAGTCTATTGATTTCTAATTTTACCACCGAGACAATTTCTACCAAAAGTTTTATCCAATGCACATCTTAAAAAGATCTATAATTAAATTACGACATCATTGTAAAATCCATAAAACAAATTAATTTGGAAATAATCGATAACACACAGAATTTACCGTCGCAGAACTTAAACATCTAAACAAACAGTTCGTTCTGTGCACCAGATTATCGTTCAACCCCTCCACGCGATTCTGCGTTTGATATGTCTAATAATACCCAAAAATCATTCTTCTCAAGGCTGCATCTCGATAACGAGCCGGCCAAACTCCACCAATTTTAATATTATCATCGTCACTTATTTCTGCATAGTTTATAAAATAGAAAATGTTCCACATTATGCGCTCTCCGAATTTAGACACACTTTACACATTTAGATTTGACGATTGCGCAATGTCCTCATTATTCACGGAAAAAAAGATTACACTGCTAGAAAAGATTGCAAGTTTTTATTCATAAACTCGTCATCGAAATTTAATATACAATTGTGGTATAAAATTCATGTACTTTTCAAGTAAAATTAAAGTAAATTATTAAAATTCAAATACTTTTACTGTAAAATTAAAGTAAATTATTGAATGTGCTGTACTATACAGTAACTTCACATTACACTTCTATAGTAAATTTAATATACTAGTTTATGAATAAAAACTTCCAGTAAAAGTACACTAAATTTCAAGTAGAATTTTTTTACAGTGTAGTTTTTATAACGGAAATTATTGTATGATACAGTAAATACAATAATTTACTGTATTTTTTCAGTAAAAGCCCACATAGAAAAATATATATGTAACATATACGTTAAATATATGGGGCCAAAAAGTTCTATATGCTGCATATATTCTGCAAATATGTGTGCAAAAATATATTCAAAATATATGGGATATATGTATGGAATATATGTAAAATATATTTCATATACGTTTAGCGCCAAAAAGTTCTATACGTCGAATATATCGTGCATATATTTCTATTTCCATGTGGGAGTACTTCAAGTTTAATAACTTTCTTTACTTTTACCGCAAAAGATGTATTGATTTTATACCACAATTGTACATTAAATGTAGATAACGAGTTTATGCACAAAAACTTCCAGTCTTTTCTAAAACACATAGTCTATAAATTTTTTAAGGGTGAAAGTTCAAACATTTATATTCGACGATTCCGCAATGTCCTCATTATTCACGAAAAAAAGAAGACACTGTTAGAAAAGATTGCAAGTTTTTATTCATAAACTCGTCATCGAAATTTAATATACAATTGTGGTATAAAATTCATGTACTTTTCAAGTAAAATTAAAGTAAATTATTAAAATTCAAATACTTTTACTGTAAAATTAAAGTAAATCATTGAATGTGCTGTATTATACAGTAACTTCACATTACACTTGTATAGTAAATTTAATATACTAGTTTATGAATAAAAACTTCCAGTAAAAGTATACTAAATTTCAAGTAGAATTTTTTTACAGTGTAGTTTTTATAACGGAAATTATTGTATGATACAGTAAATACAATAATTTACTGTATTTTTTCAGTAAAAGCCCACATAGAAAAATATATATGTAACATATACGTTAAATATATGGCGCCAAAAAGTTCTATATGCTGCATATATTCTGCAAATATGTGTGCAAAAATATATTCAAAATATATGGGATATATGTATGGAATATATGTAAAATATATTTCATATACGTTTAGCGCCAAAAAGTTCTATACGTCGAATATATCGTGCATATATTTCTATTTCCATGTGGGAGTACTTGAAGTTTAATAACTTGCTTTAATTTTACCGCGAAAGATGTATTAATTTAATACCACAATTGTACATTAAATTTAGATAACGAGTTTATGCACAAAAACTTCCACTCTTTTCTAAAACACATAGTCTATAAATTTTTTAAGGGTGAAAGTTCAAACATGTAGTTTCGACAGAACCTCCTTAATATCGCATTTGTCACGACACATTCACAAAATTCATCCTGTACTGAATCGGGGTATAACGCAATAGGTATATCTGCGCATTTTCTGTTATCAATCGATCCCAACGTATTTCTCGGAAATTCTGGAGCACCAACAGGGGAGAGTTAGGGGGGGTAACTATACGGAAATGGTAAACAACAATGGCAACAGCAGCCGCAAGTGCTACGACCTGCCACGATGCCTACGTGACAAAAATGCGCCGAGCACGCAGAAATAGATTCGTCATATAAAGAAAATTGTGGGGCGTTGGTGAGGAGAGTGTCAATTTGATTGATAACGTGAGGAAGAAAGCCGGTTGCTAGCAACTGAGTACATACATCATTAATTCCTACCGATTACATCGCTTTATCTCGTAGGATTGTGGAGATGTACGTGCAAGACACAGCGTGTCACCTTGTCAGAGACTTTTTAATTCATATCGAGTGAGAGGATGAACAATTGAGATATTAAATCAGAACAAGTATATAAACCTACGTGCAAATCGCGTGAAAGCTGCACAAAACCGTTTCGAGTGTTTATTGTAAATAGAATGCGCTATAAAATCAGTAGGTGATTCATTGTTTTTGTATTCGAATTGCTATAATTTTCTTTAATCAATTAGAAACAAACTTTTAAAAAAAATTTAATCTTTCGCTTCTTGAGGTTTCAGTGAGAGATAAAATCTTTTTTTTTTAAATTTAATATAAACCTACGTGCAAATCGCGTGAAAGCTGCACAGAACCGTTTCGAGTGTTTATTGCAAATAGCTATAAAATCAATAGGTGATTCATTGTTTTTGTATTCGAATTGCTATAATTTTCTTTAATCAATTAGAAACGAACTTTAAAAAAAATTAATCTTTCGCTTCTTGAGGTTTCAGTGAGATAAAATCTTTTTTTTAAATTTCTACTCAATTGAATTATTAATATTAAAAAAGTTTTATTCAATTTTTTAAATATGCTTTAGTTTTGTAAAATATCCTCTCCTAATAAGTTCATGATTATTGTTAAAAAATTGCTAAACAAATTAAGGTGACGTAACTGAAAATTTCATGGTTTTTTCTATTCATTACTCTATGATTTATCTCCAAGTTCAACCAAATATGTCTGTGAAAATAAAAAAACAAAAATAATGACGATTTAGTTGTTGAAACATTAAGAACTATCTGTAATATTCTCGAAACAAATATTCTCGATGAAGAGCTCCTCGAAATTGTTTCTATTGCAGTGGAGAATGGCTAACAAAAAGTCGTCCTCGATCCTCGCCGTCATCTTGTCAGAGACTTTTTAATCAATATTATATACAGTTACAGAATACAGAGTGAGAGGATGAACAATTGAGATATTAAATCAGAACAAGTATATAAACCTACGTGCAAATCGCGTAAAGCTGCACAGAAACGTGTCGAGTGTTTATTGTGAATACGCTTTAAAATCAGTAGGTGATTCATTGATTTTGTATTGGAATTGCTATAATTTTCTTTAATCAATTAGAAACAAACTTGAAAAAAAATTGAATCATTCGCTCCTTGAGGTTTCGGTGAGAGATCAAATCTTTTTACAATTTTCTACTAGATTGAATTAACACTAAAAATGTTCTATTCAATTTTGAAAATATACTTCATTTTAATAAAATATCCTCTCCTAATAAGTCTATGACCATTGTTAAAAAGAAATTGCTAAATAAAAAATTGTAACATTATCCATGATCTTTTCTTTTCATTACTCTATGATATATCTTCAAGTTCAACAAATGTGTATTCGAATTGCTATAATTTTCTTTCTATATCAATTAGAAACAAACTTAAAAAAAATGTATTTGTTCGCTTCTTGAGGTTTCAATGAGAGATCAATTTTTTTTTTCAATTTTCTGCTAGATTGAATTAACACTAAAAATGTTCTATTCAATTTTGAAAATATACTTCATTTTAATAAAATATCCTCTCCTAATAAGTTCATAACCATTGTTAAAAAAAATTGCTAAATAAAAACTTGTGACATTATCCATGGTCTTTTCGTTTCATTACTCTATGATCTATCTTCAAGTTCAACAAATGTGTATTCGAATTGCTATAATTTTCTTTCTATATCAATTAGAAACAAACTTGAAAAAAAATGTAATTGTTCGCTTCTTGAGGTTTCATTGAGAGATCAAAACTTTTTACCATTTTCTACTAGATTGAATTAACACTAAAAATGTTCTATTCAATTTTGAAAATATACTTCATTTTAATAAAATATCCTCTCCTAATAAGTCTATGACCATTGTTAAAAAAATTGCTAAATAAAAAATTGTGACATTATCCACGGTCTTTTCTTTTCATTACTCTATGATTTATCTTCAAGTTCAACAAATGTGTATTCGAATTGCTATAATTTTCTTTCTATATCAATCAGAAACAAACTTTAAAAAAAAATTAATCGTTTGCTTCTTGAGGTTTCAATGAGAGATCAAATTTTTTTTTTCAATTTTCTACTAGATTGAATTAACACTAAAGATGTTCTATTCAATTTTGAAAATATACTTCATTTTAATAAAATATCCTCTCCTAATAAGTCTATGACCATTGTTAAAAAAAATTGCTAAATAAAAAGTTGTGACATTATCCATGGTCTTTTCTTTTCATTACTCTATGATCTATCTTCAAGTTCAACAAATGTGTATTCGAATTGCTATAATTTTCTTTCTATATTTATTAGAAACAAACTTTAAAAAAATGTAATTGTTCGCTTCTTGAGGTTTCAATGAGAGATTGAATTAACACTAAAAATGTTCTATTCAATTTTGAAAATATACTTTATTTTAATAAAATATCCTCTCCTAATAAGTCTATGACCATTGTTAAAAAAATTGCTAAATAAAAAATTGTGATATTATCCATGGTCTTTTCTTTTCATTACTCTATGATCTATCTTCAAGTTCAACAAATGTGTATTCGAATTGCTATAATTTTCTTTCTATATCAATTAGAAACAAACTTAAACAAAAATTTAATCGTTCGCTTCTTGAGATTTCAGTGAGAGATCAAATCTTTTTTCAAGTTTCTACTAGATTGAATTAACACTAAAAATATTTAATTCAATTTTGAAAATATACTTCATTTTAATAAAATATCCTCTCCTAATAAGTCTATGACCATTGTTAAAAAAAATTGCTAAATAAAAAATTGTGACATTATCGATGGTCTTTTCTTTTCATTACTCTATGATCTATCTTCAAGTTCAACAAAATCTGTCTGTAAAAATAGAAAAACAAAAATAATGATGATTCAGTTATTGAAACATTATCAACTATTAAAAAGTATACAAGTCGACGGTTCTTACATCGCCAGGAAGTCGCAAGGAATGACAAAGATTTATAAGTCGGCGAGAGGCATAAGACTGGATTTAACTGTTCCAACTGACCTAGGATACTGCGGCACGAGACTTGGGTTTCAAGGGTCGTGCACTTGAAAGTCGAAACTGGTCTTTCGGGCCGCATTGCTGCCACCTTTTACGATGCGCCCATATATATACCCATATTGTTTATATATCTACACGAAACATGCTATCCAAAAGAGATTCATTCGAAAATATTGTGGCTCAACGTGTTAACTATATTGGTGGTAACCCGTAAAAACTTTAGTTGGGTTTACCAACCAAGATCCTCGAGGTCAAACTGACTAAATATAGACCTGACGCAGGAATCGACCGCAGAAAAAAAAAATTGTAGCGACAAGTTGCGCAGCTAGAACGCATCATGCATGCGAAGCTCTCCGGCCGGTCGCTCGGTCGATCACCGAATGAGACATAGTGTATACAACACAAACCGTAAGCATATACATATATCTAACGAGACCCATTGCGTCTCGCAAGAATACGTGGGAAATACGCAACATTTCTTCTTTAAACCGTCGTTCGGAAGAAGATGAACTGAAAATAAGAATAGTCGCGGCGCAAAGCAAAAGCGACGAGTTCAGCAGAGCGAAAATAGTGGGGATAGCTAAGCAGTGTTGTTAGATATAAAGTTTATAGAAGTCTTGTAGTTACGAATTTGTAATGATAACCTGTAGCGATTATAAAATTATATGTGAACTTTTGAATAGCTTCAAGAAAAATCGAATTTTTAATTAAATTTTGGTAGAAATTGTGAGAATAATGGACAATCACAGGTCTCCATTACTTTAGCAATGCATTAACGGTATTTCTCCATTTTTTCAATAAGATTATCATGCAATTTTATGGGGAATTAATATTTTTTGCCTCTATTCAAAAGTTTACCCATTATATTATAATCACTGCAAATTATTATTTTAAATACATAATTACAAAGTCACTTGTAGCATCGATTTTGTTTAAAAAATTATTGGAGTCTTGCAACTCTGCAGCTAAGAGAGAAACTGGCGCTTTATTAATTCTCAATCGGCTCAAAATTCATGCGTATTCCTTAGCCAAATTTTCTCATTTATAAGACGATTCATTTTTTTTTCTTTTTCTTATTCCTTCGTGAATGTCAGAGCTTCACAGAATCGATGTTGGGGTCCAACTTCCGATTGGCTGCCCGCCGAGTATTGTAGCAAGCGGTAGTCATTGCCGTGGCGGAGTCATCGTCGCTCTTCTCTCCCGCTTTTCACCTTCGAGAAGGTTAAATCGAAGTGCAGCCGCCGCTGCGCAGCTCAGACTCCTCTCCCGCGTTACAAATACTCTTTAAAATGCGCGTACGTTCGATTTCGTTCGTATATTTGTTATACACGAGCGCAACAAAAGATCCCAATGTAATAAGGCTCGAGCTCTGAACGAAAGAGACGCGGTACCAACGAACACGTGGGTGCTTTCACATTGAGAAAATTTCGGGGGGGTATCACGACGATACGGAAAGAGCGTGTGGCGTACGTGCCGGGTTGCATCTACGCGACTTCATTGCGTGGCCCTCCCAAATTCTTTTTGTAGCACAAGCTTTATTTCCGATTGCGGAGACTCAAAGTGTTTATGCAGATTTATGGGTGTCTGCGTTTTGCAACCGAACGAAGATTTGCCGCGAACGTAGCAAAACAAACAGTCGCTTCCGGCGACTTATCCGATACCATAATATTTATCTCCCTTTTGCGTAGGCTTGAGAACGTGAAACTTTTTTATATTTTTATCAGATAACACCACTGGAGATACAGAAGGTTTGCTAATGTCTTGTGAACAACTTTTCGTCGGAAACTGAAAGCCTGCTTCAGGTTTGAATTATGACACGTATTTTTATTGTTGTGAAAATGCGGGTTTTATAGCGACGGCAATACTTCGACAAACGCATTAAAGTCTGGTCAATAATAGAGGCAATTAGATGCAATTTACAGACCGAATTAGTATTGCATGATTTCAAAGAAGAGAGAAAAAAACAAATTGTTGCCAGCCAATTTTTTGTCGCACAAATGGTTGCGTTTTGAATTTTATCCGATTATTATCATATGACGTATGTACGCAAGAGCGCCAGGTCGAAAATTCTTCCTGACACAAATACCAGCTAATAACTCTATCATTATTCAAGCACCGTAAAATTTCTAACGTACATGCACATAGAGGAATTTACTATTTACAGCTCTATTATTAGAGTGGAAACACTAAACGGTATTTGACCTGCAAAATTACACCGTTTTAGTGTTTCAATAATGCAGAGATATTTTCAAACATGCTCAGAGAAATCTTCGTAATTCTAGCAACTATAATTGACAATTATTGACCCCTTCACTTTGTAAAACGGGCATTCACGTAGAAAAGCGTACATGTATGTGTTATACGCAGTGAAAAGGTTAATTGTTGATCTATTCGACACTTTTCATAGTTAGATTTACTTTGTCCCACTATTGAGTAGTTGTGATAACTACTAATTCGCTAGACTAACTATAGAAGATTGTTGAAGATTTTTCCCCTGACTATTTATGTTAACTCTGTGTAATGGTGCAAAGAAAATTCTGGTAACACCATAAATTTACCGGAAACAACCATCGAAAAAATAAACACCGATATTTATACAAATGATTATTTTAAACGGTCTATGCTAAAATGTGGACAAGGAAGCACCATTCAGAGGTTTGAACTTTTATTACACTTTTTGAAACGTATATTTGAGATGCAATTCCAAATAATTATTTTATAAACAGAAGTTCAAGTTTTCCAATAATTGCGATAAAAAATATTTTTCCATAAAACTCCACAGAAAATTATCAGCAGAGTTGGAGACTCTCTATTCCATTTTCGATGCATAAAGTATATTTCTGCAATTCTTCAAGACCTAAAGGTTTATCAAATTTTCAGATTTCAAAGGAAATATTTAGAAAAATGAACACCTTTTTATAAAAACTGTAAATAATTATTGCGGGAAATTTAACATCTTTGGCATTGTCCTTTTAATTAACACAAATTGGCGATTAAAAAAAATCAAAAATCGATTAAAACATCGTTTATAGAGATGAAATGTGTCGTTTTTTCAATTAATCGAAAAATATCGCCCATCCCTGATGACGTGTCTATATCGATAAGATGGTACGATAAAATTTGGAATAGTTAAAGGAAACAGGCATATCTCGTGGGTTCTGCAAGAGCAATCGACCCTGACCACTATGAGCGCATCCACAATCAATCTCTTCCTCAGCGCCATGTTTATACACTTGACTTTGCTGTGTCATTGCGACCATGCGGCTTCTGCGAATTTTCCTATTATAGAATAACAAACGGGCGATACACCTAACGCCCAATCTGAGTTGGATAGTACACTTGCACCCGCAATATCAACGAATGCACAAACAAAAATGACTAAAACCCCAACCGCAACTTTCTTCCATTTAAAAAAACTCGAGCAGCAATTTAAAAGTAGCCTGTGGTTTAAAACTCAGCCAAGGTTGCAGACTATTTACGGTAAACAAATAAAACCATAGTCGAAATATTTAGTTTCAGTTCTTATGGTAAAAGTGTTATTTTAGCTCTTTTATTTCGTTTTACTGACATTTTGCGATTAGATGCATATAGAAACAAAAATTGGAACACATTTCCGAGATTTCAATGATTAAAGTGACATTAGAAAAAAACTGTAAACGAAAAAGGCAACAACATGAATTCGTAACGACTGATTTATTAGCTGTGCTAACTAATTTGCTCAAACTATTAGTTCATAAGAATATAGAAACACGTGGAATTTGTTTAAGAATCAATTATTTACAAATCCTTTATGGATCGTGAAATTATAATAAGAAACATCTAATAAATCTTACAGATTATATTGACGTTTAAAATTTTTCTTCCATTCAAGCAATGAGTCAAGATCCGATCTGTTTTCATACTTTGCAGTTCATAACAGTTTGGATTCCAAGAATTTCATGTAAAATCATACTTAGTCATATTACCATTTTTGCGAGATTATAATAGCATTATATCAACATTTTCTTAATGCATCTCATATTTGACTACCTATTCTGTCCTCGCTACCTTAAATACTTCGAATCAGTATCGCGTTTTTTAAACATCTGTACATTAAAAAAAAAATCCTTACCTTCGTTCTCCCGTTGATTGTATAGTTGCCCATTTTTCCATTATTGTGCATTTTGTTTGCTCTCATGATAATTGCATCAACTTTGGATATTAGCATGCCAATGTTTTTGCACTGTTTCTCTTTGCCGTCGAGCCACGTTATCTTATCGCCTCTGATGGTCTTCAAGTCTTTAACACCGGCCTTGTTAGAGACCAATTGACCATCCTTGAACATTCCTGCATTGTGCATGTTCAGAACTTCCTTTAGCACAGTCATGCCCTTTTCGGCGCCGAGAAAATTGTCAACAACGCACACACCGTATTCGTCCATGTCGCTTATCACGTTTCTACAAATATTCTCGATGAAGAGCTCCTCGAAATTGTTTCTATTACGGTGAAGAAAGGGCGGCAAAAAGTCGTCCTCCCCGCCGAGGGACACTTCCGGAAAGGTTTTCATCCTGCTGTGGTTGTGATGATGAATACTCTCGAGATCCGAGCTCACTAGTTCCGCGTCCCCGAGAATTCTTGAACTCTCCACCGAGGGATTTAGAGATTCCGCCCTGGCGCCTAGTATCGTATCTTCCAAGCTTCCTTCGTAAGTTATTGGTGACGTCCAACCGTCCGGACGTCCGGACGACGTTGTTCGTGGCTTTGCACTATTCTTCTTCTTGGACCGCTCGACGTTCTCGACGCAATCGACGTCGCTCGACGTCCTCTGATTATCAGTATCCAACCCTGTGTTATAAACAAAAAAAAACACACAGAGGTCCATGAATTATTAATCGTAATGCTTATTTTCGCGTATCAATAGCTGTGTATCTTTGCCCCTTTGATTCGTGAACAATTATTCATTTTTCACTATCAAAAGTTTACATTTTTTCTGCTATACTAATTAACTTGGATCTTATCCAATAATGCAGCAAATGGATACAAAAATAGTGATAGTGTTAAATTATTGTTTATTTTGAATTAATCTTTTCAAGGTCGAATAAAAGATATATAATCAAATGATAGCACATGAATGTAAGTGAAATCAAGGAAATTAGTAGAATAGTGTCAAAGCAAATTATCTAGATTTGAATCAATTTTGTGATATTGATTATAGCAAAGAAATTGCAAGTGAAAACTGTAATGTAGCAAATGAATACAATAACTACAGTGTTAAATTGATGTGGATATTTAAATAACCTCTTCAAGGTTAAATAAAAACAAAAATTATTTGCAACACTTAAATGACAGTTAAGAAATATGTATGAAATCAATTCAATCAGAAAAATAGATCAAAGCAAATTGTTAACATCTAAACTTAATGAAAAAAATTGATTATAACAAAGAAATTGTAAAAAAAAAGGTTAAAGAGCTCAAAAACAAACTTTCAAATATATGATATACTCTCCAAGGATGTTAACAAAATCATACAGTTCAGAGACACTTCAAAGTTGTCTATGTTTGTAAACAAACGACATGTAAACAAAGTTTCTTTAAGCACAATGATGACTCAAATATATGAAAATTTTCTTACAAAAACTTGTGTAAACCACAATAATAGCTAAGGATTAAGAAGTTGCTTCAAATTGTGCAAGAAGTATTTAAACTAGACTTAAAATATTTCTGCTAGAAACTTGTGCCAACAAATTATCTTGTTTTTACTGAAGGAAAAGTTATTTTAAAAAGCCCAAAATATTTAGACTAACAATTTCTCATGAAATTTAAAACCTCCTTTTATAAGAAATTGCTACAATTATTTTCCAAGATTTCTCTATGCAAACATGTGCACAGATCAGCAAAAGAGCTAAAATCTATATTTTTTTAATTCACTTTTCAGCAAACATTTAGTGCTCAAAATAAGACACTTGTGAGTTTGTTAGATCCACCAACAACTTAGCTGCTGTAAACATACAAAAGATTTGTAAAAAAAACTCCTTCAAAATTTATAATACATCAACTAATTCAGTGAATAAATATGTATTTCATAAAACTTTAAACAGGATTCGAAATTTCGTGGCTTCTAACGATTATCCAAATATATATTTACGTACCACGTATACGTTCCTCGGTTTTTTCAACGTCAGCGCTCCGTATTCTGGACAATTCGCTGACGATATTGGTGTTCAGGTTAGAGAGTATTTCTACGTCTGGATTGTAAGTTGAGGTATTCTCGTTATGGTGAATTTGCTGGCTATTCGATGCCGTTGCAATAGCGGGAAGAATCGGTCCAGAGTCGACGCTCGTCGACTTGAACGTGTTAGAGAGACAAAATTCTTTGTGACGCCTCCAATCGAGTCTCTGGTGTTCCTTGCCGCAATAAAACACAGACTTGCATCGCGAACACCTTAGTAACTTGTCCTTAATACCACAGATAACGCATCCCACGAAAGAACCTCCTGATGCACTACCGCCGGGTGTCTTTGCACGACTGACTATCGGGATGGACATGTTTCTCCCATTTATTTCCCCACGAGAGTAGCCGACGACATTTCTACAGACGTCCTAGTCACATACGCCAGACTCTCGGCCGCTATCGACATCGCATATGCACTCAACGACCAAGGCACCAAGGCTATAAACCCGCGGGAATGCTCGCGAGCATTGTGTTTCCCCGACTATCCGCACACCGAATATTCGATTCCCGGATAAGGCTCGTACGCTAATTATTGCATTACGAAACTTGGCGATTTTCGCTCGCGCACCGTCCTACCATGATCAACAATCGTCATTATTGTTATTATTATTTTTGTAGTGAATGCGGACGGTGGAAATAGTTGTGTTGGGAGCTTAAATTTCGGCCAGATGACGCCTCGCGGTTTGGATGTTGTTCTGTGATCGTTGTGTATCGATTGTAGGTAATAGACCGAGGAACGTTCGTTGTGGTTTGACGATCGCTTTGCATGTGGCGATACTTTGCTGTTCCTGGAATGGAGAAGAATGGAATTCCTGCATGGGAGAAAATTGGCCGGCACGGTTTATACCAAAGACCACACTGTAAACAACGTTTGGGGAATTGTTATACATCTATGGCACGATTTTATGTATTAAATTGTAATACACTGTTAGAAATTTTTGTATGAAAATTAATATAAAGTATTGGAAGTTTTTTTTGCGGATACGCGTATATTAAATTTAATACACAAATGTTAATTAATATACAAAAAAATTGTTGTAAAATTAATGTAGAGTATAATAAATACTTCATAAAAGTTTTGTTTATAATATAATTATTGGAATTTTATAACAAATCTGTATATTAAATGAAATTTAATTTACTGTATCTGCAAAAGAACTTCCAATACATATATTAATTTTGAAAATATTTTTAACAGTGTATAGAATCACTGTTAAAAATGCAAGTGAATTTAATATAGAAAACGATATGAGATTTATGAAACGGGTATATAAATTTCATATTAATATATTTTTATTGTAAATTTAAGAATAGTATAAGAATTCTCCAATACTGGTATTTGAAAATTACAGTACGTGAGTATTGTAATTTTCATTTTAATATACAAATATTGTATTTGTCAATGATGAATGCGGCTGAAAATTAATATACGGTATATGCATCCGAGCTTTATATACGGTATATTAATTTACAAAAAATTTTTTTTACAGTGATTGTATAATAAAATTAGAGTACTTTTATATTAAACATGACGTTTTTTATAAGGGTTTAATATACTGTGTATTAATTTCACATCTCACTTGTATTTAATATAAACATTTTGTGCATAATAAATTACGAGAAAAGTATAGTAATTTTCAAAATGAAAACCGTACACACCTTCTATCGAAGTACGCAGACCTCACCAAATTGTATGGTATAGATTTTGCAATTTTATTCCCTACACTTACTTTCTTTTATTTTTCAATAGAGGACACTTTGCTTTCGTGAAGAATTTGTTTTTTTTTTTTGAGATTTTTATTCCAGTATACACAGAAAACTTTTAAGCTTAGTGAGATAAAGGCATTGATTTTAATCAATCATTTTTAATTCTACTTTCTCTAAATTCCGTAAACATATATGCTTTAATACATATACTTTATAATGCTGTTGATCAATGAATCAAACTTCACAGAAACGATAACAAAAATTTAGCACTGATTCGACTAGTGCGAGTAACGCAACTCGAAGAGCTGCAATTTTCAATTTCCTAAATATAAACGTACTGTGGGCACAAAATTCTAATTTCTAGAACATGAAAATAATGAAATACGAACTGGGAGTTATAAGATTTGATATTCTTATACCGGTAAAAATGTTTACTATAAGCTTCCATTCAGGTAAAGGAAGTTCTTCTACATAAATTTATATATTATATTTAATATACAAGTGAAATAAAAATTACAATACTTTCCATTAAATCCTATAGAAACTAGGAAATTTTAATATAAAAATGAAAATAAATCCGCTGATGAATTAAATGTCCGGTAATGTAAATACGTAAATATTTTTACGCGTGTACATTCAGAATGTATATTGGAATATTTTATGTTTGATATGTATGCTTAGCCCGCGCAAAAAAATAGTATGAAAAGAGTATTAGAATAGTATTAAAATGGAAAGTATAAAGTATGTCGTATTGGACGAAATCATACTCCAATTATACTCATATTCGAGTACTAAATATGAGATGAGTATACAGTATACAGTATTTTCGAATACGAGAAGATACTTGAATATCTTTTCGTATTCGCATTTCATACTTAATACTCAAAAAATTATACTTGAATATCTTTTCGTATACTCATTTCATACTTAATACTCGAAAATGAGTATAATTGTAGTATGATTTCGTCCAATACGACATACTTCATACTTTCCATTTTAATACTATTCTAATACTCTTTTCGTACTTTTTTTTTGCGCGGGAGAACATTAAAAAGTCAAGATTTAAATTTTATGCAGTTTTATCTTCTTAACGCTTATTCAATAAAAAAAATTATAATACTTATAATACCAGCTCCTTACCGCTTCTTTGATAAAAACGTATGTCTTCACCGCTTAACCGCTTCCTTGATAAAAAATTGTGTACTTCGCTGCTTCCTTGATAAACATTGGCGTATCAAGATTCGTAGATTCTTCGGTATGTTTTGTATAAACATCTGTGAAACTTAAAACAAGTTGACAGACTCCGAGCCGAAATATTAATGCTTGAACTTGGCACGATTAACATGTAAACCATATATGAAGCATGCATAAACGTCAAGATTGTATATTAAATTTCCGAACTTACTTTAGTGGCTGTTAACTTAGTTTCAAATCGCCTTAGGTAAACGTATCCTTATTATTGAATATCGTGAATAATACTATTTTTCAATCAAGTTCCCTAACAGTTATGCGGCTCGATAATAAGCTACACAGAAAAGTATTTGTGCTAAAAATGTTCGCATTATAGTAGTAATATGCAATTCTTATGTACCAAGAAGAAGTTTACTTAAGGAGTATCTATAATTTATAATTATAACTAAGTTATCATTCACTAAAGTCTGTTGGGGCGTTTGATATTTAGCCAACGATACGTTTCACCTTTTACCGTGAAAACAACAAATAATAATTTAATAGAATAATCTCAATATAAGCTAGAGAGACTTGACATGAGAAACTTTAAAAAAAAAATAGAAAATATTGGACAATCACGTTTTGAAGATGCAGCCTTCAGAAGTGCGCCATTTTGGTACTATTAGGTATATCGGACTACGATCTGGTGCACAGAGGGTCCGACAAAAAGTTCCTCCAACCGACGTGACAAAAACAGCTAGAAAAACAAATTTACATTGGTAAATAATATTCCTAATCTAATCGAATATTACCACCATCATTATTTGTTTTATACATTTTTTTTATTACGACCCGACCAAATTATGTATCTATTAGACATGTACATAAATTGAAACTTTTGCTTGAGATTTTTGCGGTGGTATTATCATAAGCACTTATTTATGTTGTAAATAAAAATTTCGATGTTCCAAAAATGCCCCTGAAGAGTATGAAAAGATTGTTAGGTAAAGTACTACAATGAATAAACTATAGTTACTATGAACAAATATTTATTGAATATATAATTCATTACGTCTCCAGCATACGAATAATTCCCAGGTTATTACGTGATCTTCCCCAACTTTGTGAAAATCGGCTGAGATTACAGCAGGATAACAAACCAATTGCGCACCGTCTTTTCGAATCACGAAATATTCGAATCAAAAGTACATTGGAGACATAACGTCGTTGGGGTTCCACTGAAATCCTTACAATAATGTTTCTGATATATCGTCCGAATTAACCACCGATATATGTGTCTACCACGTGAATC
The DNA here is from genome assembly GCA_963970395.1 of Ephialtes manifestator. Lineage (NCBI taxonomy): Eukaryota > Metazoa > Arthropoda > Insecta > Hymenoptera > Ichneumonidae > Ephialtes > Ephialtes manifestator. The sequence goes on along the minus strand of OZ019968.1, from coordinate 40,765,072 downwards.
ATACTGAATAATTACATTACCTTCGAGGATCTTAATCTAATGCCATTACTTTTTTTTTTTGTGTTCCTTTCTTCAAATCCATAAGTACTGAACGCTGTACGCACGAAAGAAATGAGATTCTCTTGAAGATATACTCGCTTTACATCACCGTTGATTATTTATTAACGCAAAATCTATTATATAAATTCGTTAAGTTTTATAATTGTAGAAGTTATTTGCCGATATCGTGCCACATCTCGGGGACAAAGTATAGAATTCGTATATGAAATTGCGAGGCATGGCAGAGAAGGCAGTGTTTGGGATATTATTTCTTTCGTATACTATAACGGGATGTAGCTCAATGCGCGGCTTCCGCAATTCATTGACTAGTTCGGATCGGATCGCCCACGACGATTCGAGCGATTGACGGTGGGACGTGCGGAGTAAAACATAAGTCAAAAACGTTGAATGATAAATTATAAATGTTTTATTTGATACTGTCGAAACTTATCGAATAAATCGAATGCAGTTAGATTAGTAAATTAGCGTACGTTTAGAGAAACAGAAAAACAAAAAAAAAGAAAAAAAAAGAAAAAATAGAAACGAAAAACAATAATCCAACTCGTGAAATTTATATAGATCGGTGTGAAAATCGCGACGCGTTTAATTCTAGTTCGATCATTGACGCAAATCTTGTATGAATGATATGAAGTGATGAAGTGGATGAGGACGAAAAGTCGATCGAACGAAAAGCTTCCGAATCGCAATCCCACACTGAACATATATATATTATTATTAACTTAAAAAAGAAAAAAAAAGCATCGTAACGCGCTTCGCCGTGGCTGGCAGTCGAGTGGAGAAAGTGTTACTGACGATCAGTTTCACGAAGGAGGCAAGTGGCGAGCGAAGGAATGTTTTACATAAAATACAAAATACAATCACATTATCCTGCGTAAAAATTGTTAAGCCATTAATCGTTGCTTCGGGGAGCTGTTTGATCTGCGCTTACGCCGTTAGGAACTCGCGACGATAACGCGTGATAGAATTTATTGACTCCCATGAGCGTGACGATTAATCATATGAAATCTACAAATCTGCCTTCTACTGGACTACGTATGTCTGAACGATCTAAGAGTCTTCTCAGAGCCATTATAATAATAATGATGATATCAACACCGTATGTTGCGTATGACTATTTTTCTTTTTCTTAGTTTTTTTTCAAATTTTTATTCGAGTGTTAAATTAATCGTACGGGGTGTCATATTGGATTTTATTGTACTCACAGACCGACAGAGCGTGTTATTGGCACGATAATAAATCATGGAATGGACGTATATATCCGATCAAATCAATCGCATAATCATTTAACGTTTTCGGACTACGTAAAGTGATCGCATTTACAAAATACAAAATAGTGCATGTCCGTCCGCAAAAAAAAAGAAGAAAAAAAAAAAAAGACGTAAAACAATCGGCCAGTAATGAAATATACAATATATAGTCAGCACACTATAATTACTGACGCAAATACGGCTGGTATAAATGGGGATGACCTATCCTAAGAATTGTTTGAAGCGTTTCAGAATCTCGAGACATTTTTAGTTTTTTTTTTTTTTGTTGTTTTAATGATAAATTACAAATATTATTGACTAATCGCTTGAGGAATAGAGTTTACGCGCTGCCGTCACGCTATTGGGCCTCAACTTTTTTTTTTTTTTTTTTTTTTTTGCAAAATATCCTTGCGAATTATTTTCCATCAAATAAAAAAAAAGGGCGTTCACTACGTGTGTGTATGTGTGTGTGTGTGTGTTGACGCATAGTCGCTGGCAAACGCTTGCGGGAGGGGTGGGCCGCTAAAATTCACGATGCCGTTCGCGACGGCATCGATCTTCAAGTGCGCAGAACATGTTCGTCGTAATAAAAATCAACGACTCTGTTAAATGTCCGAGCTTCCATCCACAGTTGAAATCGAGAGATAGGAAAAAAGAACGATTTGTGTTTTGGTCTCCTACGTCTATTTTTTTTTCTTTTTCCCCGTTAGATCACAGTCAATTTTGCCATCGGAAATAATAAATAATCAGCCCTCCTTTCTTAGCTCGCAAAAATCTTAATATAAAAAAGCTGCAGTTTCCACGCTCTGATGGAACTATACGTTTTATTATTGATCGTTCACGACACTTGAATGAATGCGAGACGAAAACCGCGAGAAAATGAAGCAGTTCGGTTCGTATTCGACTAAAAAGCGCGATGAATCTTGTGCTGTTATCCGGCGTAAGCGATATAAACGGATAGAGGTTTGCACCACACGAATGATCAGCGACGATAGCTCCGGACCCCGATGTGTTAAGTACGTTTCGCGCGAATGATCTTCTACACTTACAAAGCCAGCGACATTAGACTTCACAGTTTCAGTCTTGAAAAATACAATTTATCGATACTAAATCGTCACAGTTGTTAAAAAACAAAAACGATTGATAACAATAATGATTCTGACAAATTGAATGTTGTGAGCGAATGAAAGTTTGTCGAAAAAAAAAAAATGTTTAATTCTTTTGGCACAATACATTCAGCACAGCATACTCCGTCTTTCGCGATATTAACTATCCTATGGGTATTCGTATCAAGTAATAGTAATAAAAAAAAAATGAGTATGCTCAGTTCGCCACGTAAAACAAACCATACTGGCAAATCGTTAACAGCGACTGACAAATTCGATAATTCATTCAAATTTCCACAATCATCACAGGGATTAAAAAACAAGCAGTGAGGCGTGTGCGTCTGTGCGAAAATAAAAAATAATCGAAACATTCGACGAGATGCAAAACCGGGCTAAGCATGAAGAGATATGCGCCGGAGATTGGCCGCCTCACCGTCGCCATAGCGTCACAAAAATATGACATAAAACCTATTTACTAAAAAAAAAAAAAAAATGTCGAGTCAAGTGGCGCGCGATTATGGTTAGAATTCGCTGAGATTAAAATCTAACATTTAGGAACACTTTAATGAACGACTCGACATGCAAAATCACTTCGTAGTAGTCCGAAAGTAAGATAGAAGAAAAAGAAAAATAGAAATAAAAGAAAATCGAATCTGTGAGACGCTATTTGCGATTTGTCCGGTCTTATTTCTTTCTTTTTTTTAATCATCCATACTGTATTTAAAGGAACGATAATCCCGTGAGCCATATCTTAAATTATCGCATTTACGCTTAAATGTCGTACGATTCGTGTAAAGGTGCGTGGGGAAGGTTTGGGAGACCGAATTTTTAGTTTATACTATAAGATAAGTACTGGATCGAGGATTCGGGGTTATGTATGAAGGGATTCTTGTTGTTGTTTTTTTTTCTCTTAAAATGTTAAAGAACGTGATTAGGACGTCGCGGCTACAGCTACGGGTGGAACAACGTCGGGTTCCCCGGCACCATCGGCGATCGTCGAGTCCACCACTTTTTTTACCTTTATGGACTCTGCCGTGGAGACAGCCTCGGTGGTGCTTTCGGCTTCACCGTTTTGCGCGCTCGTCTCTTCCTTCGTGTTGCCGTTGCTTTTTTCGGTCGAAGAATCGCCGTTAAGACCGTTTCTGTGAGGTTTTTCGTCTGTCGCTGTCGTGGTTTTTTCGCCATTCTGAGAGTTGCCATTTAGCTTCGAATCGGCGGTGTCCGCAGCTGGAATTTCCTCCGGCTTCGATTTATCAGTTTCGTTTTCTTCCTTCTTCGCGCTTTCGACAGCTGGTTCGGATTTTTCCTCGGATTCTTTGGCTGCCGCTGGAGCTGTCGGAGTAGCTGCTGCTGGAGCCGTCGTTTCCGCAGAGGCTTCCTCTTTTTTCGGTGTTTCCTCTTTCGCGTCACCGTTCAATTCCGATTTACTCGCGGTAGCTTCTTCAGCTTTGGCGGTCGCGCTGTCGCCATTTTGTTGGACCTCCGGCGCAGCAGCTTTTTCCTCAACCTTCGAGGATGGTTTTTCCGTCGCGGCCTGCACAACTTCCGGTTCGACTTTCTCCACTTTTTTCTCTTCGGTTTTTTCCTCGGCTTTAGTTTCTACGGGAGCCTTGGAGCTGCTTTCCTCCGGTGCGCTCGACACCTCGACTGCCTCCTTAGGCTTCTCAGCCGGTGCTGAAACGACCGGCTTTGCATCAGTCTCTGTTTTTGTTTCCGACTCCGCGGACTCCGACACCTTTGTCGCTACTTCAGTCTTTTCCTCTGTTATTGTGGTGGCAATGGGTTCGGATTTGGACGGTAATTCGTTCTTATCTTCGTCCATGGGTTCGCTGTCGACTTTTTCAACCTCAGTCTTCATTGGTTCACTCTCTTTTTTCGCTTCTTCGCTTACTTTTTTCGTTTCCTCGCTCACTTTTTTCACCTCTTCGCTTGCTTTTTTGGCTTCTTCGCTCACCTCTTTTGTCACTTTGACCTCATCCTTCGTTTCTTTGCTCTCTTCCTTTGTCACTGAGCTCTCCTCTTTCGTTACTTTGTTCTCCTCTTTTGTTACTTTGTTCTCCTCTTTCGTTACTTTGCTCTCCTCTTTCGTTACTTTGTTCTCCTCTTTCGTTACTTTGTTCTCCTCTTTCGTTACTTTGCTCTCCTCTTTTGTTACTTTGCTTTCTTCTTTCGTTACTTTGTTTTCTTCTTTTGTGGCCTCGCTCTCCGCTTTCGTGCCTTCGCTTTCTTTTTTAGCTACCTCGCTCACCGCAGTTTCCTTAGTTGCCTCCTTACTATCATTTGCTTTTGATTCTTTCTCAGTTTTTTTCGTTTCCTCGACAACCGCGACTTTTTCGGTAACCTCGGCTGGCTTATTTTCAGTCTCTGGTTTGCTCTCGACTTCCATACTCGTAACTTCAGACTTTTCCGCGGCTTTTGTTTCGGCTTCGACCTTTTCGGTTTCTACGGCCTTTTTAGCATCATCGACCTTTTCAGCGACCTTCTCGGGGACTTTTTCGACCGGCACTTCAGCATCTTCGGATGTGTCCATTGGCTCGCTCACCGCAGGCTCTGGTTCTGGCTTTGCTGGCTCTTTTTCTTCCGTCTTCTCTACTTTTTGACGCTTCGCCGATGTTTGAAATGACAAATCCGTGAAGGATTCGATAGTTGAAAACGTTACCTTTTCTTCATCAGTAAGAGGAGCGTTGCCCTGGCGAATCACGATGTTCGTGGATATCCCAGCTTCTTTGGCCGCCTGAGCCTCTGTTAGAAATAAACAAGAGTATAAGAATTGTAAAATGTGCACTACACAATACATCCTGCTATAAAAATAGCTCAGACATAGAGAAATCTTTGTAACTTTTAGTTCAAGTAACATACAAACAAAACGAAAAATCAGGATAATTAAAAAATTCTGTATATTGGAATTTTGTAACTTCTGATAAGAGTATTTAGTAGTCTCAAATTACGAAAATGACAAAATGTTTTTTTAAAAATTCGATTTTCGACAGAAAAAGAATTGTCATTATTTGTTATGACCAAATTGATAAACATATAAAAGAATAATCCGGTCATGCGTTAAAAAATGTTAGAATCTGATGAGTAGTTTATTTTGTGGTACTTTGTTTCAGTGATAATAACGTTGCTTTCATTTACCAAAAAAAAAAATTGAACTTTCCAACACTCTGTATTAATTGTGTGCAAAATCCATCCACATGAGATAAACGACCTGTTTTTTGGGCCTTAAACTTATGCAGACCCCTTAACCCTTTGAGGTATACATTTTTTTAAGCACAACGAAAACATTGGTGTTTAAAACTAAAACATTAGGTTAAATGATTAAAAACTGAGTGGGAGGTGGCACACCCATTGGCCCACCCTGTCGCAAAGGGTTAATGTCGTACTTCAAATTGAAGTCTTCGTATAATTCTAGACACAGCTGATCGACCACCTTAAGTATAATTAGCAACTAATAAAGTGTTAACTTTGGAATTCTAAATCACTGTAGAACTGCTTTACAAACAATTCTGGCACTGAGTGCATCGCGTAGTTTGCGAACCTTGACTAATTTTTACACTCGGGTGTCATTTTAATTATTATAAAATTTGTGGTTATCCGACTATATACATTTTGCTTCTTCATAAAGGAAGTTTTGTTTTCATCAAATTTTTTTTTCGAGAAAAGTGGTTTAGAAAAATTGTCAGGATGTATGCATGTGTGTGTGCGTGTGTGATGAAAGGTCAAAAATTCATATAACTGTAACTTATAAAGTATTCGACCGAATCAGCTAAAAAAAAAAAAAAAAAAAACATGTACAGTACTGGCTAATCTAAAAAAACGCATTTCATTTTTATAAGACTTTTGAAATTTTGAAAAAAATACGTAAATGCTCTAGATCGAAAGAATTTTTAGCTATCGGGCTGAAACTTCGTATTAAAATTGAACAAAGTGATACAACATTTGGTATTGAATTTAGGCCAAATCGGTAAAGTGGTTTTTATGAGATTTTGAATTTTTCGAAAAATTTTCGTTTTGCTCTAATTCGGGTGAAATTTCAACTAATCGACTGAAATTTTCTTCACAGGAAAAATAACACTCAGCGCTGCTACGTACCAAATTTGGTGATGAAAGGTAAAGCGGTTCGGATTTTACATGATTTTGAATTTTTTTAAATTTATTTGCTCTGGATTTCGTAAAACGTCAGAAATCATCAACTTTGTCAATAATTTTCATCTTTCGCAAAGCTTCCTCTATGAGGAAGCCAAAAATAAAATAAAGAAACTTCCCCATAGAGGCGGCTTTGTAAAAAGCTAAAAAGAATGAGGAAGAAATGTGCAATGTTCTACTTTGCACCCTTTTTTGTAATTGAGTATCACACCCGAGAATCATTACAAAGTTTTCTCTATCCACAAAAAAAAGGAAATCTCGATTTCGGTTTTTTCAATTTAATTGCGATACGAACCTTTTACAATGTCAGTCAGGAAAAGCACATTTGAAGGCTCAGCTTCAATTTTTGCAAGTATGTTCTTGTAGCTGGAAGCTTCTTGCTTAGGACCAACTTCGGTGTCGAAATAACCACTAAAGTACTACAAATAAAAAAAGGGCATTTTAAGAACTGTTGGTTGTCATGACAAGATTTATAACGTACCTTCAACATATCACCGTGTTCGGAGTGACCGAAAAGTAACTTTTGAGCCTCGACACTTCCGCTCGAGTATACATAGATCTTCCTTCCCGACTTTGTCCATGATTCGAATGCTTTAGGGACGTCCTCGTAAACGCTAAAGAATCGAATCAATTAAGCGACCATTTCAAAAACAGCACAAGAGTTGAGCAGTTGTGCAAAATAATAATAATGTACCTGTTCATTATTATACTGGAATTATTATTCAGGCCCATATTTCATACAGTTTATTATATTCATTACAACACAATATATAGGAAAGGATGAAGAAAAAAAAACTATGAGTTTAACCCTTTAACTGACAAGCTAGTATATTCGCTGTATATTTTTATTGTAATAAAAAAAAATGTTGGATGACTCTGACAAACAGTGCAATTACATCGACAATGCATCCTGCATTGCAATTTAATGAAAACGCATTTACACGTAAAATAAACAAAGTTATTCTTTACAAGTTTCATTTTGCTATATTTTTTGTTCAGATAAATTTCAGATGTTTGCGAATTTCTTTTTTTCCGGGACAAATACTTCGCTTTTAAAGGGTTAATTAGTCAATTATAAAAACGGTCGTGTTTTTTTTTTTATGGCGGTGCTCAACTCTTATGTAAGGTGATGGATTCTGTAACAATATTAAACTCACTGCCCCTTGACAGCACCAGACTTGTAAGCCTCGCGCCACATGTGCCCTTGCAGTTGTTTGAGCGCACCGGTTTTGCGATCGCCATCCATTTGCCACAGTACATTCTTTACTACAGACTCCCGTTCTTCCTCGGGTGTTGCACCGGTTATCGAAACTACGCCTTCTACTTTGTCAGTTTCATCTTTCTTTGCCTGTAATTGGGATTGATCCGTAATATTTGATGTAACTGAAGCGGATCATTATCCCTAAGCTAATTATTATTTAACTCATTACCCCACCACCATAATTCGCTGTTAATAACAATAGATACAAATGTGATGTAGTCGGCGCGAATTATAATTTCTTTTTTTTCGCGAAAACTAATTCGACGTCTCTGATAAGTTTTCGTCAATATCTCATTACAAAATGCCGGTGCGGGCAATAAAATTTTGAAAATCCGCACACAATACATCGAATTTGATGGCGCTAAGAATTTTGGCCAATTTCGTATCTAAATTTATGCTGAATTGAAAATTCTCAAATAATATTACAACACGGTGTCCTGTTGTGTCAATTAGCCTTGACCTTGTATTCTGATAAAGTGACTTAATGCCTTGACATCAGCGTTTGCTGATTACACCGGAGCTATTTAAACTTCCCAGTTACATATTTCAGTGGTCAAGATTCAAGCAGTTACAATCCAATCCAATATACCAGAGTAATTGTAAATTGAGTCTAGAGAAGCTAAGCTGTGAATTCTTAGGAGACAAAAGTTTGGTGGGCCCTATATTATTCACGGGTTAGACAGTTCACGGACGCACAGCCTGCTAGAGATTTGGGACAAAGGATATTCTCAGGTAAAAATTCTGACAGACAACCAGCTGCTCCTCCAAAACTGCCTTAGGTGAAACCGTTCATCCATTGTCGAGTTTCAGATTCTATTCTATTTCTAGGTACCAGTTATTTACAAATTTTTGAGAAAATACACGAAAATTCGAAGAAATTTACGGTGAAATTTGCGACACTCACCTGTTCTTTCAATTTTGCCAAGTCGTCCTTGAACTCCTCGACTTCCCAATTTTTCTCAATGTATTGCTTCAAGTTTTCTCTGATATAAGGGAACAGGGTCTCCTAGAATAATAATACAGAGTCCTTGTTCAGACATCGACTAATCGCTATCAACATTGTTTATTTAAAAACTAAATACAAAAAGTGTATTTTGTCCGATAAATAAAAAATTATTTTAAAAAAAAATTATCGCGATTTAAAGTCCTTTGAAGTATCGTTTTCTAGTCATGTGCGATGGTTTCCTGTGTTCGTCTATTTTCTATAATTGTATATATATAGACAACAGTGCATGGTTTGTTCGACTTTGAACAAAACCCTTTCTAACACAGTTTTTGTTATTCAGAAATATAGTCTATAATAATAATTATATGTAATCCGTTATTTCGGAAACGAAAACGTTGACAAATGCATAAATAAATTAATGTAGTCGTCTTTTACTAATTTTTGAAATGTCAGTTCTTAAGACAAAAAATGGCAAATGCGAATTACAATATACACATTTTATTGATTTTTGTGAATTATTAGCGCTGCGTACGTCGATTTTAATGAAATATTTTTATGCGTATTGGCATAAACAAAAATATGATTGCAATCGAATTATTCAGTTGAAAAGACACAACGTTGGGTGGATCAAATTGAAAACGCGAAATTTGCAAATAACATTACTATCGATTAACATTTGTTATCCAAAATGAATAGTGGAATCGTTAAAATACTCTATTTATTGAATAATCAAGCGTTTAACTTTGAATTTTCTATGCGATGAAAGGAAATTTGCGAATGACTTTTGCAATTCGCAAAAACATGAATGCTGGTTAACATTCGTTGTTCAACAAACGTTCATAGCATCGAAATTTTCTATTTTCTCCATAATAATGTGTTTAATGTATTTCTTATATTAAATTGTTATATTGCGAAAGAAAAATGGTGTGTTAGAATTTGATAGTTGTAATTCGCAAATATTGTTAATTTCGGTGTTAATTTCGTAAAATGTTAATTCCGGTTAATATTTAATGCCCAATAAACGGTAAAATCATCGAAAAACTTTATATTTATTAAATGATGATCCGTTTAATGTCAAATTTGTTATGTTGACAAAAAAAATTAAGTGTGACGATTAAACGTTTGCAATTCGCAAGTAACATTAATTAGTTAATTTTTTTTGCCCCAGAAAAGAAATAACATCGAAATTCTCTATTTATTAAATAATAGTACGTTTAATGTCGAATTTCGAATCCTGCGGAAGGAAAATTGCGTGTTACTATCAAATTTTTACAATTTTTCATTTATTTTAAGTTCAGTTCATTTTTTGGCCCAATAAGCAAAAAGATCATCGAAATACACTATTAACTGCATAATAATGCATTTAATGTTGAATTTCCTGTCTTGCGAAAGGATAATTGCGGGTGACGATTAAATGTTTGTAAACAGCGTTAATTTGAATTACAATTATTGTATAATAGACAAAAGCCTCAAAGAATATCGATCATTATTATTGTTATACGCAGAAATACATATAACAATGAATTTCGAAACAATGCTGCAAATACATGAAAAATAAATAAATAAATATGATTAAATTTGCGAATTTTCGCAAATATCACATATTTTCATTAATTATTATCGCCATATAAACTACAATGACAGTCAAATATTATTGACACTATTTGGTGAATAATAATACGATTAATGATAAACAATTACTGTTTGAAATATAATATATATATAATATAATATAATATAAATATAATACATATATAATATAATATAATATAAATATAATATATATATATATATATAATAGAATAATAATTTATTCCAAATTATTACATATTTAAGTGTGTACAGTTCGCCAAAACGATTAATTCGTATGATTTTTTTCACGTCGATAATTACAATCAGCGTAATCGTTGATAAACAAAAACACAACGTTTGTCAAAATTCCATATTAAAAAGTGGTGAAACACAATAAAAAGTGTAAAATCCGTATGCCGATCAACAATAATTGATCTGAAAACGCGAGCAACGATGTTAAAATATTTTAATATCCGATTAAAAAAGAAAAGAATATAATCAATATTCGAAAAATATTGAGTACAGAAAAATCTTCTTTTTTTTTCACTGCCAGGTTTAACCGAAAATTATAGTTGCCTTTTTGAGGCTGCGATTTAAATAAATTTTCTCACCCACCCCGCGCGAGTTATTAAAAAGGTCGAAAAAAAGAAAAAAAATGATTTCGTCGAGTTTTTTCGTGGAAGCGATGAAATCGAGGTGAGTAACGTTAAAAACAGCTCCGAGAGAAAGAATCTCGCAATAACGAAGCTTTTTGCGACGAGTTGATCGAAGCGTTGTTGGTCGAGAAAGGACGAACGAGATTTTCGCGACATTGGGCCGTCTCGCGGACGGTGAAGCTCGGAAGCGGAACGATCGAGCCGGCATACTTGGTCCTGCCGCGAGAGACACGACGAACCGCGAAATAAAATTTCCAAACAATTTTTCTATATATCCCTCGTCGAGGATATCGACCAAGGGAGAATCGGTTTATCGATTGGATTCGTTTAAATTAACCGATGATACGTTCTTTCATAGATACAACGAGATAATGTAATAAATGTGAGGCGCCGGGCGCTTTCGAGCCACGGCCATGCTCTTTGTTACCTTGACGAAGCTAATGCTGCTGGTGGTGCCTTCGATATCAACGATTATCGTCGTCTCCTCGAGCAGAGTATCCTCCTGATCCTGGCTACGCTTTTCTCCCGACATTTTCCCACGACGTTGTTCGGCTTTTACAGCTTTTTTAAATAAATAACAGGTATATCTCGCCTTGTGTAGAGGCAGCCGCGCGGTTGTATATGTCGACGCGTTCTTGGTTGAGCCGGCGAAGTGAGTTGTGAGCTGCTGTTGGCCGCGCGCGCCGGTGTGCGTGCGAAAACCTCACCCCTCTCTCCCCGACGGCGACCGGTACTCAGGCTCGTACCAATTTACCCAAAATTTCATCTACAATGTTTCTTACAGGACTTGAGCCAAATAACGCCCAAAAGCCTATCCCTATAAAGGACCCCAAGGCTTCGAACGATCTACAAACGACAGCGAACACGTAGATCGTAGCTTTTTCAAAGGCAGTTTGCGTAAATATGCAAAAATTATAGCTAAACATGCAAGATGATTTGTGGGATCTTATCAACAGGGCCATCCGTTGTATTGCCGTAATTAACGGTATTAACGATAATTCTATGCTCATTTCTATTAAAAAGAACCTTTTGGACATGCAAATAACGATAATTATCAAATCCTCATTGTCATTTCGTAAGGATAATCGATCGGAAGCTTAAAGTATTATTCATAAATTAGGCTGGCGAATTTGAGGGGCACGGCTACTAGTTACGCTACTGGATAACGACGAAAACGTCAAACTTGTGTTGGTCGTTCATGTATGCGCAGAAAAGTCTTCTGCACGCCTGTGCACGTTGCCCACACGATTCAACCAATGAGATTTAGCTTCCTGCGGCACCACACCCGCCTGCAGAACGACCATTCCTCCGCCGCAAATTGGGACCTCGTTGTTTCTATTGAAAATTTTCCTAAATAATGTCGGAATTTTGATTTTTTGCTGAGAAATTATGAGATCCGAGGATATCGAAGCTTTAGCGATGTTTTGCGAGCTTATCCTGTGGATATAATTTGCATACATTGCAGCAGAACTGCGTCTTAGCTGATATTACTACGCCCGAAAGTAGTACCTTAGAATAGCTTTTTCCTAAATTTCCTCAAGATAGTCAAGAAATTTTGAAACCGAAAATATTACGTTACTTAGCAATTTCTACTGCCCGTTCAATCGTTTAATATACATCTGTAATATTTCGTTCTTTAATAAATGCGTATTTTAACAGAAACGACGAAAAAAAAAATTGCTACCCCCGGGGTTGGAAAATGGCAGTCAACAGCTGAGAATCTGACCACCTGATTTTTGCGTGATCGGCGTGACGATCGTCGCGGCGCAACCATTTAAATTTTGACGTATCTCGGTGAACACGTGCGCTACCGGCTATCACGTACTGTCAGACCGAGCCGGAATTCTGACATAAACGACAGTCAGCGTAATCTGTTGATGCACGCGATGCTCGTTCGAACACTTCGGCATATTTGAATTTAGGGAATTGAACGATCAATCGTCCTTAAGGAAACAAAGATATTTCATTCTTCATTTTAGTAAATGTTTTTTGAAATTCTTTTCAACTGTTTCGTAATATGCGAGATTTTGTAGCTCCTGTTCGACACTTTATGCAATTACTTGATGTTGAATCCTAATTACTTATAGTTGAAAATCATTTTTGAGAAAAAGTAAAATTATGCTAAATTTATTTCCAGTACAATAGTTTTTTCGCAAATTTTAAATGGCCAAAATATTTTTTTTTTAGAATAAATGAAAGTAATATTTATAATGTAGATTTCATATTTTCATTAAAACTTTTATTACGATTTTGTTGCTGATTATATAGAGTAGATTTTTATTTCTAGTAGCATTTAATTTCTTGTTCTACAACTCGTAAAATTGTTTAATTATATAATATTATAGTAAAAAAGAAATAAAAGTGTTGAATGCAGCTTCAATATCTTTATTTTTGCAATTAGTTCCATTTTAACAGTAATCTTGAAACTGACGGCCACAAGTTGACTCGGTTGAAAAATAAGCCGGTCGCATTATTTTTGAGGATAAAAGAATCTAAAAAAATCTTTTACATTTCGATTTTCGTCTCATAATGAGAATTTTTCCTAGAAATTTTATTATCTTATTTTGATCAATAATTATTTCTTTATTTTTAATTTAAAAACACTTACGGAGAATACATAAGTAATAAATATAAACATAAATTCAGCGTTGTATTACAAAGTTGATTACCAGTTTTGGAGCAACGATACACGAGATATTTTAGTAATTCCTTGTCACACTTTGAATTATCGATTGACTATGCGAAAGATAAAGGAGAAATAAAGAAATAATAATAACGAATTCCAATTGGATATTTTATTTGCAAAATTTAATTCCATTTTGAAAGTAATGGTAATACACATGGTTTCTCCAGCCAGATCTCGATGAACGTGTACATTTATACAATTGCGTATTGTTCGTACAATAATTCACGAACTTTGTAGTACTCTTCGGACAGGCATCCCTCTAATACCACTTTACCGGCTTCGTGCTAAAACAAATAACAGAAAAACAATCGTAAGATGATGACACAAAATAATTAGCCAATTGCGTGGGAACTTTACTTACGCGTCGCACAGCAATACTATTGTTGCAGCACCACAAGACTCCTCCGCTGAACTCCGATGAAATATTGCTTTTGTTCAATATTTGCTTGAAATCTGATAATTTCAATTCGTTGATGAATGTAGTTTGATGCCCCGGAACCTGAATAAAATGTATATTTATTACACAGTTGCTATAAATCTGGTTTATTTATCAAAAGATTTGTGTTAAGATACATATCGTGTACAAATTTTTATTATGAAAATTAATATACTTTTATCGGAAATTTTTATGCATACTTCGATAAATGTAAAATTGTAAAATGTAGAATTTAATAAATGGTATATTATACACGTTAAAAAAAGATATATTCAATGTAAAAGTACTGTAACACTTTCAGTTGTACATTAAATTTAATGTAGCGGCTAATGCATAAAAATTTCCGATAAATGTATATTAATTCTCTGGACATTTTTAACGTATATCTATTCGCGACTTCCTATTGTATCGGTTTCTAAGGGTTTCTGCATGCTTTGGTGTTTATCTGCTCCAATGCTAACGCTGAATCTGCCAACTCGTTAGTGGCTTCTAAGATAAAATAGATAAACTTCCACGAAATTTTATCTCTCCAAGCTTTGTGATAATTTAAAAATATCATTCTTGTCTACATTGACGTAAGGCTCATGGTTTTCAAGTATGTCCCTAAAATATTATATCGTAGTTCGTGAAATATGATTTTGAATAAATGAACAAAGATATATGATTTTTAGAAACGCGGGGTTAATTGCATATATATTAAGTGGTGCAAGTTTAAAAGAACTTTTCTCGAAACTAAATTTTCGTCGATTCATTATTTCCAAAATTCGTAACGAAATTATTTCAAATTAAGCGTATGATTTTTTTACTGATTGAAATATTAGTTTTCATAAAGACTTTAAAATCGAACGATTTTTTGCTAAATTTCGATGATGTTCTTTTAATAAAGTCTAAAAGATCTATAATCTAATGATCATAAAACAATCTTATGAACATGTAGTATCGGCGGGATAGTAATCGATAATACGAGGAATATTATTAAACATGGTAAAACTTATTTTATTAGTTATTTTAGTCATGCCGATACGAGTAAATCTTTCGCTCGATATGTTTAATAATACGAAATATGTGATTTTTCAATAGTCAATATCTTCAAAACTTCAAAAATTTCCATGCTCCCTATCTCCAGTTTACGCTAATTAAAAAAAATCTTATTTATCGTTTTGGCGACCAAAAGAAGATCGTGTTGATTTTCTATGCCCCATATATATATTGAAATCTATTCTTATCAACTTCATGCGTAAATATTTCTGCTCAGAGACGTTTTGTTTTTATATCACAGATGTTTAGATAATTATACTCAATAATCTGTACAGCGATTTTTATCGAGTTCATAAAAGGATCGCTGTAAAAAAAATCTACTGGAAATTGAATGTATGTTACAGCAAATTCAATGATTTACTGTAATTCTACAGTACAAGTCCTTGAATTTTAATAATTTGCTTTAATTTTGCCGCAAAAGTACATTTATTTTATACCATAATTGTACATTAAATTTAGATAACGAGTTTATGAATAAGAACTTCCTGTATTTTTTTAACAGTGATGATTTGGTGGTAACTTAAGGCCTAAAAAAGTATAACTTACCTCATTAAGTGGTAAAGGTTCGAGAGTAAGAATTTTTTCACTTGGATCAGACTCCTCCATCTCAGCTCCAGCAACGGCATCGGGACATATGTGATCACGCGCAGTCATCAACGCGTCCACCCACGCGACCTCTGAATCGCCTCTGCCTTTCGAGAAATTAAGACCACTGACAAGTGCATCGGTCAAACGTACCTTTGGTCGAGAAAAAAATATATTAATTAATATATAATAACAATTATCTGAAGTTATTGAGCCACGATAAAGCACCTGATAAATATGCGTCTCCGTCGTGGCGTCGAGAGTTTCTCCTCTGCCGGGAATAAATACTCTCGCGCCCATCGCTGTTGCTTGTTGAGCCAGAATATCCGTATCCTGTGGATTTCCCCGTACAAAAACAACCCTTCGAGGTCTCAATTGCGCCAGGATCTTTTGCAACGATTCGCCGTCCGATCTACCCTCAAAATCGATATATGTTATCGATGCGTTCACTGCTATTGTGCGGGTTAATTGAACACATTTTGTGGGTATATCCGATGGTATTTCCGGATGATGCATCGCGTCGTCCTGCTTTACTTCTAGGTTCTCTTTGTTGTCTTCAGTCTCTGGGACTGCGTCTGCTATCTTATATTCTTCTGGTCTGTGAAATACAACGAAATCGCATAATGCAGATTTTTAACAATATTCAATTCGGTAAGAGATATTTTGTGTCAGATATGGATATTTGATCTATAGTGAAACGAATTTTATGCATTAATTTATTTTACATGGATTTTAATGATTTTCGTGGTCTCCTACATGATTTTTGATCTTCAAATTGGGATTTATTAACTTGAGATTGATAATAATCGTAAAAACATTCTAGCTGATTGCTTCGAAGTTCAATTTGCCTAAAAGTCTTCCCAACTGAGAATCAGGGTTCAAATCCATAAATACATTTGTTACATAAATTAAATAATTTTATACTTTCCAACTCTTCGAATTTTTCGCCCTAATCATAGTTAAATATGTGAATATTTTGTTGTTGACAAAAAAAAGTACGTACTCCATAAAATAATTCGTAATAAAGAGGAAAATTAAGATATCGGAGGAAGTAATTAAGCCATTACTTTGCGCGTTTCTCATTGTTCATTAATTTTATCCATGAAATTTTTCATGAATTATTTAAAAAACTGTTTCTTTTTTGTTTTCAAATAATTGCTTAGATATTTTATTGCCGGTAGAAAATAGACAGCAATACTATATAAATTATAGAAAGAAACTAATCGACAGTAGTGGACGCGCGGTTGGTGTGTGGCTTCGGCGGTCCCCAGAGTTAAGCAGCATTATTTGCGGCCATAACTTGGATGGGTGACCGCTTAGCCGTGCACTGGTTTGCGCGCCAACTGCTGAGCGGGAGGCAGTTTTTCTGAGTTTCTAATGTATTTCTCATACAATAGAAACTCAGAAAAAATAAAAGCCGTCTGTATCGGCCAGGTTTTCCGCAGTTTCCCTGTGCCCTCGTGCAAATGCGATACAGTAGTGCATTAGGATGAGTGGCTGGGGACAACACTCTAGTGGGGTCCTCTATGAAGGAACGGGGAAAAAGGGGAGTAGGACAACGTAAAAGCCTGAAGAAGGTGTACGGAGGGTAACCAATAATAGAAAGAAACTATAATGCGTGGAAAAATTATGGAAATCCCTGATCTTTCTGCTTGTTATAAAGAATAATTTTCGTTACCTTATTATTTCACCGTACTCATCGTTCTTGATCTTCTCTTCGACGAATGGAAATATCGGATGTTGTTTCTTATTCTGTTTGAAGAATCCAGGTTTAGTTTCTTGTTTGACCAACAAATCGTGTTTTCCCCGACCTGTGCCAACTTCAATTTCGTCTTCTGATTCGGAGCTCACGTCCGCTGTTTCCCTGCAAATAAATAATTCTTAGTTGCAAAATTAATTCGCATATTATCATAATAATCGCAACGTACATTTGTTCCTGCTTCATCAGATCCTGCTTGGCCTTCTCCTTCTTTTGATGTTCCTCCAGCTCAGCACCTTCGAGCTTAACGCGTCTTTTGATTTCCAGCGTGATATTACGATTTCCACCGTTTTCGACTAAATCTCGCGCTAAAGTCCCCGGCGATGTCCTACTCGTTATTATGATACTATTTTGTGGATTCGAGCACCACTGAAGAAACAGATCGCGCGAAAATCCACACTCCATGTCCGGCGTGCTGGCCAATACAACCTTAATCAAAGGTTGAGGTTTTCATATAAATAAAATCAAAGAAACTTGCTTGGAAAAAACGAAGCATAATTTTAAGCCCATTTAAAAAAAAATAACTAGATTCTTTCAAATGATTTAAAACAATTGTGAGTAATTCAGCATACGTTTTTTTCCAAAAAGTATTTGTTTCAACGGAATAAAAAAGTAACAAATTTTCTTAGAAGTATTTTTTATAGTAAGATGATTCTTACAAATGATTTAAAACAATTGTGAATAATTCAGCATACGTTTTCATCCAAAACGTATTTGTTTCATCGAAATAAAAAAGTAACAAATTTTCTTAGAAGTATTTTTTATAGTAAGATGATTCTTACAAATGATTTAAAACAATTGTGAATAATTCAGCATACGTTTTCATCCAAAACGTATTTGTTTCATCGAAATAAAAAAGTAACAAATTTTCTTAGAAGTATTTTTTTATAGTAAGATGATTCTTACAAATGATTTAAAACAATTCTGAATAATTCAGCATACGTTTTTTTCCAAAAAGTATTTGTTTCAACGAAATAAAAAAGTAACAAATTTTCTTAGAAGTATTTTTTATAGTAAGATGATTTGTAATATTGAAAAATTCAATAAAAATACGTTAAATATACCTTAGGACTGGGCACTTGATTCAATTCGGCCATGCTATGGCATAGCTGCAAGTGTTTGAATTGGAATGGATTGTTCCTAGCGCCTTCAAAGCTTCTCATTAATTTATCGCTCATCCACTCGATTTGCGATTTTGCAAATTCTACGACGTTGTAGCTCACGTTGTTGAGAAGGGCGAGCGCATAAGCAAGAAGACCCGACTCTTTGTTGCGCCAAAGTTGATCTAACATGTGAGCGAGTTCCAAAACTCGACCAGCGGTATCAACACCAACCAGTACGTTGCCACCACCACGCAACGTCTGCAATATGTTCGCTGTAATTTGTTTACATCATTATTATTTGTTCGTAGCTAATTTACTTAATGTTTTTGCTAATGTATTAAACCCCTATTTTATAATTATTCTCTAAGCCAGAGAAAGGCACCATCGAACCCAAAAGTGTGTAAATATTTTATAGACATAATTATGTATATATGGGGCATTCCACCCCGTTTCGATCTGGATTTGACCTCGACCTCTCCGATTTGGCTCATTATTTTTTACAAGCTTAGTTGGACCCTCAACTGCACAAATTTTTTTTTTTTTTTAAGTGCATTTTTCTTCTTATAGTTTTTAAACTATAAGAAAAAAAATCTTACCCACTTTTCTTCTTATAGTTTTTAAACTATAAGAAGAAAAATGTTCCCCACTTTGACTATAAGCTAGATAATTTTTTTATTGAACAAAGTATTTTTCAGAATTTTTTCAGATTTCTAAATTATGGGGTTTTTTTGTCACTTTAAAAAAATATATAAAAAAAATTTGCATAGTTCGGAAAAATCTGAACAATTTCCTAAAAATCTGAAAAAATTCTCAAAAATTCGGTTTTACATAAATAAACATTTAACCAATCGCCTGTAGTAGGTTAATTATTTTTTCTATTTTTTAATTATTTTTTTAAAATAAAAAAAGCTTAAAAACTGTAAGAAGGAAAATCTTCCCCACTCTGACTATAAGCTAGATAATTTTGTTATTGAACAAAGTATTTTTCAGAATTTTATCAGATTTTTAAATTATGGGGTTTTCTATGTCACTTTAAAAGTATATTTTTAAAAAAGTGGACTTAAAAAAAAAACAAAATTTGTGCCGTTGAGGGTCCAACTAAGCCTGTAAAAAATAATGAGCCAAATCGGAGAGGTCGAGGTCAAATCCAGGTCGAAACGGGGTGGAATGCCCCATATATATATATTTCTTCTTCTCATCTTTTTTTTACGATTTTGTGAAAAGAGTATAAGAAAATAATTTTTCATTCGAAAAAAGTCTGGCGCTCTTTTCTGCCCAAAATTACACCATTCTTATTGTATAAAATTAAAATCGAAATTTTGCCAATACTTACTCATAAGTTTCTCGTCTCTGGTTCGTCTTCTCGCTTGTTGATAAGTCGCGTTGAATGCATCAGTTATTAAAAGAGAAGGTCTCTGCAGTCTTTCCAGTTCACAACCATTTAAATGTCGCTCTTTCTTGTGATTGAAATCCACTGCGTAAATTATATCCTCTTCGCCTACTTTGACGATTTTCCAAATAGTTCCTCCTATCATGTGGCCAGCAGGCAGGGGGGTCAAAGTAACACCATAGCCCTTTCCCTTCATTGATACACTCTGATTGTACTTTAATTGAACTATTTTGTCAAATGCTGCATCCACATCGTCGAGGGTGAAGAGGTCAAAATCCTCCATATTATGTCGAGACTAAAAATGTTCGTTAATAAAATATCCGCCCTATATCAGATACTCTTAACGGGATTACCTCGAAACGAGTTATCGCGCATTCGCAAATTATTTACACTGCTTAAATATGAAGTCGTAAAATAGCGAGATTATTCCTTGTAAAGATCTATAAAATTTGATATGTTATTTATAACAGCAAAGAGCTACATAATGTGCCATATATATTTTACAAAATACCAAGGAACTGATTGCTTATTTAATAAATCTATGAATTTTGTAATGAAACAGACTGACCAACAAGCTATTCCGAAGTAGAAAAAATGTAGTATTACACTAGAAAGTATGAAATTTATAGCATAAAAATTGCACCATAAACGGTATTCAATAACACAGATGAAAATCTCATTTTGTTCAGCAACAAAGTTGATGATACAATTGGCTTTTTGATTATATTTTTGATTTTATATAATTTATAATTTTTTATTTATTTACTTAATTATTATATTTTATTTTGTTCATTTATATAATCTTATAATTTATAAAAACATGCCACGATTGTAATATTATGTGTGAACTTTTGAACATTGCAAAAATGTTATTACCTGGAACATGTCGTACATAAACATTTGGCCCATTTTGTACACAGGAATGGTTGCGTATATAGGACATGTGAGCCCACACTTTCCTACTAGATAAGGCAAAGCTCCTAAATGCAGTGGATCTGGATATGAAAGTAGAACAGCGTCTATCTGATGGACATGCCTCTTCAATTCTTTGATAAAATCCTGGTCAAAGTTCTCATCCCAGCCGCAGTCGAGCAATATACGTAATTCATCGACTTGCAAAATGTAACAAGGTGGAGTCTCATCCTGAGCACCAGAAATGGCATGTAATTTGATAATAGACGTCATGGTTTGTTTTTTGCCCTATCGCTTGAGTCGAGTACCTGTGCGAAGTCATAATAAATATCAAATCTGCTCCGTTATAGGTTAGACATAATTGAAATAGATGGAACTTGTCAAAAATCCACAGAAATAATAGATATTTGACAGTTTCGTTCAAAACAACACGCATTAATCAATAACTAGTAGAAATAAACACGTAATTTCGATATTGGAGTAAAAAATCTAACCTAGAAAAACGTTATTTAGTAGTTTCCATCCTCAATACAATCGGGTTTTGTTGTAAAAATATGTAGAAGAAATCCACGATCCTGTCCGATTATTTTATCAGAAGGCTTGGTGCGAGAATTTCGTATAAATGTCACAAAAAATATAGTTTTTCATTGAAAAAATGTGTTTGAAAAGCATCGACAGGCGACGGATACACTGTCGGCGTCGACGAAAACAGCTGACTCGACACATGCGATACTTGTTTTATCAATTCAACTTGACACCACTGTACAAATGGGAGTCAAATTCGCTAAAGTAGCAAAATAGATTGTTATTTTCTAAAGGCTGTACGTTTAGTACATAAAGATAACTTTTTGTTATCTTCTCGTGAAAATATTTGTTTGGAAATTTCTCTGAAATGCAGTAAACGGATCTAAAAATGCCTTTAAAGATGTAGAAGATCGGCCAATATCCGAAGAAAATTTTATTCAACTTAGTTTTCGTATTAAATAGCTATGAATAATTATAATATAATTATTCATCGAAAATTTTAATAATTCTGGCATTCTTATAATATTATATTATATATAGCTATGAATAATTATAATTATAATATAATTATTCATAGCTATATATAATATAATATTATAAGAATGCCAGAATTATTAAAATTTTCTTGAATAACAAAAAGATTTTAAATAACAAGTTTTTAAAAATCGTTTTATTGATCTTAGTTAAGAATTATTGACAGTTACTCAAGTGGGAAAGTATTACGAATGTATTTCTTTCAAAATTTATGGTAGCAATAAATAATTTTTATTTCGTTCGACGGTGGAAGCCAAACTATGTTCTGTTCATTTTTTGCAGGAAAGAACATTTTATAATCAACTTTCTAAAATGTTTTAACATTCTTGATACATATTCTTTATTTACAACAATATGAAACTCGATTTGGCTCATGTGTATTCTCAAATATGCTTTATCCATATTCCTTAACAATGCATAAATGAAGACTAAGTTAGATTACAAACTAGTTAAATTATCTTGAACATCTATAAAAAATTCACAACTTTAGATAAGTCGCGGAATTTGAAATTTTTGTGAGAATAGTCCATATATAACTATATTAGATCTAATACCGGAAATGGAAGTTAGAGACAACTGGGAGGAAAAAAGTGTACTAACTATTGCGTGAGTGAATATCATTTTTCGATTGAATCAGTAGGCGATTCGACAGGAATCAACAATTATATATTCATTAATTTTCTATAAATAAATGAAAAATAAAACATTATTGAGCACCTTCTCCTAACACTACTTTACCCTTATTTTTCGAGCCAGCCCCAATTAAATAACCTACCAACCAACCATTATTTTTCGTTTGAATCAATAGTCGATTCGATAGGAATCCACAATTATATATTCATTAATTTTCTATAAATAAATAAAAAATAAAACATTGTTGAGCCCCTTCTCCTGATTTTTCGCTACCGATCGGAGCCAGCCCCAATTAAATAACCAATCAACCAAACATTAATTTTTCTTTGAATTGGCTGTCGATTAATAGGAATTTACAATTGTATATTAAATAATTGTCTATAAATAAATGAAAAATAAAACATTGTTGAGCACCTTCTACTGAAACTACTTTACCCTTGGAGCCCTTATACAACGACAGATTTTGTCGCCACCTACAAATAAGCAATACACAGGGTCTTTGCCTATAGTTAATATATGTGCAACGCTGACTGGTGTCACGGCGTAACTATGCGCTGCGCGAGGCAAAATTCAAGTTTATTTTCGCCTTCGCCTTGACGATAGTTCGTACTGATAGTCCGATAGTATGTAGTATCTATTCCCCGTACGTGAATAAAAACAGATTTTTCGTTTCTCCTTTCAACAATTGGTGGTGTGTGTTCAACGTACAGTTTGAAAATAAAGCTGATATATCGTGGCTTGTGTTGCATTATTGAAAGTAAACATCGGATCAGCTGATGAGTGACAACGGGCAGAAGGTCTCTATTGTTCTGGGTTATTGGTTATGGCGACAAGCAGCTCCGACGGTTCTTGCACGGCTCCTGGAGATTTTCAACTCTCGTCGGACCTAGAGGAAGGTTCAAGCCGTTTAAGTCTCAATTTGCTCAAGTGTCCGCTCTGCTACAACAGCAGACGAATATTCTACTGCAGGCAGTGCATCCAAAATGGGGATTTTGTTCATTCTACGTCTGTTTACTCTGAACGGTAAAGCAAGCCTATACATTGCGCATCGACATTATACATCTACGATCTTTTTCTCCTACTCCTATTTCTTCTGATTATTTTAATTCTATGCATTTTCGTTTATTTTCTACAAGTGTAAAATAAAAAATGTCCGTAATTGAACAAATTAATAGCGAAATAATTTTCCATTTGTTAGCAATGATTCAGATATTTTTTTATGTATATATTTTTTTCATTTGTTTACAATTGTCAAATGAGAATCTATTAATTTAAATTTTCACTTTTTGAAAATTATGAGATTCAACTGTGGATCTGTGAGAAAAGTTTTATTTATTTATTTATTTATTTATTTATTTATTTATTTATTTTTTCAAGAAGAATCAAATCCTTTAAATGGATATTAGGTATTTATGTATTTTTATTATTCTGTTGATTCATTATTCATGAATTTAAGGTACAAATATTAGCCAACAATTCTTTTTTGCTTTGCTTTTTGTTTTTCTTCTGTTTTATTAATTCTTTTTCTTTTTCTTTATTTACTGAGTACAATTATAATGATTTTGAGAATTTATCAAGAAATAATTTTTACATCACTATTGATGGTAAAGAATTCTTTAAATTCAGGCTTTTTTCAATTTAAAAAAAAACGTCTTTTTTGTTTATTGTTGCATCACTTTTTTTTCTGCTTACTGTAAAATCTATACAAATTCTGTTTAGATCTCTAAAATATTTTCTAATTAATTTGATAACTCGATAACAAAAAGAAACTAATTATTTATTAACATATACCTGTTGCAAACAACATTCAATAATCTTGTTTTTTTTGTTCGTTTTTATTTTACTTGCTTATAAGTACTAAGTGACAATTTCCGGATATTAAAGATGATTAAGAATGAATTTTAGATTACCATTTATGACGATGAGTTTTTTTTCTATACTTTTTTGTATTGCCAATGGAATAAAATTGTCAATTGAGAATTCTGAAAAAATTCTTAGATTTTGAATACAAATTAATATCAATTTGATAATTATGAGAAATTAAAACATTTATTTACAAATTAATTTATGGATGGTAATAACTTCAATGTAAAATTTCTTATTAAAGTAACAGAGGAATTAAAAATAAATGTCGTCGTTTAATGTTGCTTAAATTTCAGCTGTAGTACGACATATTAACTAACCCATTTTTATTATTATTTAGGTTTGCGGATAAACAGTTACGGCTGTTACGGTTGAAAGCTGCCAGGGTGCAATTAGAAGAACAATGCGTCGAAGCTTTTGAAAAACATAAGCAAAAGGACAAGCTGGTACCTATATCTTATCTATCTTTTACTGTAATTGCAATAACTTTGAAATTATTTTCAAACCCTGTTTTAGATATGTGATATTAATATGTGTAAAGAACGTGTGAGGCTCCTACAAACTCTAGTGAATGAAACTAAACAAAGCATAAACAGAGGTAATAAAAAAAAAAATTGTAGATTTTCTATTTCTTTTAAATGGGTTGTAACATTTTTGTAAATTTAATAGGAACTCAACGACTGAATGTTTTGAAGGATGTTAACTCTCAGCTGATACTAAGACTTCCGCGACATGAGGAACGAGTCGAGAAATTACATAAATTCGTCGCTGGATTGAAAGTCTTGCAGGAAAAACAGAAGGAGGCTGTTGACAGAAAACGGCATCAATTGAAGAAAGTTATCAGAACAGCGGCTAAACAGCTAATACAATATATTTTCCCACTGACACAAGTTGATCCTAACAGAAGGTATTGCAGACACTTTCATACTTTTTGTACCACCCTTTCACTCTTAGCGAAAAATATTTGAGCCGAATGTACAAAACATATTTTGTCATATTATATGCCGAAAGCTTTGAAATCGTCCCCTAATACGTTCATGAGTAACGAGATTTTATCGAAAATATTGTCATCGTTTAATTCGTGCTGTGATTGATTGGAAATTTTTCGCTGTGAAATCGTGATAAAAAATATTTTTTAACAATAATGTTTGCTCATTTTCGTATCAAAGTAAATGATAAAAATGCCATAAAAACAAAGTTCCCTTCAAAAAATCATGCATGAGCAACATTTGAAAAAAACAGCATTAAAAATCTAAACACCTGTTATTAATTATTGTATTGAAATTAACATTTCTTCACTTTCGTCATAATTATGAAAACCTTGCAGTAATCAAAATTCTTTATTAATGAATTATAATTTTTCCTCGGCGAAATAATACATTCATTTATTTTTATTTTTAAAATTTTTTCAGCTTATGTAGCAGCGAGGAAGAGAATTTAAGCGCAGATATCGTGACCTGCGCATTAGCAGACGCCTCGGGAACTTCGTATGTAAGAGGACGATGGATTAATGACACTGAGAATAGTTTAGAAATGCAACATCGTATCGTGGCTCCTACTCTGCCAGGCTCGGGGGACTACAGTGCTTACTCACTTTGGGGTAGTTAAATGTTGCATTTAGTGGAATAGAGAATAAAAAGGGATTTTACGAATGCACACATCTATATTAAATAAATCTTCTAATTGGGGTAATGTTTTTTTTTTTCAGTCGCTGCTAATAAAGATGGAGCGCCTGGGGCGAACAAAGAACACGCGATGCACAACCCCGGGTACAACATCAGCGCGGCACTTACGTATGCTACGCAATTAGTTAATATAATTGCTTACTACGTAAACGTTAGATTGCCCTATAAACTTGCTTATAGGTATGCATATTTCTACGAATTTCTTTTGGATGCACCAGTTTTTTTGTCGATAGCCAATCCCCATGTGATATTTCTCTCTCTTTCAGCGAATTCTGCGGTAACGAAATGTCCGGACAGAAATTCGCGAGGAAAGTCGCGAGGCTTAACAGTAACGTTCTGCACTTGTGTTTCACTCAAAATACAAATACCACTGTATTGCATCCTCTGCATACCTTGCAGAATCTGATGCATTTGCTCAATACCGATATCAGTGATCTAGGAAGGTAGGTTTAAAATTTTATGCTTTATTCATATTTATATATCCAATTTTTAAGAAAACGTCGTTCGTAGAAAATATGAGATTAAAGTGCATTTGCAGGCTATTTAAGGAAACGAGTCACAGAAATAAGTTCTAAATATATCTAGGGTATATCTCAGATAACTTCGCCAGAAAAAATTTGCCTGCACATTTTTCTAATATTTCCTAAGAAATATCCGAGTTGTAGAATTTTTCGGAAAGATATATCTCTTTTATATCCCGTATATGGGAGTTTATAAGAGTTTAAATAATAAATAAAAAATGAAAAATCTCATAAAATTTTCGGAAAAAAATTGTCTCACTTTGGGACAAAAAATTGGGAGTGGGACAATTTTTTTATGTTCTTTTACAAGAGTTAAAACTTTTTATTTAATTTTTAATTCCTCATAAAGAATCGAAAAAGGGTTGTCCCACTTCCCGTCTATGCTTAAAATGTTCGTCTTTATGAGTAGTATTTTAGAGATTTTTTTAGAAAAAATAAAAAAATATCCAAGTTTTTGAAAAATCCATTTTTACGTTTAGTAATTAAAAATCAATGCTTCGGAGTTAAAGAATTTTTTGAATAAATTTACATAAAAGTATATTCCAGAATGAAAAACTTTTATACAGGCTTTTTTTACAATACGACTTGCATTCAAGAAGATACGTGTATTCGAAAGTTTTGAAACGCAATTTTTTGAGTAATTTTTAGAAATACACAATTGCGCAAAATATGTGATCAAAAATTTAAAAAAAAATGGAGCATGCGCCATTTATTGGGGTGAATGACTGAAAAAATGATCAACTATATCGACGATGTTCGTGGTAAATGGTGGTCCGATCGGTGTATAATGCCCCATATAATTTATTTCCGTGTGGGATTGATAAAAAAATTTCTAATACGCTTTACAAATGCTTGGTCTGTGTTTCACCAGGATCTTTGCGAAGACTCTGGATAAGATTCTTTCAGAGACTGTTGCACTCTCAGGTACAAAAAAGACCTCAAAAACTAAAACCCGTTCACTGATTAGTAATAAAAGGGGCTTCATATGAAAATAGTACTTTGCGATACTAGTGCGTAAAAGCGGACTTTCGGCGAAGGTTGGAAAGTGGCTGCACGAGTCGAACCGAGCGCTACAACGGCATGAGGCGAAGCCGAGTGTTGTTTGTAGCGCGAGGGAAGACGAGTGCGGACACTTTACAACCGCCGTCGGGAGTCCGCTTTTACGTACAAGTATCGCATACTACTTTTTGTAACAAATGCACGAAGTGCCAGGTTATGTATGGCCGGCCGTGACACGAAGGAAAAAAACCGATGTGCGCATGCGCGCACAGTATTTTCGATACGGTTATCGTATTTTCGACACGGTTATCGTATTTTCGATACGGTTATCGTATTTTCGATACGGTTAGCGTATTTTCGATACGCCTTCTCGAAAAGCGCCATCTTCTGTCACAGCCGGCCCATACACAACCTGGTACTTTTCGTGCATGCGTTACAAAAATGTTATATTCATTCTCGCAGTATTCTGCTGCACAGTATCCCTGTACAAGGTTGTAAATTTACAGTGGTTAATGTGCATTTTATAAAGACAAAGTACAAGTTGTTTAAAAATAATAGTACGATTTAAAAAAAATAACGCCTTTATTTAGGTGACTCGAACTCCTTGAGACATAATAGATGACAATCGAGGTTTTCAATTGATGCATTGATCTGCTGCTCCACTAATAATATCTACTTCAAATTGACTTAAACGTAAACAGAAAAAAAAATTATTCAAACAATTATTGAATGACAATTAATAGGATTTTCTGACTCGATAGTTTGATACATTTTGAATTTCTCGAAATAATACATTGAATGTTAAAAATGGAGCAGGATCGGACCCATGGAAGTAGAGCCGAGTATACTGACCGAAATGCACAGCCAGTTGGTATCCGATCTTGAGAACAGCGATGATTCTGCCTCGGACGAGGAGGAAGACGCCTTTAATTGGGAATGGGAGGCGGTGAGTTTTTCGGCGATATAATAATACGAAGATATGAAGTTTTATGAAAATATCAATGAATATATCTTCTTTTTTGTTCAGGTGCCTAACGTCGCTTGCCCAGAAATGACCGTTCCAAATCCTGGTGGGACGATAAACTCGCAAACTTCCAGTATCCAAGTTAATCAGAGCGTAGCTGGTGGATTGGTGACGAGTGCAGCGGCGAGTATCGCGTCTATTTGGCGAGGCTGGACGACCAATAGATAGACCGCAACAGTGATCCCTCAGTTTTTTCGTTGCAATTAGAGAACCGTTAATCGTACGCATTCTCGATCGTCCATCGAAAAAATCGAACATATTCTATAACGGACATAGTGCGATAGATGAACGAGCCACATTGTATGGAAATTGTTCGAGCTGGAACGATTAATTTAAACCATCGATTTTAACGTATATCTATAGTCAAATGAATTATAAAAAAAACAAAACAAAAAGACAATGCAAACATTTTCGATCAGATTATATACATTTTATACTGCGAAATTACCGATTACTATTATTTTCTTAAAACGATTGCAATACGCTCGTTAAGTTGATATGTTTCTACGGATGCAGAATGACAAGTGAGATTCGAATAATACGAAATTATATTAAGTGCATTTTTGCTTCTTCCACGAAAGAAAAAATACATAATTGAGAACAATAATATCAATTGGAAAGAAGATATGAAAGAAAGAGGACAAGAATTTGTTAACACTTACGTAGAACATCGATGTAGATGTACCTAGGACAGTAGTGTACGGCAGACAAGAGTTTTGTGGCACTGTATCTAATTAATGCATCGTTTACATAAAGGCATATGTGATACAAGATTTCTCTACGAATTGAAATATATATTATATATTATATATATATAACTATATCTATAGGTACTTTGTAATTGTACAAGTGTCGCTATCGTTTTGGCGACGATTTAACGCTGATTGTCGAGTAGAACACAATAGTTCGCGTTTCAATCAAAAGTCCCTTAAATAAATGTTGCCGTCTCTTTTGTACTGTATCCAAATGCGGAATGTATGAGAAAAGCTACGAATATACTATTTCGTATAACACTAACGTTAAAACACTTTTCAATGAGATGCAACTTTCGCTCTCATTAATTCAGCACAAAGACGTATACTGTAACAAAGATAAGTACAAGCTGACGGTATCCTTTCAGAGTGTCGGAGACACGAATTACATTGCCTATCGTTAAACGTTTCCGAGCGTACAGAATTTTATCCTGTACCGCGAAACTGTTAGGTTTTAGCCCAGCCGCAGAAGTTTAGGCTCTTAAAAATATATATTTATAATAGGTTGTCATTTTTTATTTTCCATTTTTTCACTTCGATTCGCATCTTGTACAAGTAAAGATTTGGTCTTGAAACGATATTCCACAAAGATGGAGCTTTGAAAGAAAACATTGAATCACCTTTTAGAGTTGATTGCTAGAAATCATTTTTTGTGCAGTGTGTCTTAAGATTGTAAAGCATTGAAAGATATATGAATTTTGTAATTGACTAAGGAAACCCGTGAGGTCCTTCATGATTTCTGAAGAATTTCATTCATCGTCGCTTTTTTGCGAGGTTCCGTTTTAAGACCAAACCTGTACTTGAACATGATGAGTGTTGAGAGAAAAAAAATAAAAAATGATAAACTACTATATAAGCGATGATAAATCCGAAAAAATGTGAAAATGCGATTTGTGTAAAAATGTACACAAAAGTGGTTGTTTTGTGTCAACAAATTTTTAATGTGATAAACTCGGACAAAATAGGATGTGTTTTTTTATTGTGACTTATTATATACGTGGTGTAATAAAAATAAGAACGGTCCTGAATCTATACAGCCCACTTGACGTACGCCCAAATATGTAGGTCCAATCTGTACGCGATCTCAATTCTACAGGCGTCCAACTTGAAACAATGATAAATATACGATTGAACGAATTAAAGAAAAACAATAAATCTGTAAAAAAAAAAAAACGTTTTTTTTTTCAGTATTAAAATGTGAATTTTGGGTTTCGGTATCTGCCACTCGGCATCTGCAAGCAAAGCAGATGGTAAATGCTTTTCCCAATGAGAATCGATTCCTGTAATATGATCATAGGAGTTTTATGCCATATCCGTGACAAAAAAAAGTATAACATAGCTCATTTTCATCGAGAACTATTTATCTGTAACATTATTATTATTATTGTAATACTATTATTATTATTATTATTATTATTATTATATCGTCTTACGTTTATCATATTTGTGGAAGTGGATTTGGATAAAAACCGACAGGAAAGGGTAAGACATTGAAATAAGTGGGAATGGGAAAGACACACATAAAAAGATACTCCAGTAGATATAAACATCTTGATACCAAATATTCAATTCTATTGTTATACCGATTTCAAACATAGTACAGATTTGATTCTCAAATTTCGGCAGCTACACACTGAAATACAATAATATACCTTATCTTACATACATGATAATATGAAGTTCAAGTATATTAATGTCAATGATTATAGTTATTTCGCTTTTTTTTTTCAGGATCTAAAGAAATTCTTTAGCCAAGGATAATGCTGCGAATACTTGGAGAAGCAATCAAAATAATAATATAAAATACGGAGATGAACTGGCTGAAAGTTCTACGTGAATGGAACACTTGAGTTGAAACAACAGTATAATGCGAGATATTAAATCTAAATAAATGGGCACTCAAATAATTGCTCCATCGAGGGGCTTTTGATGGCTAAAAATAATGAGAAGCAAAATAAAAAGGAATGAAAATATTGAAACACTGTAGGATCATATAGATTTCTGGAGCTAAATTTGAATGTTCGTTATTGTTTTTTTTTCCTTCTTTTTCGAAAAAGCTACTTACAGCAAGTAACGATTTTCGTTTGAATTTAGCCCATCAGGTACAGTAGTCAAGCAATGATCTTCTGGTAAGGTAAAAATGCCATCACTGTCAGTCATTGTTCCAGGTACGTTCAAGTTGTTAGGAGGGGGAATTGGCTACAAAAGATGTCTACAAAAATATATAACCGTATTTATATACCATTGTTCATACACTTAGATCAGAAACTTACAAAAAAATGCAAAGAAAGAAAACCGAGAAAAAAAAAGAATAGTAATAAGAAAGAAAATAATGAAATGTTCTCCACATTATACAAAGAGCCTGAAAAATTCTAGCCTTGATTGTTTGTTTCTTTTACCCTTGGCAGAAGATGAAATGCTTTGTACAATAAACCTTATTATCGATATATCGTTATAATTAGGTATACAAGTGTATCGCACATTATATTTTTGGTAGTGAGTAGTGAGTAACCAACAGTGCCTGCATTGTTACTTATAGCGCTATTTTGTACACTCATCGCTCGTAGAGTACCTCTCCATTGTTGCTGCTGTCGATGTAGTCTTGCTTTTGTCACTTTCAGAATGGTCAGTCTAGCGCACACAGCATGTATCAAATTTGCATACATATTGCATACACTAACTGGTGTCTGACTTCTGCAATCATATTACATTATGCTACTTGAAACGTGACGTATATTGCATTCATTGATTTTTCTTTAAACATTATTTTGTAAAAACAGGCGGTATTTTGGGATTTTTGTTGGGATTATTTTGTTGCTCGTAGGATCAAGAAAATAAAGTGTATTGTGAGATAATTGAAAATATGCGAACTTGATTCAGAATCATCAAAAATTTACAGTACATCGGGATACGCGCTCTCGGACAATTACCAATTATATTACCAATGTTATGCGACAGATAATCAACAGAGAATCATGCAAAGTCTTATTAGTAACAAAATCACATTCCAATTTGAAACGCGTATGTTATCGATGTAATTGAGACCCCCTTCCCTTGGGCTACTGAGATCGGAGCGACTAAACTAGTGTGGAAGAACAATAAAATTTCAATGAAACACATTGAGCCGCTGCATAAACTTTATTTATCATTCGAGGTCAATATAAATTGATATCATAAAATGATTCTCTGTCTGTTAAGAATCACGTACATGACATAACGTTCAACCCCTGTAAAGTTGGCACAATGAGTTACTTAACATTTCGTTTCTTTTTCATTCGCACTACACAGAGCTATAACCAGATATTTTCTTTTCTTTTAGTTTAATTACACATTTAGGTTGTGTGTTTACTCCAGGGATGCATGTAAAAAATAGTTTCACGTCGATCGCACCTCTCGATTTTTGTGGATTGTGACCCATTGCAGTGAAGAATTCATTGTCGTGTTTCAATATCATTCTCCTAAAATTAGTCGTTTCCATTGAAATCTTGTTGATTGCCAAATTAATAATGTTTATTTATATTTGTATGCAACTGAATATATTGTTTAGTAGCAAAAGGAAGGGGCGTCGCGATAAAAGTAAATGAACCAAGCTACGAAATCGAAATAGTTTTAAAAATTGGGTAATTAGATGTAGAAAAACTTTTGTTTTAGTAACAAATTGCGAGTTAATTCTAAACAAACTAAAGCCTTGAGCATGCAAATTATTTATCGGACGGCACGTAAAAAAAATTAAGATTCCATCAAATATTGTTATTTCCAATCACTCTAAAATTTTCGTTTCATCCATTCAATTCCGCTTGCCAGTTTTTGAACTTCGTACGGATTTTCTACTCAATTATTCGAAACTGCTTTTGTTCACGACCGAGAATACGTTATGCGGTTGCTAAACAGAACAAGAGTTTTTTCACGCTATGCGCGAGTCTAATAACTGCATTACGACATTCGCATAATTAAGAAACGAACGAAATGGTCCCAGAAACAAATGTTTAAGTTAAGTCTTCGTTGTCATTAATGCGTTTTCGGATAAAGTCCATTCGCTAAGTTTTCTACGATGCATAGAAGAATTATGAAGGTAAACCTTTCGATTTTACGTTCGGCTTTGGAAGTTCGTCACGATTACGAAACTTCGAATAAGTAATTTTGGCACATTAGTTAACAAACGACATTTTGTCAATAGTCAGCACGTAACCAACTCATCGATGAAGATGTAAAGACCAAACGCGTTTTAACAAAAATTGTAAAAGAAAAAAAAAGCTCGAGTAATGTCAAGCGATATAATAACATTTAAAAAATAACAAATGAAAAAAAAAGTTAACGTAAACGATCTTAATAATACAGAAGGCATATGTGTTCCCATGAAATTAGATTTTAATTATGTATATTATATACAACAACATAGGTAAATAGTATAGTGTGAGTAATTTTTCATAAGTAAATAGTAACATACACAAAATATTCATGATATCGCGTTGAAGTTCGAGTTACACTAGAATTTCAACAGCTACTCCGTTTTTCATGAAGAAATCCGCAGGTCCTAACGGTTGATTAATTTACAAATAACATTTCGCAACACGGCTATGCACATATCGTATATGAGAGTTCGTCGTGGTGTAATGTCGAGTTGTGTCGTATTGTAGAAAAAAAACAGCGATGATTCCCGATATTTAAGGGCGTGCTGTAATGCTACCTTAAAATTTGTATGTTTTGGGTTGAGAGGATATTTGAAGTGATAATGTAGTAAAAAAATTGGTCAAGACCTGACGATTCCTCCAGAGAAGTATTAAGTAATGAATTCGCCTTAAGTGTTTTATATACTCTCTTTTCCCTCGATTTCTGTCTGAAAATGCTTTGCTGATACTCGAAATAGTTAGCCTTTGCGAATATATTGGGTTATAAAGAGAAAAAAAAAACAATAAAATTCATTTAGCAAATCGTGTTTTTCTTAATTCGCGTTGCTCAAGCGTGCTGAATTAATTGATACAAAATATTACGCCCTTCGGCTGGTAAGTATTATTTAGATATAGACAAAGAAAGTACACAAAAGGATATAGAGGCTTACTATTCTCAAGAGACTTAATTGTCTTCTTTGCTTTGTAGCAAAACAATTTCAGGTACACAAATGTTTTCTTTTTCAATGCGGTTCTAATGATTGAGTTCTTTCAATTTGCCCTACTTAAGATCAACTCGATTAAGTATGACGGGTGTGTGAATTAAACGATCGATTAGACAGTCAACATTTGTTATTAAGCTCGTCTAAAGGAGGTTTCGCCTTGTCCAGTAGCCAGGGTTTGCTGCCGAAGAGTTCTAAGGCGAAAGGGAAAGGATTTTCAGGATTAGATGTCATTACACATATGCTTTTTCATGCATTTTAGGGATGATTTGATTAATGAAAAAGAAAAGCAGTCTAATGATATTCTGATGATGGATGATGATTGAGAAATAAGAGACTGGTCGTTCGAGGCAGGAATGGCCATCATTTGAATGGAAAATTATTTAAAGTTCCAAAAAAAATTAATTATCATGACTAATTATTGTTGAACGAATCTTTTTTTCAATAAAAAGTAACATCTCTTAAGTGTTGTATTCCATAATCATTCAGTCAAAACTGTATTTAAAATACTTTTCCATTCAAATAAAGCCCATGTCTAGTCTAGTCACATTTAATTTTTTCAAATCACAGATTTTTAGTGACACGTGTAAAAAAAATAATATAACAAATGCTGTATTACAAACAATAATTCTAACTCTTTGAGATTTCTGTGATGCAAGATATTGGGTTACATTTACATACAACAGGACCAAGCGTAAAAAATATCATCCTATCGTCATTCCGGTGGTATAGAGAGGATTCTACGACGTGTAACGTTCATGGACGGTGAAATAATGCTTTTTTGTGATCTGCACTACAGTGGAACTTTATAACATGCCCGAGTAAAAAAGTAGAGAATAGAAAATAGCAATTTTAACGACATTGAGGAATAAGCGATTTTTAGATTTAATAGAAACCCTATTATATGGGCGCAGCTCGTTATTTTGTTGAGGGTTAATGTAGATATAAAAATGATCCAATGATTTTCGGCGTGGTTAGATTATGTCTTTAAGCGACTGTAAATTTTTTTTTGCAATGTACATGATCGCTGTCTCTACTGTAGCTGAACTTGGAGTTTGATAATTCCGTTTATGATTAAGGGAAGACCTTGCAATAGAAAAAAAACGGTGAGATTGCAGACCAAAGATGCTCAAATTCAGTTTATAGTTCTGTCTTTTACATTTTTTACTAAATTTGAAGGACACAATTGAATTTTAGTTATTCAATTGTGGCCCTCAACTCTCAATATCTTTTCAACGACTTCTTTCTAATTTTTATATAGACAGAAATTTCACAGCAAATGTTTCTAAGCATCTAACAAAAATATTCCCCCTTTATTATAACAAAAAATTATTTCTTTTTTCATTGCAAGTTTTTGTAACTGCATAGGGAAAATTGTACATCTCTAATTATTGCTTCAATAACCAGATTTTCTAACAGAATCTAAAATATATTTTAATATTTGATTCAGAAATTATCGCAGTAGCTAACATCAAATATACAGCGGCATCAATATGACAAACTAGGACCTAATGTGAGATACTTTGGACTGCATTTCTTTTAAGGAAAAGTTCGTGAGGAAAATTCTTTCATTTTATTCTATACCGCGATCCTCTTTCATGAATGTACAGAGGGAAATAAATTAGTTAGTATACGTGCTTTTTGGATTATCTTGTGAAGAACGTATGTTAGCTATTAGTGTGTATGTGTATGTGTGTGTATATGCATAAAGGGTTCATGCTCATGGCTATGCGCATGGTTTAAGGGGTCTGCATAAGTCTGATGAGAGTATTGGAATTACGAGGTTGAGATTTTACACATAATTAATTCTTCCTAAGTTTGAGATTTTTTTAATACCAATATTCTCGACAGGGAAAATATTAAAAACCGACCTGTTTTTTGGGCCTCCAATTTTATGCAGACCCTTTAATAACTTCGAAACGATAATGAACTGCAAAGGTTAAATCGCTGAAATTACATTACTCAAAAATAGGGGAACGATAATATACTTTGGTATATGCGTGCTACGTTGTCAAGATTAAAGGATGGCCTTGACATATAGTTCGAGGGAAGAAAGTGGTAAAGGAATGGTTTGTGAGCTATAAAAAGATGCAATTCCAGCACCGTACGAAATGGGACGGTTTCATATGAAATTAGTCGTTTGAGGAATCGAGATGTACATGAATTCGTTGATACTCATTATACATTTAATTGATACATGTGTGTAAGACGTGATGCAAATTTTAAACGTTTCTTTTTTCTACTCTTTTATAGACTGTTCGTGTCGAATTTCTGGTGTTTGTTTCTTTGTTTATGTGTGTGAGTGTGCAACAAGACAGACAAAAAACATTTTGGAAACTAAGATCAAGGCCTCCGCCATTGCTACGAACTTACTAATGATTTTTCCGAAGAAAAAATCAATACAGACATCTGTGGACACAGTATTTATATGTACAGGACTGCTAGGTCTAATGCTAATTGTAATTGGTCTGTTTACCCGACTCTGTGATCGAATTAAATAAACGAGATAACATATTTTTCATTCTTGCATCAATTAGAATGTATTTGTGAATAAAAGTGAGAATCGGAAAAACCGACCACATACAAATAGATATTCTGAGCGGAAGTCCACTAGACTACAAAAATATATAATTCTTATATCGTAATATTATGCATTACTGTCAACACAGCAGAGGGTACCGAAGAAATATTTTACTACGCTGTTTTAGTTTTTCTTATCGTTTTTTTTTCTTTCTTCATCGTTTAAATGGAAATCTAGACTACACAATATATCATTCATACTTCTAACACTGCCGCACTGGCGATGTACCGAAATTATTGGCTATTTATAGATTCTCGTAACATTCTCTTAGAAAAGAAAGAAATGAAAAATATATAGAAAATTGCTGTCCAGTAAGTACATACGTTTAGTATTTTTAGATTATTCTCTACCACAGACATTATATTACATAACGAGCCGAACAATTAACCGTTATATGGCTATTTTTTTAAATATTTGAAAAATAAAAATTGCAAAAATAGCTCTCCAACGTTTGAGCTTTCATCTCTGTGAAAGCATTAGACCCTAAGCAAACAGTGTGATAACGTCCTAAGATATTTATATGCCTGTTATATTTATGTGATTCCATGTGGTCTAGATTCGCATTGATTACTCCCGATTTGTTTATTCGTTTTCGTTTGTGTCCAGCAATACCTAGTACAATATCTCTCAACCCCCTGCATAATAACCGTAATAAATTTGTTTTTTTTCGCCACTTCGTGGATGTAGGGGAAATTTACAAGATATAACAATATCCGGTAGTTATTGTGAAATTCAGCAATACCGTTATTACTTTTATTGGAGGGACAGTCGTACGAATTAATTAAACGCGTTGCGCAAGTACTGCAACGCATTGCAGCTTTTATTTGGGCAAAGGCAGGCCTGATTGTGTGGTATCCAACATAATGATCGCAAGATGCTATCGCGGAGAACCAACATGCCATGATAAATAAGAAAATATATAAGAACGTTGAGAAACTCGTGAGTTTATCTCGTGAAAATTTCCGCTATCATCCGCAAAACCAATTACCACAGCTGTTAATATAGTAATTATGCGGGCAGAGTAACAGTGTCAACGAAAGACGAAAAAAAAAAAAGAAAACAACATTGCGTAGTGACCGCAGACAGACACAATTAAAAAAAGCGGTAGAATTGTTAATTAAAATTCACACCTTACTGAATAATCTTTGATTAGCGTGTAACAAAGAGAGCAGATGCGCATATATCCCTCTGAAACCCGTGTTCATCAAATAATATATATATATATACTTTTTTTTGTTTTGCTTCAAGTAAAATCGAGATTCGAATGTTCTGGATTTTGTACAATTTTTTAAATATTTCTCGCACAATCATTCGCTTCTTCTCAATGCATTGCAATTTCGATTTGTCGCTTACCAATAATCCTACAATAACTTAATTTCTTTCTTTATCCTTGACCGATGATTTTAATATATATATATGTATATATATATATGTATATACGATGACCTTTTTTTTCATGAACAGTGCTAGACGTTCCTCCTCTCTTATTTCATCGTTTGGCAGACATGATTTTATATTTACCGGCCATGTTGTGATGTAATGAAATACTCTCTTTTTTTGTTATTAAAGGAGACGGGGCTTTAAGCAAATTTCGATTTTTCTTTTCTCATATTGTTGTAAAATCTGCATGAACGAGCATGGAAGTAGGGCTTGTGCAATGATTATAGTTGTACATTTGATGTGATTTTAGAATAAGGCGGAGTTAGTTACATTGAAGGGTAATCGTATCTAAGACTTACACTGTCTGCTCTGCTGGGACATACTTCTCGAAACACTTGTTCAATGTGTGGTTGCCTGCAAAGAAATCATTCTCTGCTACAGTCTATGCAACATAAAAACGGAAGAAGTACATACATCGACGTTAACTCGGGTCAGTATATCAATTAGCTTTCACTGATAATTGAGTCGCCTTTTTTTAACAATCCTCTGGATATTCAATGCCGGAATTGCAAAACGGCAGCTCAAGTTTAAAGTAAAATCTATTTTCTAACAAGATTTAATTTTGGTCTTATGTCTCGAACTTCAAATTCGTCATCATTCGTGAACACATAATTTAAATAATTTTTTTAACAAAGCTGTACATTTTTTTTATTGAAAATCATAAATTGTAATATGAACTGTAAAATTGGAAAAAGACTTGGTTAACAAAATCTTTCTGATCGATCGACGGAGATTTAAATGTCAATGAAAATTAAATCTGAAACGATTGGATTGGAAGAAAATTGTAGTTTCAACGATACACAGTTTTCGAGTGATCACGACGGGTATCAAAAGTTTTGACTTTTTAGACATCGTCGGTAGGAAGTTTTTTTAGTAAATTTAGTACATTTTTTTTAGTACATTAACATACAGAACATTTTTTGTTTTTAATTTATAATATTTGAGTATTTATTTATTCTAAATGATACACTTTAAAAATAAGCTGCCTTTTGATAATTGTTTCCCCTTGATCCGTTCATGGTCACCCGCAGCTCAATTACCCGTATTGCTCAAGAAATTCTAATTATGTATTGTGGAATCAAGCCAAATTTTAATAGACTGTCGAGTCTTTGTGTTTAGCGGCATTGCATTTAACCTTCGCCCAAAAATCATTACGTAAACGTGAGAAACGTGAATAGTAGTAGGAAATTCGGCTTCACTCCGAAGAATGTCGAGGCTTTGCGAGAATTCGATGTGTCAGTCTCGTCGGTCTGTATTAGTGGGAAGTTCATTCGCGAGCAAAGGTAATGAAAAAAAAAAATATATTAAGAAACAGCAAATAAAAAATTAAGATACTTGCTTTGAATAAAAAATTAAAAAATTAAGTCACTTTCT
Organism: Ephialtes manifestator; assembly: GCA_963970395.1. NCBI lineage: Eukaryota > Metazoa > Arthropoda > Insecta > Hymenoptera > Ichneumonidae > Ephialtes > Ephialtes manifestator. The sequence goes on along the minus strand of OZ019968.1, from coordinate 40,725,128 downwards.
TTTATATGCATGATTACATCGAGGGAAAATAATCGTGATGAAAGAAAAACTTACTTTGCAAGAAGACCACCACCTGGAGGCAGATTGGGTAGCTCTTGGTCCGCAAGAAGCTGGAACAATTGGGGATAGTCGAAGCCCGCTTCACCTTCCTGCTGTGCGACAATTTCTGTTGGAAAAAAATAAAAAAGTTAAACCTTAAATTCTATTTATTTTCCTTGTTCGACGGGTGCTAATTGAAAAAGTTTGCATTTCAGACGTGATTGGTGTAATAACATTGATAAGTCATCGTGGCATACTATTAAAATATTGTAAAATTTATATACTATCGAAGAAAAATCGGCAGATATTTGCGCTAACGGCGTAATCGCCTCGGGTAACTGCTTAAGGATAATGGAATCTTGGGCGTTCTTAAATATAGGGATGGACGTAAAACTTGTTTCTAGCGTATTTCATTATGCTTAATTGGTCTATAACAATTAGTATGCAGTGATAAGATAATAAGTGCTTTCGATGCAATGGACGCGTCGTTCCTTATAATATCTTCATCGAACATGATTTTCGAGGCATTTGGACGGTAGAACAGAAAAATGAATAGAAGATAAACGTAAACGAAAATAATATGTACTAATAAACGTTGATTAACTCTATTTAGTATAAAAAAACATGCAGCTACTTTGTACTGGAACACAATCACTTCCACACTACATTTCTTATGGAAACATTCGTAGAAATGTACATTTGTCGCAAGTTAGTACATTTCTAAACGATAACTCGTAAAAAAAAATATGCATGATTAATTAATCCACCTCTGGAATTGTCTACACTCGGTCAGGATCAATTATCTTGTAAAATACACGAGACTCTATTCTTCTTTATTTTATTTTTTTCCCCTTGATGAATAACGGCAATCGCAATGAATCTCCATAAGAAATGCATTGCCGTTAAACTATTATGAAAAAAAGGTAAGAGGGAATTGTTGCGAGTAAAAAAAAATCTAGTGTGTTGTAAATAAGTTTGCACCTACCTGTGGCGCCCTCTAAACTATTTCCAACACAAGATTAAGTATTTTTACGTTTTTACTCTCTATGACGTTTTTTTTTCTCTTTCCCTTCTAGTTTGTGAAGTGATATGACAACTCCAAGGGTGGACCTAATTTTCTCATTGAATTCCTCAACTACTGTGTTGCACAATGATCAGTACGAAATAAAAATAAAACTATAATGATAATGATGATAACAATAATAATAATAATTAAATGGAGAATTCGCCGTTGGCAATCATTGCCCAATAATCAGACCAAAGAATTTATTCCAAATAATTTGAACAATCCACTATTGACTTCATTTTCTATGTTTGTACTAAAAGTTTTTCTCTTATTGCTATCTTAGTTGTTAAGTGCGTGGCAATCGAAGCTCCGAACAGAACGCGTCGACCTTATATAACAATGTTTCACTTTGCGTCATTAATACAATCCAGAGATGACGAATTGATGATATACTTTCTTATCGCACTCGCTTTTTATCAACGCGAGAATCTAATACCTTATCCAAATAGCTGCTCTACTCAGCGCGAGTCACTATTACTGACTCTGTTTGGAATTGACTTCTACATTTTTTATTCACATTTCGAAGCCATCACTTCCAGAGCGCTGGCATTTTCGATTGCTTGGCACGTATTCAATGGCTGTATTATAATCGGAGAACCAGCTCCGTAAAACGAGAATAAATATTAGAAGAAACATTACGTGACACATAGACTAGAGGAAGTTAAAAACTTTACAAAGCTCAAAACAGACGTAAGACAAAAATTGACATAGACTATGGGTTTTCCTTTTCCTTTTTTTTTTTTGCGTAGCGACTATCAAAGTATATTTTTTCTTCCGGTATACGGGAAAAAATCTTTCTTATCGAAAAATAAAGATCATCATCTAGTTTCACAGAAAGTTTCGATCACACGGTTTTCTATAGGATAACGAGTATTACAACAAAATACGTTTTTTCCTTCCTCGGGATTACCTAATAGGTGAGCGGATACGCGGCGATGCGTCGACTAGAAATGGAAGAATCGGTTTTACTTCAACAACCGCCGAAATTGGCAATTAAACGAAGCTACATATCGGTATTGTGAAAACTGGCGAACAATAGCGACTAAACGAAGGTAAACAATTGATTTTAATGTAAGTTTTACCTGTTTTTTTATGAATTGTTTTAATAAAGATTATAAAGATTTCATGCGGCTTTTGCCTGCAGAATGCAGCTGCATCTAAAAGTGTAATTCAAGCTGTATGAATTACGAATTGCAAAAGTGAAATCAGTCTCAACATTGGTCGAGAACTTTAAAATAAATTACTAGAATCGAAAATAGAAAAAACATTGCTTCCTCTATGAGGAAGCAATAAAAACAGTAAAGACAGATCAGTCTCAAAAAAATTGATTGATTATTTAACCCTTTAACTGCTAAGATAGTATATTTGCTATATTAGAGAAATTACTATTATCCAAATATCTCATTCCATTTTGCACATTAACTCATATAAATAAAAAATAAAAAAATTCTGAAATTCCATTTCCTGCTATTTTGATTTTTAAAAGTATCCAACATTTGACAAATAGCCTTTTTCAACGTGAAAGGGGCTTGGACGTTAATCGGCTAAAGTTGCTAAAAATGAAGTTTTGCTACCAGACAATCTATTATTTTATTCAATACTGATACTGAACCTTGCCGGGATATTCGTAATCACGAAAACTATTTAAAAAAATTTGTTAACATAGCCAGTTTCATCCAACTGATATGCACCTTTGATGTAATTTCGATTTAAACGGTTGGTAAAGAAAATCATTAATATTGCAAAAAGGTGGTCGGTATCCACTCACCTATGATCTTAAATTGCACAAGACTAGAGAAGTACAACGTTTCGCAAAAAGGTACGCGAATGCGTGTTTAATATCCCAGGCGGGATTATCTCGGTTTGAGAAATAATTGTATATTAAGTACGTCAAGATTAAGAACGATTAAAACATGGATATCTCTAAGCTGAGGAATGATTAAAAATGAGTCAATATTCTATACATAAAACAACTTGTCGAATTAAGCCAACGAATTACTCATTCTTTTTTCCTTTCGTCGTATCCATGTGATCAAGTACAAATTTGCGGTTGTTAGCACCTCAGCAAGAGCAACCGCGTCGCATTCGTCCTCGTTAATATTGCGCTCACAGAATTATTACACTTACGAACTAATTGATATACGGCAAGGAATCACCTAGTCGCTAATATTCGGACTAAAACCTAGTTTTGGTGTTTCTCATAAAGGCAGTACAGTGGTGTCTAAGAGAGAAATCGCTTTCGCGGGGCACTAGAGGGACGGGTACGGGAACTGTCCGTCGTAGCTCTCGCGGAACTTTCGAGTTATTCGCATTGCTGATAATAATACAACAGGATCTTACTGTGGCGCAGAGATGAGAAATATTCGAATACAAAAATATATTCTTAATTCTTTGCGGTTCAAATAACTGATTAATTATAGTTTTTGTAAATGAAGAATCCTAATTTTACATAATTGACCTTAAAAAAATCGTATTATTGCTCTTTGTTGAGAATTATTTACAGTTATTCAAAATGAAAAGTATCTTGAATACATTTGTATTCGAATATTAATCATCGCTACTTTAATCTGAAATGTATCGATATGCGATATGTAATAATCAGCGGTATTGCATTAAATCAATTTCCGAGGATTTAGGACCCTCGATTAAATATTTGGTGTTCGATATTTGGCATCTTGGATGGCATTTTTTGTGTACACATTGGGAAATCATGCTTCGAGTAATCATTCTGATTTCATCGAGTCTTACAGAATCGAGACTACTAGTTACGATTAGATATAATTACAAACTCTCGTGGTCCCAAATTCTCATTATGAAATGTACGATAGTCTAAAGTTTCTTGAAGAAATTTTGATGCTTCTCTTTTTGTTTTTTGTTTTTGCAAAAAGATCCTCAAGTTGGCACATGACGATTCTTATTTGATTTGGATTTTAACGCTTTGAAGTGTCGTTTAGGCGATTATCGAAATTCAGTCGGTATCGCGAATTTATCTTCCTGTGGGCAACGCATATTCAATAGATATTGTTTTGCGTGTGTAAATTTTTGATTGCAAGCCTCGGTGTGCCCTAATCATCGTAATCGAGCTCGCAATCCTCTCCCTACTTTCGGGAACGACGCGATCGTCAAGAATGTTTGTGGGCCCGAGATCGTGTGTTAAGACAGCAGCACAAGGAGAGCATTGAGTGTGAGTATGGAAAAGTAAATGAACCTTTAATTCTCCTTTCGATGGCCGTTTCTAATTCAGCCTCCTTCTTCTGCGCCTCCAGACTCGGCTTTGGAGCTCCCGGGAACGTGACCAAAACTATGCTCATATTGTCTCGGCTACCCTGTAACATTGCGAGAAATCGAAAAGTTTCAAAATTCATGTTACCAAGAATCTGTAGAAAAAATATCAAAATATCAAAGGTCTTATCAAAACCACATGTAACATCCGTATTTCAGCGTTTTTAAAATTATTTTGTCAGCCAAAAATGCGCTTTAAAGTACAATTCGTAAAAGGGCGAAAAAGTATTAAAAAATCGGGTCATTGTAATATGTGTAATAAATAAATAATAAGTCCATAAAAGAGCTCTTAATTTCATACAATTTTAGCCATACGAGTTCGGTTAATTCTTGGACGAACGAAATTTGAGGCTGCGTGCTATGATCAAATGGAGAGCAGAAAAAAAAGTTTGAAAAATAAAAAAACCTTCATTACGTTTTTGTGAGACCTACTTCCTTTTTGTCCTCAGTTTACAAATTTTAAGTGCAAACCTAAATAACCCCCGGGTCAACAACCAAATCGGATCGTGAGAAATACATCTATCAGATCTTTTTGAATACCGAATTTAAAGCAGTAAATAAATTCAGAGGCACAATTGAATTGTAAATAATAACAGAATTTCTAAAAAAAATGTTTTCACTAAACTAAGCGTCACGGCTACTTTTATTCTTTCCAAACGTTATTTATTTTTTCGTTATAATTGATAACTATAGAATATGTTAAGGAATGAAAATCAAATCAAAATTAGTGATATTCATTGATGCACATCACGCTTATTTGGCTGTTTGTATTACCCGAAAAAATATGTATCGTTCATTTTTTAGATAAAGTATTTTTGCTACATGGCAAAACCATCTAGTTACTCTGGGTCAGCTGAAATATATTTTTTGATGTAGTATGCGTAAAATTCGTTTTTACGCACTGTTTTCGGGGCGTAAAATGAGTTTTTACACACAGTATGCGTAAAATAAGGAACCTTGAAAACTGTCATATTTGAGGCGGAAATATATTCTATGGCCTTTGTATGATACATTTCTATATACATGTGTATGTGAACTCTATAATATGTCGTTAAGAGCACTACTCTGTTTACTTGATATATGATTTAACGAGCGGGGTCGAGCCCGTTAGCCACCTGGTGGTAGCGAGACAATCTGTACGTGGCTAGACCACCGTGAATGCCACGGTGTATCCCACCGCTGCCAATATGCAAAGAAAATTCATCTCGCTACCGCCAGGTGACTAACGGGTAATATATCAATCTTCAAATTTAATTAATCGATTTCGTTGTAACGCGTTTGTTATTTATTATTTTTGTATTGTTTTGCTGTATACAATTTTGGGAAGTTGTATATACTATTGATTAATTTATAAAAGTATTCTAATAAATAAAGGCCGTACTGACCATATAAATCAAAATATGAATTGAGATCGATAAATCATTTTAAAAATATATCTTTTTGTACAGTGGGGGGGCTCCGCCCCCCCAACCCCCCACCGGGGGCTTCGCCCCCTGGACCCCCACCAAGGCCTGCGGCCCTGGACCCGCTCCGTCCGCCCAACTACGAATTTTACGCATACTACATAAAAAAATATCGTATGCGACACGTGCGTACGATTTACACACTCGTAGCGATCGTACAACACTCGTGGCCGGCTTAGCCGGCCACTCGTGCTCCCGATCGCTACTCGTGCGTAAAATCGCATTTTACGCACTTGATGCATAATATACTATTATTTCACTCAGTGCGTAGAACGCGGTTTTACGCACGCTTCACGTGCGTCAAACGTCGTTTACACACCTCGTGAAATAAAATTTTGTACGATACTCATGCGAAAAACGTTTTCTTAACACGTGTGATTGCATCACTCGCCTTCGGCTCGTGCTGCAAATTCACACTCGTCAGAAAAAGTTTTTTCGCACTCGTATCGTAATGTACTATTTCCTATACTCTTTTATAAAAGAGCCTGAATTTAGATTTTACATGTCATTTCTAAAAACTGATGAACTTATAATTTATTTAAGATTTTTTTCTCAATTTTCTTGTGAAAAAATATGGAGTTAAAAAATAGCTCAATTTTAACTGTATCTTAAATCGCTCATGCTAGAATAATTCGCTCATCTTTTGTTCAGCCGACAATTATTTGAGATCATTACTTAATGTTTCTTAAAAAAAAATGTTGTGCTCCACAATGACCAAACGCTTTTGCCACCAAGAAAAAAATTCGTTGTTTAAGGGTGCCCTTATACAGCAATTTTTTTCAAAAAACAAACAAGCAATATATGCTCATAAATGAGACATAAAACGTGAAATATAGAATGTGTAAATAATAAGAATCCACATGCTCACCTTATAAAGACAAGTATCAATGACTTGATTGGTAACAGCTTCTAAATCATCGGTGAGCAACAGCCTGGAGTATATAAAATCGCAAAGATCTTCATTGGTCATAACGTCCCAGATACCGTCGCAAGCGAGAACGAGAAACTCGTCGTGCTCGTCTCGGTCGCGAACGAATATTTCGGGCTCGGGTGAGACAAGTTGTTCGCAAGGTCCGCGTCCCTCGACGTTTTTGTACTCGTAATCGCCGAGAGCGCGGGAAACGGCTAGCGAGCCATTGACCCGTTGAACCATAACGCTACCGCCGGCCTTTTGAATTCTCTCCTTCTCGGCCGGTACTACCGGCTTGTGATCCCTCGTCGAGAATATCGGAGTGCCGGAATTGCAGAGAACGGCTCGCGAATCACCGCAGTTGGCTATGTATATGTTTCTCGGTGATATAAATGCGCAAACGGCGGTGGATCCGGATTTGTCGTTGCCCGCGGTCATCTCCGGGAGATCTCGCATCTCATCGTCGAGACGCAGAAAACCCGAGTGTATACCCTTTATTACATCCGCCTTAAACTCTTCGGTTTGCATAATACACTCTAACAAATGTTCTGAGCTATGCGCCGACACTAATGCACCTGCATGACCGTCAAACACTGCAAAGTAACTCCAGTCCGCGAGGCCACCCTCGAGACCGGTTATCGCTCTGTGCGCGTCCTCCATTTCCACTCGCCAGCCCTGCATGCTGGCGACCCCATATCGTAGATCGTTTCCTGCTCCATGCTCGTTGTATTTGTCCGTGTTTGGTGTATCCAAAAATGCCCCCATAGTATATGAACGCAATACTATCTTTCTCTCAGAACTCGCTTCGCTATCTCTTCTTGCGATCAAACGTTTATTTGATCAGCATCTTCCGACTTGACCCTCAATGATTGCTTTATCTATCTTCTATCTATGGGACAAACAGAAAATTCATATTTATCAAATCTCTTGTGTGTGGTTTTGAATAAGTAAATAGAACGAGTGATTTATTGAATCGGGAAAATTCTCAGTCTCTTAATGCAATATTTCTCATGTGCCTTAATTAGACACATGTTTACTGTATGTTTAGAATTAGACACATGTTTACTGTGTTTAATTTGTGAAATGCAAATTTATTAAAACTCTTGGCTCTTCTTAAAAATAAATATCATGTGTGATTTATTTGATAAGAGAAAATCAGATGTTCCAAAGGCTCTTATAACAATGTTTTGGGAGTATTCTAATAGCGTTAAAAAGTAACAGTATATTTTTTGTTCGAATAATGTGATTCCAATATTTAATAAATTGCAATTTTCGTTTAATATCATAATTTTTGTTGCTATTAAATAACAGGTATGGTAAACATGTCGATGGAGCAAACAAAAAATGCAAATTTATCAAATTTCTTGTCTCTGCTTAACAATAAGTATAATGCATGCTTTATCTGATAAAGGAAAATCTAAAGCTTCAAAAACTCTCATAGCAGTATTTTTGTAGTGCTCCAACAGTATTGACAACTAATAGCATCTTCGAAGGTTCAATAATATGGTTCCAAATTTGACAAATTGAAATATGACGTTTATTGGAGAACAAAAAAAGTATAGTAAATAAACATGTCCATGGAACAAACAGGTAATGCAACCACATATAATTGAATAATGTAATGGAGCATTTTGCAATTTTTATTTAATCCGATAACTTTTGGTGATGATGAAAGAAAATGACAAACATATACAGGAGACATACTTAGAATACAAATTTATTACATCTCTTGTATCCACTTCAAAATAAGGATAACATATGATTTATTTGATAACAAAAAATTTCACATTGTAGAGTTTCTTACAGCAAAAATTTTAGTAGCGCTCCAAAAGTGTTACAAACCAACAGCATATTTTAGGCTTAATAATGTGATTCAGCATTTAACAAAATATGATCTGAATAGAATAACACGACTTTTAATGAAAATAAAAAAGTTTGTCGAAAGTAAAATTATGATAAAAATCTTCCAGAGGATAAAGTTAAAAAACAAACTTGTCGCAACTCTTGTATCCCCTTTACAATAAGTATAACATGTGATTTATTTAGTAAGGATAATTCTCACGCTGCAATGTCTCATGTAACAAACATTGTCATATTACTCCAGTAGCGTTAACAAGCAACTTTGTGTTTTCAATAATGCGTTTTGATATTTAGCAAATTACAATTCAGTAAGAAGAATATGACTTTCGTTGACACAAAAAGAAAAGTGGCGTAAACATGTCCATCTGTACATATTATAAAGATTGAAAAAAAAAAAAAAAAAAATCGCGATAACATTGAGCTGAGATGTGTTGTGATTATCAAACAGAAAATTCGTAGACGACAAACACGTTGATAAATGTGGTATCAAAGGTCCACGATACATGGGGACTAGGGGTATTGCGGAAATGGTAGTGGGTCGTGAAACCGTTTGAAGAGCTCGCAATGTATTTACCGGTGATCGCGTAGCGTGCCGAGATCCGTTATTGAAATTTCAACGTAACAGAAAAATGGGAAATATCGGATAAACTATGAATTCACAGGCTGGGAGACGCGGCAACGAATAAAACGAGGACTTTTTTCAACTGATTTTGGCAGGGATGGCAAAAAAATTTGCGACTAAAATTAGGTTTGCGAGGTTTTTATTCACGAGCGTGGATAACGTCGGACTTACGTGTGACAAGCGTTCCCGTTTATCATTATTACTCCGTACGTGCGTATGATCGGTGGGCATGAGAAGTGCTAATCGACTCGTTTCATGTTTTTGTCAAGGCACACGAATATCACCGTCACCATGTCTTTTTTGCCAGGCCTCAACACACAGAAACAACGAAATCGACTCGCATGAATGGCGGACACACACTCAGCTTCTAACTGCGCATGCGTCAGTTATAAATAGATTCTCCGAGTGTCGTCACGACGAGCCAATGGGCGAGCTCATTTCTCCTCGGCTTTGGCTTTGCGACTCTTCACTTAGCGTATAATTTTAACTCGCACGCGATACGGATACGGATTATCGCTCCAAAATTCGCGGCTATCGAATTGATTACTCTTTCGCTCTGCCACGTAAACAATTATCAGTTTTTTTGTGAAAATTTCACACCGGACTTTGGCGGCTGTCGAACGATAAGCGACATTTTTAATTGCGAATTCAAATCGAGGCATCTGCTTCAAGGATTTTTAATGCTTTTCGCAAAAGGATCGTATAAAGGATATTATAAGTCAAAGGAATTTGTTTTTGGTAAAATTCTATCGTAGAATTATAAGCAATTCATGTCGCAAAGTCACTAAATGCTTGTCGATGGACTGCCTTTATTTTATTTTATGAAAGCGTTCGAATAAATCGTCCGTTACACGGACGTACGGTCGTTGGAGCGATAACTCGGACACTTCCGGTCCTCCCGGAACGATGTTTTGAACCGTCGATTTTGCAGGTGCACATCAGGGGAAAGAGTCGCGCGCATCTTCCAATCCTTGAATGAATGCGTACGATGCATTCACAGCACCAGGTAGCGCATGCGTGCATAAAGTTGTCCTCGCGAATTATATAAATTCCGTTGTATATGCAAATAGGACCAGTGTGCACAGGGTTGCTGAACCAGGAAGAACTTAGCGCATAACATTTTTTAATTATTAAAAAAAAAACAATCTGTTTTTCATTTCCTGCTTTAAAGAGTAAAAATAACTTGTATAGTCGTCACTGCTGTGAAGCATAATAAATATATTTCAATAATTAAATAAAAAATATCCGGTTTTCCAATGTCAACATTAGGTCTAAACAGTGAACTTCGTAGCCTGTAGAGATCGTGCAAAAATATTTAACGCTTGAGATTGGCTATTTTTTAAATTATTTGCTAGGTGTAAAGCCTAGATCGCGGGGTTTCATGTATTGCTTAACAATATCGTCGGTTATAGTACGCCTTCTCTCTTGGTGCTCTGCGACGATCTTCTGTATTACTTCTATTAGCTCCTTCTTCAACTCTCCGGTTAGAACTTCACCGCTCGTGTAGCCCTGAAAAAAGATTTATATTTTTCGTGAATTGTTGGAGCAGTTGATTTATATTGTTTAAAACAGTAGCAGTCATTAGATTGCAATTATAAAACGCAAACTTTTACTGGACATTCTTGATTTGCTTCTTTAGAGAGAAAGTCATGGTAAAAAATTTGTTATTTTTTGAAATTTTTAATTCGATGGTAAAGAATATCCGTCTGTCTATGTGGATGCAATCCTTCAAAATTTAAACGTACAAAAGTTTAACTTTAACGTTTAATAAACTCGGGAATGGCTTGAGTTACAGCGCTGAAATTTTGTAACCAAGTGAAGCAGTAAATCCTCCTTATTTATTATTATTTTTATCAATATTGAAACAGAGGTACATATTTTATGGCACTTTGAAATTTCCAACAATGTCTGTAAACGCTCTTATCGTAAATTTTGAGATATCAAATATTTCTTGGAAACTTAAGTAATGATCGAGGACAATTGGTATTGTATTCGAGCAAAATCTACAAATAATGTCCGATTTTCCGAGTTTAAACATTTTTTTACGATCTCGCATTTTGTCGAAATTTGTGCTATCGTGACAAAAGTTTCTGTACAATCAATAGAGTGCAATAAGACTTGAAAAATAAGGCTGTACAATAGCACGTACCACGTTACTTCCTCATTCTTTTGGCCAGTCATCTTATGGATTGATAAAAGCGCTTCATTGTGGATGACTGGCCAAAAGAATGAGGAAGCAACTTGCGAGGTTCGTAGAAGAACTTCGCGATTTTTTTCTATGTTTTATTGCATACTGTTCATAATGATTATCAAATATTATATGATTATTTTTGTGTCAATATTATTCATTACTTATGGAATTCGGTGCATTTTTCATGAAACAAAATTATGACATATGCAATATGTGTTTAATTAGTTTGGGTCTTTTCTAATTCAATACTTTATCAAATTTAAACAACCTGCTCGATGTAATAGTTTACTGAGTTTTTACTGCATTAACTTTGGACGATCAGAAAAACTGCCTCCCGCTCAGCAATTGGCGCGCAATTCAGTTCATAGATAACCGGTCACCTATCCAAGTGTTGGACAATGTGAAATGTAGCTTAATATGGAAAACCGCCGAAATCATACACTGATTTCGCGCCAAACTCTGTTTCAATAATTGCCTTGAATATCATTTTTTTTTTGGGACTATTCCAGAAGTAGGGCTTAAAATATGCAAATTTTATACCGCAATTACATATGTAAGTGTTAGCGAAATTTTATTGTTGCGTCTTCAATCAATTTTTGTCACGACTATCGTTTCTAGCAAATAACATTTTTTTGTTCCGAAAGTTTACCGAATTAAAATCGAATTCTAAAGGTTGTCTAATTTTTAATGTGCATAGGATAGTTTTTCATAAAATTGAGTATTTTTAGTAAAGAAGCTATTAAATAGATTGTAATACTGAATACAGTTGGTAACATTCAACCATAGTTTAGTGTAAATAAATATTTAAAAAATTCGAAAAATATTAATAATTACGGAAGTTTTGCGTTGTTAGGTTTCACAAGGTAATACAGATCCCCCATAAAAAGGAAAAAGATAATTTTTGTACAGTAGAATACTTAGTACAAATTTAGTTTGGTTTCTAAAATATAAAACTATTGATTGATCTAAATTCTTCACAACTTGCAATATCTTCATAAAATTTATATAATCTTTACCTTTCGAAATTGCTCAAGTTTTTCGTCATCTTCCAGGAAGAATCTGAGCCACTGATAAGACACGTCGACGTCACAATTTCCTCCTAATTTCCTGTGTTCTTCAACCGTCGCTTGACCACCGGAAAATGCGTGTTTGTTAACTTTGTTCTTGATCTGTTTCGGTGTATCCGTAAGGAAGATTGCGGTGTTCAAATCGCTCGCGGACATTTTAGTTTGAGATCCTTGCAAGGCAGGAAAGAAGGTAGCGTGCAGTAGAGCAGGTTTAGGAAAGCCAATTTTTGGTGCAACGTCCCTCGTCATCCTAAAATAAGGATCTTGATCTATTGCGCAGGGAATGAGACAGGGAACCTTAGCATCTTTGAAGATAAAAGGAAAAGTGCTAGAGATAGCAGGCGCAGCTTGAGTGGGTGGAAAGCCAATTTTTCCTATAGGATCGCTGTCTCCAAATCCAAAGATGCCCTTAACTTGATTGAACGTTATTGATCTCTGTATCCTCAGCATATTTGGATAGAAAGCTGGATTATTCGCGATATGTTCTATATTAGAAAATATGAACGTTTTCTTAACATCAAATCCACACGCTATTATGTCTTTGGCATTGGCGTACGAGAGTCTGACCGCATCGTCGATAGTCAAATTCTTCCACAAAAACTTTTCGTCGTCCGTCAATTGAATGACCAGAGGAACGTCAAAAACATCTTGCAGCCACTTGCAGAATACAAACGGAATCAAGTGGCCCAGATGCATCGCATCGGAGCTCGGGCCTCGTCCCGTGTAGAGGTAGAAAGGTTTGCCTTGCTCGTAGAGATTCAACACTGTGTGCATATCACGATGTGAGAAAAATATTCCCCTCCTGAGAAAGTGGTGAGGTTCTTTTCCGGTTATTTTAGCAAAACGTGCTAGCAGCTCTTCGTCAATCTTGGAACTGCCGAACCTCTCTGAGAGGGAAAAGAAGATGTATATAAAAATTTCGAAAAATATCGATGAAAATATAGCACGATTGTTACTTACTAATTAACTTATCGTAATCAACTCCAGTATCATTTTTACTCTCGACGGCCCACGGCGTGACAACGTCATCCTCACCACCGGTAACCGTCAAATTTTCAACACTTATGTCCTGATCTGCCATACTTGACTAATTATTGAATATTCAAATACTGATAATCACTGCCAAACAATACTTTGTTGTAAATTTTGTCTTTGTATGTCATGTGCAGCTGACGCAACATATGCTGCTTCAGGTGCTTGAAAAATTGCCGTTTCGGCTTTACCCAATGTGCACACTTCCTCGTCTGCGCCAGCGTTCCATTTGGCAAACGTAATGACTACAGTCACTACTACAGTAAAACACCAATTTGCGAAATGGGTTTATTATCCAGGATGCGGATTAATCGTCATTATTTTGTAAAGTTCTAAATATATTCAGAAACTAGTTAATTTTCCGTAAAAATCAAGAGTTCATAGCAACAATACTTATAATCTACAAATTCTGAGATACGAGTGATCTCTTTTTTTAAATGGATTTAAAAAAAATATCTTTCCCAAATATGGTATGTTTAAAAATAGTCTCAGAAGATTCTATTCTTATACATTCTCGTGCCGTTTCATTTTCATTTATTCATAGAAAGAAGAAGAATTAAGTATCTTAAATATACAGTTGACAATATTACTGACATACTGACTTATTTAATAAAGCAGTTACTAAACAGTAACTGCTTTCGGAAAATTGTACAATAATGTAGTAAAAAATTTGAAATACGAATTAATAACATTTGACTATGAATTCAAAAGCATCGTTTCGATGTTAAATTTCGTAATATTTTGGAAAAAAAAAATACTTACATCAGTGAAGTTAAGCATTAATATTACGAAATACAATGTCTTTTGAAGTTTTAAATATTTTGAGCCGCAATTTTCATTCTATATTCTATATCCTTGTACTTGGAATCGGCTTAAGAGGCAATGGTACTTCCCCCACCACACCTCAAAATTTCGAAACCTGTTTTCTCTCAAAAAACAACACAGATTGGGCTTGCATTTTGAGGTAATACGTGGAAGTATCGTAGAATTGGGCCAAACTTCTCGCTCCTCAGTCGATTCAGTCGTTTTTTTGTGAGAATTAAAAGAAAAATAGTGCGAGAGAGACAGACTTATAGGCGTTTAACATTGGGCGAAGAAATTTTCAGCGGTGTACCACATGCTCTTAATATTCTTTTACATTAATTATTGTACCATCGGCAAGAAAATGCTTTTATCCTCTTGTCTCATAAATATAAATTCTTTTTTCTTTTATTTCCGTTATTTGTGGATGTTTCGAATCTCTTTGGAATCAATCGAGTTTTTACTGTACTACCAAAAAAAAAAACGCGGTAAAAAAGGAAACGTGTCCATTCTTACCGTTTTCATGGTAACGCTTATCTCAGATGGAGCTATTGTTCAATTCCGGCGGTTTTGGATGGACGCGTTAGGTTATATACCCCAGTGATCCACGGGATCACGAAGGACACAAACGCATTAGTGCGTGGTATTTTGTTTGTACAATAAACCTTGCAGTGTTTGAAAATTTTTGACGATCTTTATGATTTGTATCTCATTGAAAATATAACTTCGATAGACGCAAACAAGAGACAAAAGAAACCATGGGTGTACCGGCGTTTTTTCGGTGGCTCAGCCGAAAATATCCTTCGGTTATTGTTGAATGCATCGAACAAAAGGTACTATTTATTTTAAGTTTTTCATCTTTATTCATTAACAAATACATATTTGCAGCTGATGAACTGATTTCCGGTGTATGGCAATTGTTAAATTTGCGTATGTGTCCTACAATTCGCCTTTTAGTGTAGTATTTGAAGGTTATGTTTTTATTGGATATTGGAGTCTTATATACTTTATATATCTCCTTATCTCATGTTCGTTGCTATCAGAAATACATTCCTGAATCTCTAATCGTTAGATGCAATTCATCAGTCATAAATATATTGCAACTTAGCATCTATTTTTGTACACTTCACAAATCGTCATATCTGTATGACCTCCAAGCTGTTTATGATCTAAGTTTTTTTTATCTTGCAAGAAATAAATTGTTCTACATTATTGGCTTGTATTTATTGTGGCCTCACTGTGTTGTTACAATAGGAGATGATATACTTTGGGTTATACATCAAAGTAATAACAATATTAGAATATTGTATTTAATTGATAGCGGAGCTAAATATTTATGGCAAATGAAAAATTCAACGATTAAGGCAGTATTGTGCCTGGCATGTGTCATTAATATACTAGAATTTTACATATATTTTTGTAAATATATTAAATTTGTATACTGATCATAGAATTTGTACTTTAGCATAGTACTCAATGTTTATGTTTTTATTGGATATTTCAGTCTTATATCTACTATATATCTCCTTATCCCAAGTTCGTTGCTATTAAAAATATATTCTTCAATCTCTAATTGTTAGATGCAATTCATTCGTCATAAACATGTTGCAATTTAGAATTCATTTTTGTATACTTTACATAATGTTGTCATATCGGTATGACTTTGGAGCTTATATGCCATTTTTTTTATGTTGTGGGACATAAATTAGTTGTCATACAATCAATTTTGTGCTACACATTAAAGTAGTCAAAGTACGGAAGTTATTGATAGCAGAGTTGAATATTGAATGCTAATAAAGAGTTCAATAAGCAAAGCAGTATTATGACATCAAATTTTGCACAAAAAACAATTGTACATCACTGTTTGATACTGCACAGTATTTTTGTTTCCACAGCATCATCTGTTTCCCCTGGTTTTGCTAGCTAGGATAATTCATTTTTTTATTTTTCAACAATTCAATAATAAAAATAATAAATTATTTGGCAAAGTCACATGTAAATAACTATAATGGCTCAACCAAATGAATTCAGCTACCGAATGATTTATTTACCAATTTACATAACATATTGTATATTATTTGATTCTGTCCGGACTCTGTGTAGTCTTGCACAAATTTCAGGCACTTATTTATAGATTGAGACATGATTCCTAAATTCTAATATTAATACTTTTGACCCACAGAGTGTAGCGACTGAAGGGGTGCCAGTGCCAATTAATTCTGCAGATCCAAATCCTAATGGGGTAGAATTTGACAATTTGTATCTGGACATGAATGGTATTATACATCCTTGTACACATCCAGAAGACAAGTAAGCAAAATCAATTATGTGGAATAACTTAATCACTAAATAAGAACAGGTGACTAATGCCATTGGTTTACAGGCCTGCCCCAAAAAATGAGGACGAGATGATGGAAGCTATCTTTGAGTGTATTGACAGATTATTCTGTATAGTAAGACCCAGAAAAGTACTGTACATGGCTATAGATGGTGTTGTAAGTAAATTTTTTATTTATTTTTTAAATTTTTTTAATTTTTATGTTGCATTTCCCCCCTTCTCCAGGCATTACGCCTATTACAGGATCGGATCAGTAGCCAATCCCCCCGGGGGGTCTGGTCCGGATCAGTAACCAGGCCCCCATGCGGCCGCATCCGACTTCCCCCTCTATATCGCATTTGCCATAGCATTTCTACTATGGGCATAGGGAAACTGCGGAAAACCTATGCCGATATAGCCGGTCTTGTGTTCGCCTCCCGGCACCGGAGCTACGTCACGTTTCGTCGAGAACGTAAACACGGACTACAGCTGTATACATGTGACCCCCACAGGTAGAAATACCTATGTGGGTCTCGTGTATACATCTGGAGCTTCATCGCGCCCGTATTTATATTTTCGACGAAAATGAACGGCACCGGGAATCGAACCCGCGACCTACCGATGCTCTGGACTAGAGGCCAGTAGACTGACCACTAGACCATCGCACCGGTTTAACATTTTTTATTAACAATAGATATATTTTTATATTTGCATTACTTTAATTGTGTTTTTTTTTTGCACAGGCACCTAGAGCCAAGATGAACCAGCAACGATCACGTAGATTCCGTGCTTCTAAAGAAACCAGCGAGAAGCTTAATGAAATGGACCGAATACGATCGGAGCTGGCGTTGAAAGGCGCATTTTTGCCGCCGGAAAAACCGAAGGGCGAGCATTTCGATAGTAACTGTATAACACCGGTACGTGTTAACTAATTATATAACTTTATTGAGCAATCTGCTTCTTTAAAAGTTGGCTTTACTCTTGAATTAAGGTTTTGCGATATATGTACAAAAATATTTACAAACTTTGTGTTACACTTTGAATACGTTTTAAACTGAAATTTATAATTTCAGGGTACACCGTTCATGGCTCGGTTGTCATCTTGTCTGCATTATTATATACACGAGCGCCTGAACAACGATCCGGGCTGGAGGAACATTAAAGTTATACTCAGTGACGCTAATGTGCCTGGTGAAGGAGAGCACAAAATCATGGATTTTATACGTAAACAGAGAGGTGGGTTAAAACTTTCTATTTAAGGAGGTTCGAAGGCTCCAATTATGCTAAATATTTGTTTACCCTTTTACACAGTTTCACGAATTAATTTAATATTAATACGCGAGATATACAAGAATATTCATTGATTGATGGCAATTTATGTAGGTGTTAAATAATTAGTGTTTTTGCAATTTTTAAATAATTAGTATTTATACTCCATTACCATTATTTACTGCATAAAAATTTACTGAAACGAATACACTAATTTACCGGTGATTTAAGTATTTTGAAGCACTCCAATCTCCTTAAGAGGCAGTGATACTCCCCTCCCCCCCGTAGAAATTTTGAAAGCTATTTTCTTCTAAACTTCTCGACAGATAGGACTCAAATGTTGAGAGAATATACGGAAATACGGTAGAATTGGGCTAAGCTTCTGTCTCCTCAATCGATTCAGTCGTTTTTTTGTGAGAATTAAAAAACAAATAGTGCGAGAGAGACAGACCTATATACGAATAACATTGGGCGAAGAAATTTTCGCTGGTGTATCACTGCCACTTAAGAACATGTGATATACCGGTGAAAATTTCTTCGCTCAATGTTAAACGCCTATAGTTGTAACTCTCTCGGACATAGCACTATCTCTCTCGCACTATTTTTCTTTTAATTCTCCCAAAAAAACGACTAAATCGATTGAGGAACCAGAAGCTTAGCCCAATTGTACCATCCTTCCGCGTATTCCCTCAAAATGCAAGTCCAAACTGTGTTGTTTTTTGAGAGAAAACAGCTTTTGAAATTTCTGCGGGGTGGAGGGGAGTATCACTGCCTCTTAAGTCTTTCACAATCGTTTTACGAAATTGCATTGTAACCAATTTAATTATTCTTGCGTTTACAGCTCAATCGGATCACGATCCAAATACTCAACATGTGCTTTGCGGTGCCGATGCCGATTTAATCATGTTAGGACTGGCGACTCACGAACCAAACTTCACGATTATTCGTGAAGAGTTTAAACCGAATAAGCCTAGACCGTGCGATATTTGCGGTCAATTGGGCCACGAGATGAAAGATTGCACGGGTTCGGAGCCCGATCAGAAAAAAGAAGATGCCGCTTTCGACGCGGAGTGCCAATTCATATTCGTTCGATTGAACGTATTGCGAGAGTATTTGGAGCGAGAATTACAGATGCCGAATTTACCGTTCAAGTACGATTTCGAGCGGGCAATCGACGATTGGGTGTTTATGTGTTTTTTCGTAGGAAACGATTTCCTGCCTCATCTGCCGTCCCTCGAGATTCGAGAAGGAGCTATCGACCGACTTGTTACTCTTTACAAAAAGACAGTTTACAAAACGGGGGTACGTGAAGCTCCGATTTCCGCTTTGCAAATATTAGATTAATTAACCATTTAATCATCAACATAGCGCTATCTTGTTGAATCATCACATTCGTTATTTTGGGGGCTTATTAGATATTGTTAAAGATATCTTATTCAATCATGATCCAAAAATTCTGAAAAGAAAATTGAAAATAACTTTTTAAAAGTGCCATTCTTTGGCGCTTTTGATTAAAAAAGTTTCCTATAGATAGATTTTTTTTTGTTATTCGACCTGAAAGTTTTTTGTTTATTAAAGCCTATCTTGTAGTACTCATGAGTCATATGCAGTCTATTTTCAGCTTCGTTATGAACAAATGCGCGAAAATAAATTGTATCGTTAATCAAAGTTACAGACATCGCAAATAGATCCAACGGCAAGCGCACTTTTACATTTTCGCCTGCTATTTGCAAATGATGAACTTATCAGTACTTACATTATGGCCTTTGGCGCTATTTCATTGCTATAATGGGCGGTAAATCAGCCTAGTTTTTCGACAGTACTTTCAGAATGATCATTGCTTCGAACTTATAATTTAGTATTCATTTATCTAATTCGAAAGTTAGAAGTTTTTAAAGGTAGAACGCTGTCGGAGCTGCGTTGCCTATATTTCAGAAACTGTACGGTTAAACTATTTTAAACTTTGGAGACATTTTCTAGTAATATTACTCTTTCCTTTCTTCAACAACACTTGATTGGATGAAACGCAGATTAAAGGAAACACAGAATAATTGGCGCGCCTTTTCTTGCAGGGATTTTTGACGGACAGTGGTGACGTTAATCTTGACAGGGTACAACTCATACTCTCGGATCTCGGTGCCGTTGAAGACGAGATCTTCAAGAAACGGCAGCAGAACGACCTTGCGTTTAAGCAACGAGAGAAGAACAAGAAAAAAAGATTGGAAGCTGTAAGCAGTTACAAACCTAACTGGGTACCGGTCGGCCAATTTGCCCCAACTGTAAGTCTAATTGAAGTTGTAAATATTTTGGCAATAGTTAATAAAGAAATTTTTCAAATATTTTTATACATCGAACGTATATTTTACAGCCTCTGGGTCAGGGTGTAAAGCCAGTGCAAAATGCACGTCAAGAAGCCTACCAAATGCGTATGCAAGGAAGAAATTACAATACGAATGCGATGGACCAGGGTTTGAAGGGAACGAATGCGAATACCGCTCTTGAGTGCATGATTGTTTCAGAGGTAAGCTTATCGACGGACGATGCTTTTCTAAAACGTTATACAGCCGGTAACAAAAACAGGATCCAATTCATCTGGATAAGAGAAAAGTCTTACATCATTCGTCTTTCAATTGTGCATGATATAAATCATTTCTTTTTTTCAAAAAAGATCATGTATCCGAAGATTTTTGGATCGAAAGTTAGCCTTTCCCTTAAAGCGATGTGAAACTTCCTTAGTTGTAAGAGAGATGGAACTAATGGTTCTCACAGCGTAGTGAAACAGGGAAAGACGATGTGACAAATCGTCTTTGAATCGGAAAATTATACTTTGTCTGTCTTATCAAAAACCCTTAATATTTTAGACTTAATATTTTAAAGAAAAGGAAGTTCTGTTTTGGGTACTAGACTCGTAAGCCTATTTTTTTCCCTGCAATATGAAGTATCTGAGATATACCTACGGAGCGTTAAATACCGTAGCTCTGTCGGTATGTTACATCAAATATTTACAAGGGCCTTAAACTTTTTGAATTAAAAAAAAAAGTCGAAAAAAAGCTGAAAACAGTTCTCATCGTTCAATAATTCTTGAAGGCATCGTTTTTATCTTGTATTTGATAAATAATCTGTGATAGTGTGATTAGTTTTATCTCTCTCAGTCCCATACATGTGTTTCATCCACATTTTTTACAATTCGAATATTATGCATTCGCCAGGGTTCGGATAACCGAAGTCAAAAGCGTAAGTATAGTGGACCTGAGATCGATGAAGAGGAAGACGATCAAGCTCATGACGAAGTCCGACTGTGGGAAGATGGTTTCAAAGATCGTTATTACGAGTCTAAATTCGATGTAGCGGCGGACAATTTATCTTTTCGGTAAACAAATAGAGACAAAAGTTTCGTTTTTGCTATTTAAAACTAATAAAAATTGGACATATTTATTTATTATTGACTTTATTATAATCAGAAATACCGTCGCACTACAATACGTGCGCGGACTGTGCTGGGTATTGCGATACTATTACCAGGGATGCGCGTCTTGGAAATGGTACTTTCCTTATCACTACGCGCCTTTCGCCAGCGATTTTATCAATATCGGCGGACTTTCCACCGAATTCGAGAAAAACACGATACCGGTGAGTATTAACGAAGACAAAGACAGTTTCCGAAACGAATTTTAACATTGCCTGGCTTTTATTTGTTTTAGTTCCGTCCGCTAGAACAATTGATGGGTGTTTTCCCGGCTGCGAGTTCTCGCCACGTTCCAGAACCTTGGGCGCCTCTTATGAGTGATCCGGTGAGTTTAATACAGAGTATCTATTACTTTTGGCCATAAAAAATTATGCAAAGTAGAACCTACCTCATTATTTTTCGCATTTTATAAAGCTTCCTCTATGAGGAAGTATGTTAAGCAATTTTAACTACCTCATAGAGGAAACTTTGTCTAAAGCGAAAAATAAAGAGGAAGCTATGTGCAATGTTCTACTTTGCATCCTTTCTTTTTTTAAATCATGGTGGAAAGTATTGTAACCGGTACTTTCCGAGGCAGGATATACGACTTGAGAACGATAGGGAAGACAAAAATTCGATGTTAAAAAAAAAATTTAGCTTGGATTTTCCGACCTAAAGTCTGATCTGTGAATTCCGGAATCGAAAACGGAAAAAAGCCACTTTTTTTAAAATCATTGTAAAAAGGCTTGTAAACGGTACTTTCCGCGGTAGAATATGCGACTTGAGAACAACAGTGAAGTCCAAAATTCGATATCTTAAAGAAAAAAAATGTAGCTTGGATTTTCCGACCGAAAGTCGGATCTGTGAATTCTGGAATCAGAAACGGAAAAGAGTCACTTTTTTTAAAAAACCATTGTCAAAGACTTGTAACCGATACTTTTGTTAAAATGTCCCTCCAGAATTTAGAACATTTTTTAATTGCTTTGAATTTTTCAGAAATCGCCTATAATTGACTTCTATCCCGAAGACTTTAAGATCGATCTCAACGGAAAAAAGTTTGCATGGCAAGGTGTTGCTCTGCTTCCTTTTGTAGATGAGAAAAGATTATTTAAGGCTTTAGAGCCTTACTACGACGCTTTAACTGACGCCGAAAGTGAGTGATTTTTTAGTTGGACTTTTTTTCGCTTTGTTTATGTTGGAGCAGCAATATTTGTAATCTACGAATATTTTATAGAGAAACGAAACGTTCGTGGTGACGACCGGTTATACGTCGGCCTCGGTAATAGCGGCTATAACTTTATAAAAGGTCTTTACTTGAATAAAATTGGTTTCAATACGGAGACTGAAATAACGATGGACGGAATGCGCGGCACGGTTTTACTAGCAGAAGATTGCGTTGGTGACGGGGCTACGTTGCCGTCGCCCATCCACGGATTACCGGTTCGGAACAACAAAGTTTATTGGTATGTATAACACATAAGTTTCCGTATATTCCGATAATTGTTTAAATACCTCTGTAACCACAAAATTTTCTAACTTACCGTAACTGTAGAGAACAAGACTTTCATAACGAATTACGCGATTGCTTATTTATCGTTTATTTCATATCGATTTTAATATATGACAAAATAAAGGTTGTCGATTGTAACTGAATTTTTTTCTGGCGCGGTTTTCCATAAAGGGTTTTGAAAGTTTCCGACAAAATTTATGGTCACCTTCGTAATGAGAGTGTAACTATTTGCGTTTTTTTAAATGTCAGCGTAAGATATCGGGACCCGAAATACGGAGGTAATTATATCTTCCGCGCCAAACGATTAGACGGTGTTAAAGAGCCAGCGAGGATTCTGAAGCCTCAGGACTTCGAGCAAATGAATCGTAACAATGGCAATCAGTGGAGACCCCAAATTGGCTTTACTCCCTCGAATAAAATGGCTTCGCTCGGAGACGCGGGCCATCGTATGGTCGGGTAAGTGTCACGATAGTATTTAATATTAAGTCATTCGGTAATGTTATATTTTATATAATTTTCTTCACGTTTTTGCGCACGGCAGACATCACACGAATACGAATAGAGGCCAGCAACCTTACTCGCACGTACCTCCACCACAATCGACTTATCCGCAACAGTCGCAGCGTGGTAAGTCTCTATCGCTTTTATTCTTGCAAAACATTTTTTTCTGCATTTAATAACGAATTTTTATAATCATGTATTGATCGCCAAAAAGTTATGAATATTTTTATGACATGTTTATGGAACTTTCCTATACCTGAAGTAATTGCTTAAACTCAGAAGAATTCTTTGTTTACTCTTTATAATCTGATTAAAAAACAAGGTAAGTAAAGTCAAATATCTATTTAAGTATCTTAGATTTCACACATCTATCAATTCCGAAAAGTAAGAAGCATTTCATAGCAACATTTTGCGTTGCTTCTCACATCTTTCTTACGGAATATTTTCTATGCATGTTTTCTTCACGCTTTTCGATCTCCTCAATTTAATCCCTTTTTCGTTCTAGAGTTTTTTCTGCATTTTTGCTGCTGCAAAAGTTGGCTTTATTTTTACTGAGTTTCTATAATTTAAAAATATACCGAAAATATAGAAAAACTGCCACTCGCGTAGCAGTTGACGTGCGAATCAGGGCAAAGGAATCCATCCCAGTACTGGCAACTCGAAATGCTGCTTGACTTGAGAAATTGTTCAGTTTATCGCTCCAGAAATGATAACGAAATAATGAGCAAACTTTGTGTACTCATTATGCAATTTAGAAACATTTTTCTTAGAAATGGGAGAGTAGTACACTCAGATAAATTTTCTTTAATAACGCCAACTTTTATTGAAGGAAGATACTTTGCTACATTTACAAACAGCCCAGAAGGGCCATTACGTTTTGAAGACTATTTTGCCCGTAAAAGAGCCACAGTTTTAAAAACTCTACTAATTACGACATTCTCGAAGTAATTCAAAACTCATATTATGACTAATGTTTGTCAATAGTTTGTATAAACACTCGTTATTTTGTCAAAGATTTAGCGGCAAGTAGACAAAGGTAATCTTAGTTACACTTGTAAAAATGACACAATATCCTATCGAAACTTTACTTGCCAAAACAATTCTGCCGGAATTCTTGTCACAATACGAATTGCTCTTGCGTCAAGAGGAATAGTTTAAGTTTGCACTAAAAGGAACTTACTGCTTATACCGAATGGACGTCTTCTCTTCGTACATTACTAGGTCTGCGTCCTTTAGTCATAAGCGGAATTGGTACAAAGCCAATTTTATTTTTGCCTCATTACAATTCGACATTTTTAAGGAGGTTTGAGCGCTCCACACTCGTCAAATCAGTGCTAAATTTTTAAAAGCGTTTCTACAATTTCAGATGGTCTAATAATCTGTTCTAAGGTGTTAATCACATAACAGCATTAATTCTTGATATTCAAATACATTCACAGCCGTTATATGAACAGTAAAACGATCAATATTTCCAAATTTCCGATGTCATGTTTTTTCATCCAGTTTTGTAAAAGGGAAAACCATAATATCAGTCCGATTATGACGAAACATAGCTCATTTTGATTAGTGCAAGATCCTTAATCGATTGACCGTCCGGATTTTCTATAGTATCAGGCGTTCAAAAGTTACAGCCATTTGTATACTTGATGTTAGGTTATGATAGGATAAACAAACGGTTGTATCTTTTGAACTACTAATACGATTTAAAAAAATAAACGGCCAATCGATAGAATATCTTTTAGTAAACAAAATGAGCTATTGGTCGTCATAATCGGCCTGATATTACGGTTTACCCTTTTAAAAAACTGGATGAAAAAACTTAACATCGGAAATTTGCAGATATTGATCGATTTACTGTTGATATCACAGCTGTGAATGTATTTGAATATCAAGAACTAATGCTGCTATGTGATTAACACCTTGGAAAAGATTATTAAACCATCTAAAACTGTAGAAACGCTTTTAAAAATTTAGCACTGATTTGACTAGTGTGGAGCGCTCCAACTTCCTTAAGAAGAAAATCCTCGTTCTTCAAACGGAATCTTCTTGAATCAAGTTGATATTTTTGAGAGTATATAATGAAAGAAAAAAAGACATCGATCTTTCTGAGATATGATACAAGACGAAAAATTCGATTCGACAAATATGTATAAGAACTTTAACCCTAACGTTTCCATACGTTTATTTGCATTACGCCGAGTCTGCTTTTCGAGAGATGAGCACTTACCCGCACGATACATGTCTCGTTAGTAGCGTCGGCATAAAATACATATAAATAACGTAGCCCCGGTATTAATGGGTGGTTTATCGATCAACGAGTCTTCGTGAACGAGTTGGACCGAGTGGTGGGTCCGATGTTTGCGCATACATATTTGCGAGGGTGGCCTAGGATCGAGGGAGAGGCGGAGAGGGATTCGTGCAACCCCATAAATCCGTTCTCAGTCAGTCAGTCAGTCAATCGTTCTTCGACTGTGCGAGCCCTTGTCGTCCATGTTACCGGTACCCCCGGACCCCGACAACAGGGATCACGAAAGTAGAATTAAAACGCACGCGACTTCGACGACAGGGAGGCTCAACCAGCCAGTCAGCCTCCGAGTCACGCCTGATATCCTTCACGAGAGTCTCATTGTTTTCGCCGCCCTCGCTGGGACTCTCGTAATCACCCTTGAATTGTTTTTTCTCCTTTCAATTGCACGTCGTTGCGTCCGTGACCCCGCAAGAATCGCAAGGGTTCCCAAGGGCTTGCAGTGACAACCCTCATCGGTTCTCCTTCCGGACCACTTTATTATTCATTCGTTAATCGAAGATGCAAACTGAAGACTTCTTCATTTCGATTTCAGCGATATCTGCGACGGCTAATTTTTACTTTTAAAGGATATTGGAAAATAATCGAATAATTTTTATAAAATATGATAGCCTTTTTCTGAAGTTTTAAAAATTCTAATTAAAATACTTGAATATATTGCAGATTTATAAAACTTGAAATTGCTCTCGCAGATCTTGAGGCATTTAAACTAGATATAGTCTATCCGGAATTAAATTCTAGATTTAAAATCTTATTAATAGATGTAAAATCTAGATTTCTTTATTTGGATTTATGCGGAATCACTCGGGAAATATTTTTATTTTAAAAAAATATCGTTAACTAATAGAATCATTTTCATCAAACTTTATTTTAGTCTATTTGTGGTATTTTTGTTTTTATTTGCAATATATTTCACTATAGTGTATTGCGGATTTGGTAAACTTTAAATAATGCTTTGTCCAAGAAAATCAAACTTTTTTTTTTCATAGTAGTCCCAAGACTAACAGTCGATTTCTGTTATTTCTTGTATACAACTGTAACCACGAAACTACGCTTCAATTACAGTTGTTTCGGATCCGCAAGGGTAATCGTGTCAAAAATCTCGGTCTCGTCATTCCAATATGCATATCAGTAAAAAATATCGATAGTCGACTTATTTTAGGGGCCCCACTCCTATTAAAATGGAAAAAAATTAATTTTTCGATAGAGTAGTAGTAGTACAAGTATTTTATTGGACACTGTATACAATGTTTTATGTCATCACCTATATTAATAATTCCGCCAATGGATCGGGCATTGTCCAATGGGCCATCGATCTGAGTCCTTCAGCCCATACATCTTACGCAGCTATGTTATACTCTATTAACTTATGATGAGAATGAGAGAAAAAAAAATAGAAATGAAGTTAGTTTACGTTTTGAAATTAAGATTAAAAAAAAACAAAGATAATCAACAATAATCAACAAATTACCATCGCCGTGGCTCAGTACGTAGTGTGCTAGCCCAGTGACTGGGAGGCTTGGGTTCGATTCCCGCTTTGGGCGAAATGTTTTTCGGTAGCAGCAGCGCGCAACGTGTAAGACGCGCCACGCTATTTACTGTAAACATTAAGTTCAGCGAGAATCGGCCTAGCCGGCTACACTTGATGTAGGTTTTCTGCTGGTTTCCCTACGTTCTCGGCAAATGCGAGTGTTTCTATATCCACCTTAAGTCGGCCGCAGCCGCAGCGCACGATAACTACGAGTTTCGCCGTCCGCAATCTGTTTCGTACTCTCTCTCGTTTAATCTCGTATGGGTTGGGGAAAAAATCGTAGGTGCAAAAATCGACCAAATGACTACGCCCGTATATAATGAATAAAAAAGAAAAAATAAATAAATAAAAAAACAGACCTATTCTTATTTTACGTATAAAAACCGGTCTACACCCATTTCAGTTTTATTCATTCTATTCATTATTTAAAAAAAAAAATTCTTTTACTATTTTATTTCTCCTTTTTATCCTTTCACTTTTATCTCTTATAACTAATTTATGTGTCGAGTAATTCAATTATTGTGTTATTCGGCGTTTTGTGTCTGGGTCTTACGTTGGGAGGACGACTATTGCATAAGTCAGCGATGGCTTCTAGTTTGGAGTTATTTTTCGATAGAATAAATAGCAAAGTTAGATTCAGTGAGTCAAAGTAGAAGTGAAGCATCGACGAAAAGGAAAAAAAATAAGAAATAGCGTCTGAATCTCGTTTGGCGTAAAAGCATCTCACTATGCTATAGCTGAGATAGTCATATGACTCGATAAAAATTATTGGAGAATGGCTAGAGCTTAGCATACTTAAGAACGTTTGGAAGATTTATCCATTCTTTGGCCCATTTTTAATGAAAATTCCTTAATTATTCTATTATCACACTGCCTATTTTGAATTAGGCTTATTTAATTAATCAATTTCAATTCCATTAAGTTGTGACTTTAAATCGTCACTTAATAATTACAACGACATCTCTGCGTGTAATAAATAACACACTTTATTATTGCTTGTCGCGTTATAAGAGACCCATTGAAAGTTGCTTTCACCCTGCAAATCGTAGCTTCGTTGATTTTTCCAGCTCAGACTCCGACTTTCTGAGTTTCTCTCGATATCGTTAAAAACATGAATAGCAGAGAGAGAATTGATTCGAATTCTCGTGCGAATGAAGGGGGAGAGGGTACCCGGAGCGCAGGTCGGTTGGCGGATGAGGCACAAGGGTGAGACTGCGAGAGAGCGCAGTGGGGTGGTTACCGGGGCCGGGGATTTGCCTTGGATTAGCTATGAGGGTAGTTCGTCACGTAGCGCGTGACTCCGGCCGTTTCGTTGTTTGACACGTCGACCGAGCCAAGCTCCCGGCAACCGTACGTTTTGCCCAATTATAAAACAAACTCGGTGCACGCCGTAATTATCCAATTAGTGGATGTGCCCCGTTCGACCCGCCATACCAACGAGCGAGCCTTCCACGCCCCGCCTCAATTCAACTCTTCGTATCGCCCTCCTCGAAACGGCACACCGTCATGCGAAAACAAACCAGAATTCATCCTTCTCGTCGACAGCAAATTGGAATCAAATTGATCGTTCCTGTCTCTGCTCTCAACTCCCTCGATCCGGTTATCAAGATTATCAATATGAAGTCGAGAAACATATTTTTTTTCTCTCGATAAAACTATCCGGAAGTTTGACGTCTGGATGTTTCAAATTTTTACACCATATTGATCAATAAAAATACTAGCTTTTAATGGTAGAAGTTATTAATGCTAGTATTTTTAAAAGCTGCAATTATATTTTTTAAAATCCTTCCGAGGTTTCTAGGACGCAAACGTTTTTTTTTACTTTTCAATTATTGGGAGGACGTTCTTTACTTTTAAAGACTCCCAAATTGTTTTTACTTATTATCTACCATTTTCCTTTAACTTGTCAGTGAATTACAAATTCGAGTCATTCACTGCTATGAATATGTGGGGAAGAACCAAAGTTGTAATCCATTACTGTTAAAGTTATTCTATTTACTTATGTATACCACAAATAATAAAAAATTCATTGATTTTTGCAATATTTGACCCTTTTGGTGAGAAAGCTTATGAACATTTTATCAAACTCAAAAAGTTGCAATCTTCTACATATATTCACTTAAAAGAGTCGCAAAGGAAAACAAATGGATAATCGGTACGATTTTGTAATTGTATTTATTTATGGGAATGAATAAATAAATGAATAAATAAATAAATACAATTGCAAAATCTTCTTACACATTATCCATTTATTTTCCTTTGCGACTCTTGGATTATCCCAAGGTGTAATGCCCCTTTAGTTTTCAATTTAGACTATTTACTAATTAATTTATTTATTGGAATAAATAAATAGTGTAAATTGAAAACGAATGGGGCACTAGAACTTGTGATAATCCAAACGCCATTTCCTAGATCTACCAGGCGTGTTTGATAGATCTATTCGATTTATAATTATTTATGGTTTCATAATGACCAAAAAAAATACTGACTTGTGATATATTTCAAATTTTATCCGATTGGTGATACCGTTCTGATTATGAATCGGTTAATATTGAAAACTCAAAAATTCAACGCCAAGATGCAAAAATTATAAATTTTAGTTATTTATTTTCTAGTAATAAAAAAGTGGTGTCTAAAGCAACAGTTTCAAAGTGTGTATTGTCAAGGGCCTGGGGCACAGTTGTTGCGATCCTTTGAGCTGGTAATTTCGGACACGGAGAACCGGCGTACATAAAAACGAAACGTTACTCGGACGGGAACGAGGTCGCAGGAGTGTGTGATTGATATATCGCGGGGAGTTAAACGTCAAGTACAGGACGCGTACGACTGGACACTGTGGCTGCCGGTGGACCCTCCGTGGCTTCGAGCCCGAATGGCATCCAAAACGAGAGTACCAAAACGTGGAAGCCCGTACCGGAGTGGGTGCTTCGTTTTTATTATCTTTAGCGAATGGCCCGCAAATATCACGTTAGGTATCTCGATAAACCGGACAACTTTGCACGTTGCGATATAACAATATTATATTCTTCAGTATTTTGTAGAGGAAATTCATTCTTCAACACAAAATTGCAAATTTGAATTACTTCTTAAACTATTTGCCCCCGATACGACACTTTTGGTTCCTTCTAAAGGAAGCTTTGGTTTAGTGAAATGTTTTTTTCGATTTTTTCATTCCAGTGTATTTTAACTGAGTGAAACGTCCAAAAAATTGGTCTAGAATAAACAGCGAAAAGTGTGCGCGCGTCTTCGTATTAATGTGTGACAGTGTGTATGTGAATGTGTACCATAGGGGGAAAAATTAATCGTTTATAAGTACAGAACGGGTAGGACTATCAGGCTAACCCTTGGCGTGCAAGTGAAGCAGTTTCTACCCTATCATCGTGGTATATTTAATTGAAATTCGTTGTGGCCTCGAATATTTTATTACAGTTTTAGTTTTATTTGTTAATGAAAAACATCGTAAATTTCTCCACAATTGTACTTACGATCAAGGTTGATTGCTGTTACTTTTGGACAGAATCGACAAAGCGGATCAAAAGTTACCAAATTTTTATTCGAAATATTCTTTTTCATTCAATTCTTATAACTCGATAACGGTTTCACGTATTGAAGAGAAACTTCCCATGGAAGGAAAGCAAATACTATCCGAATATTGTGGTAATTTTAATAAAAATCAACAGAGCCATTACATTTTAATGAGATTCAATTTTTTCGTCAGACAGGAAAAAGGCGTAAAAACATTCAAAGTAAACATGTTAAAAGCCAGAATTGATGAGCATAGTTAATTCCTTACAGAGATAGCTTAATGAAATCTAGATATAATAAAGAAGCAATGTGCAAGTTCTACTTTGCAGTGCATTAAAAATTTATTTTCAATGATTTTACAGCAAATAATTCCACAAAAAAAAAATGAATTACAGTGCATTTGGATTTCAAGATTTAAAAACAAAAGAATATCCCTTCATGTTTACTGTACAAAGGATTAAGAAACAACAACGATCGACAATGCTAATAGGATTGAAGTTCCAGTGCCGATTGAAATTCTGAAATTCTTACGTGCTATTTCCACGCTTATCTATTTATTGTTCATTGATTAACGTGACTAGGAAGTTGACATTAGCGAACAAACTTGGAGGTTTGAAGGGACGAAGGAACTTCAGAAACATATAGTAGATGTTAGCAAAGGCCGATGGATTCTATCAGCCTATTCAACCTTCCATCCATCCATCCATCTCCCTATATCCATCTAGATGACAGGTGGAGACCCTCGTTAGACAAATTAATGCTCCGTTCTCTTGGCTCCCTACGTCGGTGGTACAACGGCAGCCCTGACACAGGATAACTCAGCGAGGAAGCAGAAGCAGCAGCAGCAACGGCGGTGGCGGCGGCAGACTCCCGGGCTCGTTCGGGACGAACTTCGAGTGGACTGCAAACACTCAAGACTCGCACGGAACCAGGCGCAAGACGAGACTTCGGACCCATCGTGTGCTACCGAGCTACCGATGCGTGCGGTAGCTAGCTCCTGGCAGGCCTCCGGCCATGTTCCTCTCGGACTTGTCCGCCGATGTCGGAGAGAGTGAGAGAAAGAGAGAGAAACTTTAGTGCAGTATACCCATATACCATTATTTACTTGTATATCGCTGTAGCGTCTGGCAAATGGAATTCGAACGCTGTTGACATTACACGGTATTTGACGACCAAAATAATAATCATGTTCACATTCGACATATACTGTCTGTCATTTCAATAAATGCTCGTCACATTGGTAAAAAGATTAGCCGACGTTTTAATGTCTAGATTGTTGACGCTTTTTAACAGGTTTCACCCAAAATTAGATTACACAAAGATTGTACACTTGAGCCTTGAACATTGCAACCTCATTTTTCACTTTTTTCAGAGTTACTTATATGAGGAAGTATTGTGACTAAATTTGGTTTCCTCATAAAGGAATCTTTGAAAAAAGGGGAAAATTAAGGAGCAATGTGCAAGGCTCAAGTTTGCAACCTTGCACGGAAAGAAATAATTGGTTGAATAGGCTCCTTGCGAAAAAATTTGTTGGGACAATAAACTAGTTGGTTACAGAACCAAATCAGTTAGTTGGGGCGACTAACCAGTTTGTTAGGCCAGCAAATTAATTGGTTGACAACTAACGAATTGGGTGACACAAGCAACTATTTTGTTGGTTCAACCAAAAAATTGGTTCACTTAGCCAACTTTGACGGTGGAAGTGTATTTGACCACGCGAATGGTTGGGGCAACCAATTTTTTCTTTCCGTGTGCTTTAAATAATAAGTTTAAAAATGCAGTGTTCTCAAAAATGTTTGCATCTTGGTTTTTTTTCACTAAATTAGGTACTACAAATCCTTGCACGTTGTTACGTTCATGTCTACAGCTTCAGCCCGTTTTGTCAGATGCGTCTAAAGCAGACGCGGTTTTAAACTGTTAAATTTAAATTCTTATAAAATCCGAGTACCTTTATTCATCTTCATCAAATTTTATACCTGAAATTCTTGGATGTTAAGCTCGTCCTTGCAAAAAATTGGAGAAATCTATAAAGCGGAATCAGTTTTAGCTATTTTAGCGGACTCTATAAGCTCTCTTTATAGACTCCGCTAAAATTTATTACATTTATGAAGAAGTATATCGAGATAACAAAAAATTCGCACCTACAACGCACACAGTCTTTAACAAAAAAGATCAAATAAAAATTAAATCAAAATCCAATAGAATCTGAACAAATGTACATATTTTTGTGCGAATTCCTGTAATCACAGGCGCATAATTGCTCCACCTGCCTGCCAAATTTCAGATCATCAGTTAGAGAAATTTTTGAGTGGCGTTTGAATTTTGCAAGTCTATCATACACACTTTTGATTCAAAGTATTTAAAAAAACAAAGTAACGCAAGACAATCACTTTCGCAGAATTGTCTTCACTTCAAATGCAATTTCTAATGAACGAAAATTTGTCTTTCAAGACACTCCCGCATAGTGACCGATAGATTAACTCCGTACGACAGGATAATTAATTTTTCCACATAAAAATGAATCTATTGTAATTAGTAAACAAAATGTTATGCCAACGCCGTATTCAAACATTGTACTGTCGAATTTTCAATCGTTCCTATATATAGTATATATGTACTGTACTGTATATTTCCATCTATCGTTTGATATACCTACAAACTTGCGTGTAGCTAAAAAGACAAAGTCACCCGTTTTTAATTGACGAACAGAGTGTGTGTGTGCGCACGAGCCTCTCTGCTCTCACTGTGAATTTTAGCGTCACAGGAGAGAGATAGGAGTCTCACAGCTTCGGTGCACGACGTCCACTTTACAGTATATGTACTGCATAAGTGCACGTTCTATGTAGGTACGATTTTTTTTTTCTTTTTCAAGAGGAGGGAAAATCGATGCCTTGACGAGGCCAAAGAGAGGCCGTACGTGTCCGCGTACCCCTTAACCGGCTGGGGGCGTCCTCGCTAATGAGGCACGGCGTAATTAGTGAGACTGTCTGCCTCTGGCTGAGTCCTCAGCAGAGAAGGCGGCTTCCTCACTCGCGTCAACCTACCCCTAACGTCACTCCGCCCTGTTCAAACGACACATAGAGCTACCTATGTACCAAGTACTCTCACAGTACGTACTCTCGGTATTTTACATGGATCCCTATGTAAAGCTCTATATCAAGTACCGAGTGTACATGTAATAATATACACACTACGTTTTTAGCTCGAGATATTCGTGCACAAGGTAAAAAGTGTACCACCTCTGAGGTAGTATTTTCAGTTCTTTATGAATCTACTGTCAATATTGAGAAATTGCACAGAATCGTTTTAGGTCATGTCGAACGAAACAAAAGTAGGATTTTAGTGTATCATTTTTTTTGACAATTCACTTAAATCGGAAATTTAAAAGCTACTTCTTATTTCAAACGTGAACATTTGCTTTGAGCGGCTCATTCATTAGAAAGTAAATAGTCATGTTACCAATTTGCAGATTAGTAGAACATTCTTTATTTAAAAAAACGTTTTTAGCTCGAGATATTCGTGCACAAGGTAAAAAGTGTACCACCTCTGAGGTAGTATTTTCAGTTCTTTATAAATCTACTGTCAATATTGAGAAATTGCACAGAATCGTTTTAGGTCATGTCGAACGAAACAAAAGTAGGATTTTAGTGTATAATTTTTTTTGACAATTCACTTAAATCGGAAATTTAAAAGCTACTTCTTATTTCAAACGTGAACATTTGCTTAGGACGACATTGAGCGGCTCATTCATTAGAAAGTAAATAGTCATGTTACCAATTTGCAGATTAGTAGAACATTCTTTATTTTAAAAAACGTTTTTAGCTCGAGATATTCGTGCACAAGGTAAAAAGTGTACCACCTTTGAGGTAGTATTTTCAGTTCTTCATAAATCTACTTCAATATTGAGAAATTGCACAGAATCGTTTAGGTGATGTCGAACGAAACAAAAGTAGAATTTTAGTGTATAATTTTTGTTGACAATTCACTTAAATCGGAAATTTAAAAGCTACTTCTTTTTTCAAACGTGAACATTTGCTTAGGAAGATATTGAGCGGCTCATTCATTAGAAGGTAATTAGTCATGTTACCAATTTGCAGATTAGTAGAACATTCTTTATTTTAAAAAACGTTTTTAGCTCGAGATATTCGTGCATAAGGTAAAAAGTGTACCACCCCTGAGGTAGTATTTTCAGTTCTTTATGAATCTACTGTCAATATTGAGGAATTGCACAGAATCGTTTTAGGTCATTTCGAACGAAACAAAAGTAGGATTTTAGTGTATAATTTTTTTTGACAATTCACTTAAATCGGAAATTTAAAAGCTACTTCCTATTTCAAACGTGAACATTTGCTTAGGACGACATTGAGCGGCTCATTCATTAGAAAGTAAATAGTCATGTTACAATTTGCAGATTAGTAGAACATTCTTTATTTTAAAAAACGTTTTTAGCTCGAGATATTCGTGCACAAGGTAAAAAGTGTACCACCTCTGAGGTAGTATTTTCAGTTCTTCATAACTCTACTGTCAATATTGAGAAATTGCACAGGATCGTTTTAGGTCATGTCGAACGAAACAAAAGTAGGATTTTAGTGTATCATTTTTTTTGACAATTCACTTAAATCGGAAATTCAAAAGCTACTTCTTATTTCAAACGCGAACATTTGCTTAGGATGACATTGAGCGGCTCATTCATTAGAAAGTAAATAGTCATGTTACCAATTTGCAGATTAGTAGAACATTCTTTATTTAAAAAAACGTTTTTAGCTCGAGATATTCGTGCACAAGGTAAAAAGTGTACCACCTCTGAGGTAGTATTTTCAGTTCTTCATAACTCTGCTGTCAATATTGAGAAATTGCACAGAATCATTTTAGGTCATGTCGAACGAAACAAAAGTAGCATTTTAGTGTATAATTTTTTTTGACAATTCACTTCAATCGGAAATTTAAAAGCTACTTCTTATTTCAAACGCGAACATTTGCTTAGGACGACATTGAGCGGCTCATTCATTAGAAAGTAAATAGTCATGTTACCAATTTGCAGATTAGTAGAACATTCTTTATTTAAAAAAAACGTTTTTAGCTCGAGATATTCGTGCACAAGGTAAAAGTGTACCACCTCTGTGGTAGTATTTTCAGTTCTTTATAACTCTGCTGTCAATATTGAGAAATTGCACAGAATCGTTTTAGGTCATGTCGAACGAAACAAAAGTAGGATTTTAGTGTATCATTTTTTTTGACAATTCACTTCAATCGGAAATTCAAAAGCTACTTCTTATTTCAAACGCGAACATTTGCTTAGGACGACATTGAGCGGCTCATTCATTAGAAAGTAAATAGCCATGTTATCAATTTGCAGATTAGTAGAACATTCTTTATTTAAAAAAACGTTTTTAGCTCGAGATATTCGTGCACAAGGTAAAAAGTGTACCACCTCTGAGGTAGTATTTTCAGTTCTTTATAACTCTACTGTCAATATTGAGGAATTGCACAGAATCGTTTTAAGTCATGTCGAACGAAACAAAAGTAGGATTTTAGTGTATCATTTTTTTTGGCAATTCACTTAAATCGGAAATTTAAAAGCTACTTCTTTTTTCAAACGTGAACATTTGCTTAGGACGACATTGAGCGGCTCATTCATTAGAAAGTAAATAGTCATGTTACCAATTTGCAGATTAGTAGAACATTCTTTATTTTAAAAAACGTTTTTAGCTCGAGATATTCGTGCACAAGGTAAAAAGTGTACCACCTCTGAGGTAGTATTTTCAGTTCTTCATAACTCTGCTGTCAATATTGAGAAACTGCACAGAATCGTTTTAGGTCATGTCGAACGAAACAAAAGTAGAATTTTAGTGTATAATTTTTTTTGACAATTCACTTAAATCGGAAATTTAAAAACTACTTCTTATTTCAAACGTGAACATTTGCTTAGGACGACATTGAGTGGCTCATGTTACCAATTTGCAGATAAGTCGAACATTCTTTATTAAAAAAAACTGTTCTCGAATAAAATTGCAACATTACTCGACGATGAAGTGGTAAAGTTGTAATTTATTGCAATTACGTTATGATGCCGTTGCAATATGGTAGTTAGATGTATTTTCCAGAATTAAATTTTGTTTTTCAAATATGAAAACTTCACATTCCAGATGTAATTAATTCCTATTTAAAAAAACCTCACAAAAAACGGGTGAAAAAACAAGTTGTAAGCACATATAATTTATTTAATTTACACAAATCCTACCAGATCAAAGTAAAATCATATTCCACCTGTATTTGAAGTAAAAAATCTAATTTCATTAAAATAAACTCATTAAACCGATTTAGTCTGTGTGTAAACATATAACGAACAAAATGACTCATTAACTTAATTAAGCCATTTTATTTCAACGATAAAAAGAATTCGCACAAATTCGTTAATACTCTGTTACTCTCCACAGTTTGTCTTTTGGTTGGCCGACGCATTGAATCGACGAACAATAGACTCTATGCAGCACGTACTACGATCGAATATCTCGGGGCGTTCGTCATCCGGAAATTTTGACTTGTCGCTCTCGTATCGAGTCTCCCAGTACGAGAAGCGGTGCTGTCGGCATGGAAGCTATATAAGAATTACGAGTGGGCGAAATGAAAGAGTGATTCCGGTACGGCACTTGGAGACAGAAGAGTCCGGTGTGACTGCCGAGAGGAGAGAGAAGAGCAGAGCCACAGCAGCAGCCCCTTTGCAGGAAACCTCGAGTATACATTATGGTACGGCGTACCGTGGGGGTTTGTGCAGGACCTGTGCTGCCTTCAGCTAGGAGTTACTAGTCTGCGAGTACTACACACGTACCAGTTCATCGTAGTGTACAATGCAATGCCAGCAACGTACTGTGCTGTCTCGGTTGAGGGAGAGAAGTTGGTCGATTCGAATGACAATGAAGGGTGGTAGCTTCGTGTCCGGGGGGTCGCGTGGACGCTTGAGTTTTCGACAAGGGCGGGATAGATAGGTATATACAAGGACTGGGAGCGATTTAAAGCACAATGCCGGCTCGATGCCGAGGAAATTAGCGGCGAAGCTGTCGTTGACGCTCGTGGGGATGACACGGTCGTCATATATATACACACGTTACGCGAGATATCGCAAATGGTTCCGAGGAAATATGTACACATATATTGTTGAACCCGCCACGATTATAAAAGCGCGAGTTGACGCGATACCACGTGTCGATGGCTCGTAGGGAAATCGTCAGTCGCGCTCTGTAGTACCTATCGGTATACGATATCTCTTTTCATGTCAATCGACGATTGACTGAGTAAAGGATTCCAATACACAATAGCTCTCTTTTAGCAAATGTGAATAGAGGAGAATTGCTGACAGTCACTTAAGTGGATACTTGTGGGATGTCGAAGATAAACATTTGTTAACGAGCTAAACTGTTGGAGGAGACTTAATTGAGTAATCAATTCTGCAAGACTTGTAGTGATATTATAATTTACTATTAGGGCTGTGCTAATAGGGTTTGGAAATGATTGTACGATTTGTTTAATTCGAATTTCGAATCTAATTATCTATCGATGCTCCATTTGGGATGAACTGTGAGAAATTTCGAAAATTCACACACTTTTATTCGGTACATGCTTTCAATACATTTTAATTGGATTGAACTTGAAGTTCTATAAATTAGAACAACCCATAAATATAAACTTTTACTTCGATGTAAGCGTTTAAATTAGTACAAAATCTAGTACTCAAAGCACCAAAACGAATTACTAAATGTCTAACTGTGCCTATTAAATAACTTCAATACTGAACAGTCAATTTGCTGCACCTAGAATCTTACGAAGAGTCAAGGAAAAAATATAATCGTTATAATTATGAACTTCAATTTGTTTGGCTACGTTTTGCACAGTTTTATCTCCATAATTTTTTGTTCTTCTGTCAGCTGAAAAAATGTACTATAAATTGAAAATTGACAGTATAAGCCTGATCAAATTTTACGAGAATTCACCGACGCATAATTTATTAACCAGTTTATTAAACAAAATTAAAAATGAAAATACCAACTATTGTCGACATAGGTGAGAGCTAAACTTATGATTTAAAATTGCCAACTTCCGAATTTAGAGCATTGGAGACGTCTAACTGGGGTATCAAAGCACCCTTATGGCCGTTTCGATTTGCGTACTTGATGGTCTCTTGATTCGATGACATACAAACGCATTTACGTGTAATCCAATTCGTTTAGAATTCCACCAAGTGTGAACTTTTCGACGTCCGTCGAATATTTCCTTTCGGCCGTATACCTATGAACTCCGTAGTCTGACAATATATAGCTGCCCGATAAAAAATGTAATAGTGCTATTATTCATAATAGTGCTTTTACAAAATGAAGCCCCAACGATTGTTGACATCGGTCACAGCCTCATTTATGATTTGAAATTACCAACATCCAATTTCACAGCATTGGAAACGTCTAAGTAGCGTAGCAAAGCACCCTTATGACTGTTTCGATTCGCGTACTTGATGGTCTCTTGATTCGATGACACACAAACGCATTTACGTGTAATCCAAGTCGTTTAGAATTCCACTAAGTTTGAACTTTTCGACGTCCGCCGAATATTTCTTTTCGCCCGTGCACTTATGAACTCCGGAGTCTGAAAATATATATCTGCCCGATAAAAAAATGTAATAGTGCTATTATTCATAATAGTGCTTTTACAAAATGAAAACCCAACGATTGTTGACATCGGCCACAGCCTCATTCATGATTTGAAATTACCAACATCAGATTTCAGAGCATTGGAGACGTCTACGTAGAATAGCAAAGCACCCTTATGGCTGTTTCGATTCGCGTACTTGATAGTCTCTTGATTCGGTGACATACAAACGCATTTACGTGTAATGCAAGTCGTTTAGAATTTCACTAAGTGTGAACTTTTTGACGTCCGTCGAATATTTCCTTTCGGCCGTACACCTATGAACTCCGAAATCTGAAAATATATAGCTTCCCGATAAAAAATGTAATAGTACCATTATTTATAATAGTGCCTTTACAAAATGAAACCCCAACGATTGTTGACATCGGCCACAGCCTCATTTGTGATTTGAAATTACCAAAATCCGATTTCAGAGCATTGGAGACGTCTAAGTAGAGTAACAAAGCACCCTTATGGCTGTTTCGATTCGCGTACTTGATGGTCATCTGGATTCGATGACATACAAACGCATTTACGTGTAATCCAAGTCGTTTAGAATTCCACTAAGTTTGAACTTTTCGACGTCCGCCGAATATTTCTTTTCGCCCGTGCACTTATGAACTCCGGAGTCTGAAAATATATATCTGCCCGATAAAAAATGTAATAGTGCTATTATTCATAATAGTGCTTTTACAAAATGAAGCCCCAACGATTGTTGACATCGGCCACAGCCTCATTCATGATTTGAAATTACCAACATCAGATTTCAGAGCATTGGAGACGTCTACGTAGAATAGCAAAGCACCCTTATGGCTGTTTCGATTCGCGTACTTGATAGTCTCTTGATTCGGTGACATACAAACGCATTTACGTGTAATGCAAGTCGTTTAGAATTTCACTAAGTGTGAACTTTTCGACGTCCGTCGAATATTTCCTTTCGCCCGTGCACTTATGAACTCCGGAGTCTGAAAATATATATCTTCCCGATAAAAAATGTAATAGTACCATTATTTATAATAGTGCTTTTACAAAATGAAACCCCTACGATTGTTGACACCGGCCACAGCCTCATTTATGATTTGAAATTACCAACATCCGATTTCACAGCATTGGAGACGTCTAAGTAGAGTAGGAAAGCACCCTTATGACCGTTTCGATTCGCGTACTTGATGGTCTCTTGATTCGATGACATACAAACGCATTTACGTGTAATCCAACTCGTTTAGAATTTCGCCAAGAGTGTACTCTTCGACGCCCGTCGAGTATTTCCTTTCGGTCGTGCACCTATGTACTCCGGAGTATGTAAAGATATAATAGTGCTATATACGAACGTCCCAAAATTTATCTATCCACTTTAAGCACCGACGAATAAATCCCACGCTTAATGGGTTCCATAAATGCCTAGGTGGATAGACACGATGAGTAGGTACGTAATATACAGCATACACATTTCATACCACTGCAATATCCAGATGTGTAGTTGTGCGTACGTGTATACGTGAAGAGATCGGGAGAGCGAGGGCGGCGAAGACTCGATGAATGGACGAGGAGCGTGAATAGCCCGTTTAGAGAACGCAATTTATCTACCTGCGCGACGCGAACGGACTCTTTTGCTCGCGGGCTTTGCCCTAGAGCTCTTTACCACGGGTTTACTCTCGGCCGTTCGTGGTAGCGCTTATAGTAGCTAAGCCACTCGAGAAACGCGCGTGTATGTATAAGAGCTGCTTCTGCTTCTTCTTCTGGTGCTTCGCTGACGTCGAGTGAAAGCAAGAAAACGGTAGCTCGTCCATTCGTGACGCGAAACACGGGAGTGATGTCCCGTGCTTCAAGTGCGTAATGCAAGCATCCGGGGAACCGTGAGCTCGAGAATGATGAAGAAAACGAGAGAAAGAGACGCTAAGAAATACCTCTATCGTGTCCTCCCACTTATATAGCAAAGGACATCGTGGACAAGTTCACTGAAAAATATGTACGCAAGTGTGTAATGACGTGGAACGATTATATAGCGGCAAAAAGGACGTTGTTGCAGTAATGGATCCGTAAAACTGCGTGACGTTTTCTCAAAAACATCCTATTTTTTGTTAAACTGGGGATTATTGCGGTGCTTTTGGTATACCTTACAAAAACATTTTTAAGTAGACTTTGGCTGGGCGTGACATGCGTCACGAATTATCTTATTTGCGTTTTAATGGACTGTAAACATGGACACTACCAAATTATAGGATGATCGTCGGATAGCAATGTTGCGTGAAAATGTGAACAGTTGTTTGCCACTTTCGACGGAATTGATGCGAAATCTTACATAAGTATAGCCTTAAACTGGGAGGAAAACTTGTCTACTTTTAAGGCTTTTCAGACTTTGTTCGAACGATGTATACTCAAGTATATTTTAAACATACAATTTATAGCTTTTACTGGATGTTATATTTACTTCAGTTAGACTTTAGCCTTTGAAATTCATATAATCTTACCGAATTTGGGTTATGACTGGAGGGTCTTCCAAGTTTCATCAATTTTTTTTCCAATTTGTAAAGTATGGCACATTTACCGAAAATATTTGACAATACATATACTCCAGACCTTGTCAATTTGCAGTGTATGACGAACACTTTGAAACAGATGATAAATCTATCGTATGAATGGTTCTAATTTTCTACGATTCAATATTTCAATAATCAAGAAAATGTAAAACCGTTTTTCAATTGAGAAGATCATTAAATACTGTTGAATGAAAAATTGAATATTGGGAATACATTGGAACTTATCGGTAGTTGAAGCTGCTTTCCTCAGCAACTTTTGCTGCTTTTCTTTGCAACTTTCTCTCTGCTCAAAATTCTGCGGATGTCCGAGACGTCACTAAATTGGCTAGTTGGCCGAATTGGCCAATTTCATCGCCCAATCACACTTGAGTAAACTCTGTTATGTGGCATGTCCGATAGCAGAACTCTAGAAGGCACTATTCGTGCGACTGTAAAGATACAAGAGGGGTTGTAACACCCACGCACATCCCCCATAGGCTAATGGAAAACCATGGGGCATGCTCACCAGTCCTCACCCTGTAACCACAAAGTGCACGGCGTGTGGATGCAGACAAATTGATTCGTTTGAACTTTTAGTTAAACCCTTCGTCGACCCTCGTCAACATCCGAGCCTTGAATTTTATCCTATGAAATCGATACATCACGTACTTATCGCTAATATGATTTATTGCGCAAATTTGGTAGGAGGCGTATTGCCTGTTATTGGGGTTGACTTGTTCCACGAATGTTCACACGAATGTGATGCACTAAAAACCGAACTTTGATGGATGCGCGCTTCGCCCGCTAACCATCAAACTTCGGTATTAAGGAAGTTGGAGCGCTCCACACTAGTCAAATCAGTGCTAAATTTTTAAAAGCGTTTCTACAATTTCAGATGGTTTAATAATATGTTCTAAGGTGTTAATCACATAGCAGCATTAATTCTTGATATTCAAATACATTCACAGCTGTCATATGAACAGTAAAACGATCAATATTTCCAAATTTCCGATGTCATGTTTTTTCATCCAGTTTTGTAAAAGGGTAAACCATAATATCAGTCCGATTATGACGAAACATAGCTCATTTTGATCAGTGGAAGATCCTTAATCGATTGACCGTCCGGATTTTCTATAGTATCAGGCATTCAAAAGTTACAGCCATTTATATACCTGATGTTAGGTTATGATATGATAAACAAACGGTTGTATCTTTCGAACTACTAATACGATTTAAAAAAATAGATGGCTAATCGATAGAATATCTTTTAGTAAACAAAATGAGCTATTCGTCGTCATAATCGGACTGATATTACGGTTTACCCTTTTAAAAAACTGGATGAAAAAACATAACATCGGAAATTTGCAGATATTGATCGATTTACTGTTGATATCACAGCTGTGGATGTATTTGAATATCAAGAAATAATGCTGCTATGTGATTAACACCTTGGAACAGATTATTAAACCATCTGAAATTGTAGAAAGGCTTTTAAAAATTTAGCACTGATTTGACTAGTGTGAAGCGCTCCAACCTCCTTAACATTTGTATTATTTTACTGTGACTTTTACAGATTGTCATGGCTGAAATAACTTGCATTTTCTATATAAGAACTCGTGTCATTTTATTAGTTTCGTGAATTCTGAAATGAGAAACAAAAAATGGCTCATTGTTTTAAATCATCGTAAAAAGGCATGTAACCAGTACTTTCTGAGGTACAATATGCGACTTGAGAACGATAGTCAAGGCAAAAATGTTATATATTGAAAATAAAAACATGTAGGTTGGATTTTCTGACCAGAAGTTAGTCAGTTTTTCTGTGAATTCTGAAATCAGAGTCGGAAAAATGCCACGACTTTTTAAATCATTTACAACTGTCAAAATGAATAACATGCCTGAAATTGTTTGCCGACGAGTGTCAACTTCACGCCTGTATGACAGCCATATACGGAACGAATAAAATTACAACAATACTATATCGAAAATGCGAGATATTTCATCCATTGATTTTTTGAAAAATGATCTGTGATGTGAATGATAATCTTATAAAATAATAGGTCACGTGGCCAGAGCACAAAACATAGTTACATATCCGAACGCAAATTTCGTCGCTAATTAATATTACTGAAACGTTTTGAAAAAAAACCAAAAAATGTCAAAAGTAAACACATAAATGAAACCACGTTTAAGGTGTTTAACAAAAAGCTGTAAGTTCAGTTGAAAAACAATCAATCAAGGAGCTCATAAAAAGTCTTTGAGTTTCGATACAAAAGAAACATTGATTTTTTTATGACATCGGACTTTTATTGCACATTGTAGATTATGAAAAGCTGTAATTTTCGTAATAATTATATTAGTAATTCGATGTTACTGGTGTGGAATACCGCCAAGACCCCCAAAAATATATACAATGTATAGCACGTGTCGGTTCAACACACATTGGCAAATGATCCGAATATCCTCAAACGGAAGACGATGGGGAAATTCCCAAATCGAAATAAAGAAGCAACGTTCGTAAGTTCGTAACCGCGAACGTCGAGACCTTTCGAATAATACGTTTTGTTCGTAATTTCGACTGGTATTGAAGCACCTGTACGTTGAACCACTAATTTCGACAGGGTCTTCTTCCATTCATCCGGTACCGACGGGACAAGCGGTAATCCTTGTTCATCCTGGCGTGCGTCCGGATTTTCGAGAACAAAAATAGACGTAGCTGCTCGCATTGCACGAATACCTGCCGTTGGCTTAGTAGTCTTTGCCTAAAACTGGCG
Organism: Ephialtes manifestator; assembly: GCA_963970395.1. NCBI lineage: Eukaryota > Metazoa > Arthropoda > Insecta > Hymenoptera > Ichneumonidae > Ephialtes > Ephialtes manifestator. The sequence continues at coordinate 40,680,426 of OZ019968.1, read as the reverse complement.
GGCAGATCCACAACAAGTTAATAAACTCATTACCTGAATGAGGCATGTTGCAGATGAAAATTAAAAGTCATCCTCCTCGCCCCTGTAAACACGGGCATTAAAAAATAAACAAACGGCTATTTTCGAAAGATATATTTTTTTTAAAGAATGAATGTTAATCAGAGGTACACGGAAAAAATAGTTAAGCACAGCTAACTACACTGAGAAAAAAAAATGTTACAATTAACTAAATCGGCGTTCACCCTCGTTCAAATGAATTTGCATTTGGTATAACAAATATTTTGGTTACCGCAAATATATTTTAGTCAACTGAATCAAATAATTTTTGTAGAAACTAATCATTTGGTTATCATAAACGAGAAATTCGTTTGAACGAGGGCAAACGTCGATTTAGTTAATTTCTAAATTTTTTTTCTCAGTGTAAGTAAATGAGTCTGAATATGCCCAAGAAATATTATCGGATTTTTTAAATCGATTATTTAAACAACTAATTTATTTATATATAAGATTATCTCTGATCTGAATGACATATAGTGAGCAATTGAAAAATGTATTAAATAAGGTGTCACGTAACCAGAGTATAAAATTAAAAGACATCTTGCTCGCCCCTGTAAACACGGGCATCAAAAAATAAATAAATGGCTATTTTCGAAAGGTATACTTAAGAAATAGCATGAATGTTATCCGGGCGTGCACAGAAAAAAATGGTTGACTTACTAAGTAAGTCTAAATATGTCCAAAAAATAATAATTTCAGCAACTAATTTATGCACAATTAGGAAGTTACAAGTTTTAAGATACGTTGTCAGCTTTTTGTACTAAATAATAGGTCAAAGATTCCCAAATTATGGCAAATAGTGGTATATATTTCCCCAAGGGGTTCGATTTTATGCGGGTTTGAAATCGAAATAAAATTCAGTGATGATACATAATTTAGTGAAGATAGGTAGAAGGGTTCGAATTTTGTAGAAATTTTAATATTTCCTTATTATTTCTTACTGACTAAAACTTCGCTAAACGTCAGATTTTTTAAATCAATTGTAAACAAGGACGCAAAGTAGAATCTTGAATATTGCTTCCTCATTATCCTTCAATTTTTGTAAAGCTCCCTCTGTGAGAAAGTCAAATTCGATTAACATACTTCCTCATAGATATAAATTTTTACACAGTTAATAATAATGAGAAAGCATTCTGCAAGATTTTCCTTTGTATCCTTTTATTTTAAATAAAATTATTATTCAACTATCAGCGATTTTCACCAAAAAATTGCTGCTATTTTTTTGCGTTTATTTTTAAACGTGAACATTGATACTGACATAAACTCTTGATATTCAACAAAAAATATTACCAAAATTCATTAGCTCTTCTGTATTCGAGGATATTATGCGTATGACTAACTGTCAAGTGGTCCGACCATTAGCAGTCATTATACGACCTACGTTTAGAACCTTGAGGTACTTAATGCTGCTGCTTCTGCTACTGCTTGAGAAAAATCATTTTCACTCCTCGTGGAAGCTGAGAATCTCCATTAAAAAGTAAGACTCTCGCGTGTCATTAAGCCTGCGTATAAGGTGTCAAGACAGGCGCTCAAGAAACTCCTTCATAGTGTAGTTACACACTTATATCCGTAGACTCTGTAGCAAAGTATATGTATTCTGTTGATGCATGTATAAAAAGTAAACGCGAGAAGAACCCGGTAAAGATCTCGCGTGTGCGTCGTGGACCCTCTTCTCTTTCTTTTATCCCCTTTCTCCTCTCTACCACTTCTTTCCATTCGACTTACCTTCCGTCCTTTATCCACTACTCGGTTCTCCAGCAATTTTCCATCTTCTTCTTCTTCTTCTTCGTCTTCTTTTTCTTGTTCTGCTTTTCATACCAATTAACCTTGAAGTTGCGCGCGAAGTAAAGACTCCCATGTTGCTCCCGTTCACCCTCTATAAGGTAGAGCAAACGGGGGGGGGGGGGGGCTGCTCGAGTCGTATAAAGGGGGCTGTCGAATGAAATTAATTCTCGGGAAGATGCTGAGTTTTTCGCCTCTGTTGCTACAAATGTGTGCAAGATTTATATCAAAAGTCAGCAGATAAAAAGAGCACAAGCAACTATGTAGTAGTTTCAAATGAGCGGGACAGTAGAAACTGTGAATAAATTAGAAGAAAAAAATCGCGTTTTGTACAAGAATTGTGGATTAAGGGTGCCGACAAATCCTCAAAAAATTTGGATAAAATTTGACGTACTTGTTTATTTTAAACTCGTAACAAGTTTAAAATAATACGAATAAAAGAGCAAATCTCGTGGTTACCGTTCAACTGTATTCGAAAAAGGAGTTAGCTTCTGCCAATATAACGCTAGGTCATAAAGTCAGAACTTCAGTGCAATTACTACTGGGTTTATTTAAATCACACAAGAGGGATCTATTAGAATCGAACAAAAATTTACATGATGCGAAAGACATTTATTTGAAATAAATAAGTATTGCTAGGCTGACTATTAAATACATTTATTTATCGATAACTAAATATACGTGTTAAATTTTATTATAATAATATGTTTATTTGAATAAAACACAGTATCTATTTGATTTGAATAAACTTGAATTTTTATGAAATGAAAGTTGTTTCAATTAAATAAATCAACTTTGAACGAATTAAAATATTATTAGAACGGCATTTAAAGAAACATATATATTTAGTTATCCATAAATAAATGTATTTAATCCTTAAGCCTAGCAATACTTATTTATTTCAAATAAATTTTTTTTGCATCATGTAAATTGTTGTTCGATTCGAATAGATCCCTTTTATGTGATTTCATTAAACTTAGTAGTAATTGCACTGAAGTCAATAAGCCTGTTATTATAATAATAGTTTTATTATTATTATTATTATTATTAAAAGGGTCTATAGATCCATTTTTCTGGGTGCATTGCAATGCACTTGTAACAATAAAAAAAAATTGTTATTTTGTAGTTGTTTAGGCATTTATGTATTCTTCTAAAACGTCATAAGATTAAAGATGATAAATAATAATACAAAGGTAATCTTGATCCATCGACGTAGAAATGGTTCGCACGATCCGACTGCGTGATCCCGTGAATTCGGGTCCGTACAATTCCGGGGGTTTCTTCGCGCTTGAGCAGCCACTAGGGTAGCTCCGTATATGCACTCGTCGGTCTAGGGGTACGCGCCCCGTGGGCCCATCACATACATACAAGCTACTGGCGTGTTCGCACATGTAATGGTAATATCAAAACCACATAAAAGCTGAAATCCGACAGATTGAAGAATCCCCGAACAAATAATGTGGGGGCAAAGTGAGAGTCGGGCAAGGGCGCTTCGTCTTGATTCGCTTTCTCCTCCCGCACGATGGGGTGCGGTTTTCCACCTCATTTCCACGCCGAGTGAGGCAACCCGATTGTGGTGGAAACTCTTCTCGCGGCTATTGTGCCCTCCGGTACCACTGTATTAAATATATATATATATATATATATGTAGAAGTTGTCTGGATGATCCGTCGAATCGGATTTTCTTCGACGTCTTCACTGGGTACCAATGGTATATCTATAATGCAAGGTATATTACCGCAGTACAATAGCGCTGTATTGAGTCCACGAAGTTTTCTCATCTCGGCAGAGATTCATCGCTCTTACGTTCAGGCCAACGCAAAAGATCGCACTGACTTATGAGGCATTCTCTGTCAATTCAGCCACTATTTCCTTTTTTTTTTTTGCTGAACCTCTTATGATTTTTACCATTAACCAAATATCACAGCTCTATCGGTGAATTTTTCTAACTTTGACATAGAAAAAATTTACTAAGTCCATTTTAGAATTCACTATTGATATCTTGGAAGGAAAAAATCGAACCAGAAAAATGCAATGTTAAGAATGTGTTTCTGAGGAAGCTATCGAAACAAAAAAAAAACGGTTCTACAATCAGCATATATGCATGGAAAAAGGATACACTTTTTTATGTATCCCTATCGAAAAGAGATGTATTCAACAATATATTTGACACGGAACTTTTTAATAGTTTATATAACAGAAATACATTCTAAGTATATATAACATAAATCTTGCATATATTTCGTGCCCACATTTTCTAAGTATCCTAAACAGAGTTGTAAATCCCCATTAATTCATGAGATATAGTTTACAGTACAATTTGTTTTGTAATTATGATTTCATAATAATAATATGTAGTGATTATAAAATAGAGTGTAAACATTTGAATAGCTGTAAAAAAAACTAATTTTCGCTTTAATATTGCAAGAAATAGTGGAAAAAATGGAAGAAATAAGTAATGCATTAATTTCTTAATGCATTACTTATTTTTTTCCATTTTTTCAAAAGGATTACCGTGAATTTTTATTGAAAAATAATAATTTTTGCAGCCATTCCAAAGTTTAATCATCGTATTACAATCGCTACATGTTATTATTATAAAATCATAATTATAGAGCTGATCGTATCATCATCGTTATTTCTATAAGTATTAGGCATTTACAACACTGATCCTAAAATACATTCGGGTTACAGAATTTTTCGTGAAAAATATATCTTGCTATATCGAAGATATATATATTTTTTACATATCCTGCATCTATTTTATTTCCGAAGGTTGTGAAGAGGTGCTAATAATTGCACTTCTTACTATCGTACACAGGGTACATGTAAAACTCAATAAATAAGCAAGATAAAACTTTACGTAAAAATATATCTTGCATATCTAAGTTACATTTTTAAAAATATCCGGCAGATAATTTATTGCCGTCGGATGTGCGAAGACGTACCAATAATTTCACCTCTTATCAACTCAAACAGGGTTTTCAACTCAACAAATAATCGAGTTTTACTCAGCAAATAAGCAAGATAAAATTTTTCCTAAAAATATATATTTTGTATATCTAAGTTATATTTTTTCTTAGATATCCTGCATATACTTTATTTCCGTGGGGTGTGCGAAGAGGTGCCAATAATTGCACCTCTTACCATCTCAGACAGCGTGCATGTGAAACTCAACAAATAAGCTAGACAGATAAGTGCGTATATTATGACAGGAACGAGATCGTTGACTCGTTGTATGGTATTCCCGCTGGAGAAGGTACGCCTATATCGGATTACAGGTCCTTTCACGCGTTCTTTCTTTCTGTGTATACCCTGCACCATGCGGAGACTGCGGGTGTGTTCCTTCCGCCACACACAGCGGGAGTTTATTCGAATCTTTGCGTTCTGGTGGTTGTGATCTAGGTTTCGCCTTGTTGACCCATCTTCGACCACGGCAATGATGCCTATCGGGTTTCTCTCTTCTGTATTTCGAGACTTCGGCGCGTGAACATTGGTACTATATCCATAGACTCCCTCAGGATTGTAGTTCTCTTGACGCACGAACCGACTTTTTGCCGTCCGGCACTTGTGTAAAAGAAAGCCAACAATTCTTACCTACTTGGCATCCGGAATTTGACTCGAAGAGTCTCATTCTATACCGGAAAATTAAGTATCACAAATGGGATTGTTTTTGGCTACTGAAATAAAGTACGTTAAAACACTGACATACCTGAATTTCCTCGTAAGATTTTAATTTCATTTAATACCTGAACTCGATAATACGAAATTGAAGACATCGAAAATATCTATTTATTAAAAAGAGTTTAGTAGAAAGAGGTTTAAAAGTCCGTTGTCAAGACAAGCCTGACAGATCTATAGTACTATATCTGATCTTTTTCGGATGTAACACAGATCTGCTAGAAATATTTGGGTACTCGAGATATTTTCCTTCCAGTCACATTGCCAAAAAAAATTAATCTGTATTAGTTTCTATAGGAACTTAATGAAGAAGCCCATGATGACTATGTGACGTCAACTATATACCTCTTCTCCTAACTGGCCTACGACCGGATGTCCTGAACGAGATGCTGCACCGTCGGCACATGCAACAGACGTTCGTATTTCAACAAACGGGACTTGATTTTCAAGCCTCGTCATCCGGTGCCACGCGCCTGTTCGTACAATCAACCGCCGAGTTACCATGGTACGTACAATTTCGCGTGCCACGAATTGGCTCTTGCGGATTCGTCGATCTCTTCCGGGAGTGCAAGAAGGAGGAAGGATTTTGGACGAAGGCGAATATGCAAGGGGTACCTTCCCTGTGGATTGAAGCTTCGCAAAGAAGGGCCCTTGATTCTGGAATCCGTACGGAATCCTCATGGGCACGCATACTGCGCCGACAACCTCCTCCATATCCGAGAGTCGACATCGCCCTTTCACCGATGGATCCGGAGTGAGAAGGCAGGATACGAAGGAAAATCTAAGGGCGGAGAAGAGGAGCATATTTACAACAAGAAACGAAGGGGAAAGGTGCCGAGGGATGAACTAGTTGACAGCGAGGGGGACAAGAAGAGGGGGAAGAGGGAAAAAAGGAAAGAAAGTGGGCGAGAAGGACACGCGAGGAGGAAGAAGAGGGCGAGATGGGAGTGAAGCATCCTCGACGACTCTAGGATACTCCTCGCGCCGGTATCCTCGGGGTTCTCACTGTACAAGGACTTTCCTCTTCTCGACAGTGTGCTCATCCACTCTTCTTCTCGACTCTTCTCTCCGTCCCTTATGCACTCGTACCCCTACCCAATACCTCTTCTTCTTTGCTATATATAACCATTGTCCTTCATTCGCTTCGAGACTTTCCCTTTTCTATTCATTACTCTCGCGCTCCACATCAAACTGACCTTTCTTCATGTTTGATGAAACTGATTGTGCGAAATGTAGAAGTAAATGGGGGTTCTTTTGAGTCTATTCTTCTGCGGTACCGAAGGTGAAATCGTAATTGCTCAGTTCGAGGTGAATGTAACATTTAAGATTTTTTGGTAAAGAATTATCGGCTAAGACTTATAGTTCATGGCTACATTACCCTATATTTGAGATATTTCGTTATTGCACACAGCAGCCCAGATGAACATGAAGTGTATGAAAATATACATAGCGCATATAGGCGTTTTTTGCCGTTATATATAACTTATATAATAGTATATTACGATTCAAGTGTGGTAAAACCTTTTTCTGAAAACTGTGAGTTTGCAGCACGAGCCGAAGACGAGTGTTTCAATTACAAAAGATAAGAAAAAGTATCCCCAACGAGTATTGTGCAAAATTTTACTTCGCAAATTTTACTTCGCACTGAGTGAAGTAGCGGAAGTGCGTAACCATGATAAACAAATAAAATATAATTGCCTAAACTATCAAAACTTATATAATGAGGCCGCGTACGTTTCTGATTGAAAAGTATTTTATTAATAGTTTTTTCTACAATCAATTGTACAGAAATTTTTAAATCAAGATAATTTTCATTAGCAAAATTAACGCTTTACATTATTTTATGTGAACACAAAAACATTGAAATTATCTCTAGATTTAAATAGTAATCACGGGGCTTAGCTACTACTATTTTGACTTTAAAATTAACGAATCTGATTTTACCAATAAAATTATCATTGATTAACAATGCCTCAGACCCATATCTAAAAAAGTTGAAAACCAAAAAGGACCTTTCGCATTCAACTGAATTAAACCGAAGTATTAACTACTATAATTTATTTCTATCGTTAGGTCGACTCCAACTCATTGACTTCACCTTCAAGTCAAAACAGCTGGAAGTTTAGAAGTTTTTGAAACGAAGTTCGCAACGTAGACTTTTTGAGACTCTGTGGTAAAGCTCAAACATCGAAATGTGGTCTTTTCCTCAGGGAGTGTACGATTTTCGCCATAGAGAAGAGCAAAAGCCCCTGCAGTGCACTCAACTCGTCAGCTCACCTCTTCCTTCGTATATATACGCCCACGCTCTCGCACCGGCTTCAAAGCTCTTCCCCTCGTGCAGAGAGCACTACCTAATGGCACACGAAGACGTGCGCGCGCGTACGAAGAAGGGCGGTGTCGGGGGTGTGGGCCTCTCTCGCTGAAGGGTTTTCCGCCGTGGTCTCGCGGAAACGTAGATATATATGTAGATAGATATATACATACGCATATATATATGTATATATATATACGTGTGCGTAAACCCCGTGCACGAGGAAACGTTGGGCGACGTGCTTATGCTGGTTGCACCAAGAGACTCGAGATCTCCCAGCTTCACGTTCATGTGGAGAACACACACCGCAGGGCGTTCACCACCACGTTGCCTTATGACGTCGGTGTAACATCGAGTCTCCGGCTTCCCTTCCTTCATCTTCTGGCTCACTCTTACTGGTATTAGTGGCGCAAGGGTCCTTGCTTTGACTCCAAACTCAGAGTCTGACTGAATGCCTCTCTATTGCCAAGTACGTGCTTCTAAGTGCATCCTGATTTTTTCCGAAGCTCTTTGATTATGCACGGCTCCACTGCCTCGCTTATATGTTCAGGTTCTCTTGTTTCCTTGCTTCATTATTAACAATTTCGTATGCATAAGGGTACTGGATTTTTCATGACGCGATAAGTCAGGAGAATTGATATCACATATATTTTTTGTACTTATACTGTCATCGTCATTCATCGGACCACAAACCGTCAAACACTGAAGGGCTTCACTCGATACAATGGAATTATTCCTTTGACCTTGCGTTGAGTCACATACCACATGTGAACTTAATTTAATCTCGTTGAGTTTCTAGGTATTTGTCCTTTGATGTGACCCTTATTCGAATCTACCTGTATGTATTAGGTCGGTCGATTTTGATACGTCGCATCGTATCGTCGACAAACTATTTATTTGTAACGGAGAAAAAAAAAGGTTTTTACACATACTGCAAAAAATTAAACTAAAAATAAATAAATTTAATTAATCGTTGCTTCCCTTATTGGAACGTTGATTTTTTTCAGTGAGTTAAATTATCCCATTCTTTTGGTAAATTAACTATTTTTCAGACCTGGTTTTTATTGCACGTAACAGAATAAATTAGTCGTCATCTTTAACCGCAATTTATGAGAAACTTAATTTATGTATCAGTTGAACTTAAAATAAATATCAGATAAAAATAATATAGCTTATGTTATTATTAATTGTTATTGACTCTTGGCGGTCTATTTTTTTCTGACGGAATTTTACGCAGCACTTCTCGGTTCTGAGACCGTGATCGCTAGATTCAAAGCGCGCGAAACTGAAGCCTAATTCAAATTTCACTAATTCGAATCTCTTACAAATATCGACTGTAGCTGGTTAATAAATTTAATTAATTCATCAAGCAGCCACAATCGACGAAATTTATCTCAAACAAATTGTGAATAAATTCCGCCACGACCCGGGTTCGGCCCGGGAACACCCAGAATTCTAGCCTGGTGCGTGAAGTGCTTCGCAAAATTCCATCAGAAAAAAATAGACCGCCAAGAGTCAATAAAAATTAATAATAACAATATTCGGTCACGCCTATAACATACTAAAATATAGCTTATGGACATTTTTATTTTAAGTATATTTTCCATGAGATACATGACTTATGAATCAAAAGACAATCTCGATTTTGAGTAAAAAGAAAATGCAGGACAATTAGTTTATTCTAGTCGTTTACGATTTTAATCATGAAGGTTGACCCTAAGGGTTGACGAACGTGGCGAGATAAAATAACGGAATATCGGGTCCATTACACCATAAAGCATCTGACAAACATACAGATAAACAACTTTGCAAAATATATATCAGATAAAAATTATATAGCTTATGGAAATTTTGATTTTAAGTATATTTTCCATGAGATACATGACTTATCAATCAAAAGACGATCTCGATTTTGAGTAAAAAGAAAATGCAGGACAATTAATTTATTCTAGTCGTTTACGATTTTAATCGTGAAGCTTGACCCTAAGGGTTAACGAACGTGGCGAGATAAAATAACGGAATATCGGGTCCATTACACCATAAAGCATCTGACAAACATACAGATAAACAACTTTGCAAAATATATATCAGATAAAAATTATATAGCTTATGGAAATTTTGATTTTAAGTATATTTTCCAAGAGGTACATGACTTATGAATCAAAAGATGATGTCAATTTTTAGTAGAAAGAAAACGCAGGACAATTAGTTTATTCTAGTCGTTTACAATTTTAGTCATCGAGGTTGACGCTAAGGGTTAACGAACGTGACGAGGTAAAATGTCGGTAAGCCACAAACTCGAGGGGGTGAAGCGGTAGGTTTGGAGGCCATGACCGGTACAGCACACCGAATCTCTTCATAGGTGTGTAAGTAGCCGTGTTGATTTATTTGATAAATGAGTAGTGGATAGGGCTTTAAGGGGGCGAGGTAGGAGGTTCGGGAGAGCTCTCAACCGGAGAGTCCTACAACGCCGAGCGCACTCCTCTTTCACTCACTCGTATATACTCTGCTCGTTACACACATACACACACACACACACACACACACACACGCACGCGTGCGCGCGGCACTCACATCCAAACGATTTCTCTCTTTCTCCGTTTCTCCTACTTGCTTTCACACGTTCCATCTCACTTGTGCCCCCACAGGTATTTACTTCACAGCCTAAAGCCACGGCGAAACGTCATTTCGGTCTTTTCACCATCTCCACTCTTGCTTTTCTCTCTTTCCCTCTCTCAGTCAACGACTTCTTCGATTTTCTCGCCTGCTCCTCTTGTTATCCCCCTTTGTCAGCAATGGTCCTTCACGAGATTCGCTCGAGTCTACCAATTTGCTACGGTTTCCAAAGATTTGTTATATACAGAATGAAATTCATAACTCTACTACACATTCACTTCGTACGATCAGCAGAATCGATTCTGGTCAGTGTCAAGACTTTTTTTTTTTAAATAAAATAATGAAACGATGATGGCAGGCCAAGAAATTTTTATAAATTCAAGTCTCTCTTAGAACACGATTAGAAAATAGGAGCTCACAAGAAACATGTTGATTTTATATCATTTTTAGAATAATTTCTTAGCAGAAGACAATCTAGTTCTATGCCCCAGAAAAAAGGCTTGGTTAAATATGCACCAGCCGATTAATTGGTTACAGAGTTGTAAATGCCTAATACTTATACAAATAATGATGATCATACGATTAGCTCTATAATTATGATTTTATAACAATAACATGTAGCGATTGTAATACGATGATTAAACTTTGGAATAGCTGCAAAAATTATTATTTTTCAATAAAAATTCACGGTAATCCTTTTGAAAAAATGTAAAACAAATTTTGCCACTATTGCAATATTAAAACGAAAATTAGTATTTTTTTCAACTATTCAAATGTTTACACTCTATTTTATAATCACTACATATTATTATTATGAAATCATAATTACAAAATAAATTGAATGGGGATGGGGATTAAATTAATGGGGATTTAAAACTCTGATTGGTTAGACCAAATCAAGTTGTTGGTTACACCAAATAATTGGTGATTTACAATTAACTTGGCTTTTTTTATTATCAACTCGTTTGTTTTGCAATGAACTTGGATGTGCTAATCAATTACTCAACTGATGCATATATCACTTTTTTCCATGCAATTTCTCTAATTCTTAATCGTAGTATCGAAACTTGTACGTAGCAAGTAGTTATATAAAATCCAGTCTACTGAATCCATAAAAAAGCAATACTTACGGTATCTGACTTGAACGCAGCGAATAACACGAATATCTTAGCGATTCGGTGATATCTGCTTCGAAAACATTTTGACTCGATGTTAAGTCCGTCTGGACGACAAGCGAATCCTCACAAATCCCAGACAAATTAGGGATGCTTTCCGTATTGTTTTGGAACAATGTCAGAAGGATTAGTTTGGCTGTTATATCGTGTATTATACACGTATATACGTTTGTTCTCGTATTTGGCATGCTACGAATAATGGGAGTGCAGAGAGAAAGAGATTTACTGCATGAAGCTTCGCGACGGTAGGCAGGCACGATTTAGCAGAGGATGAGAAGACGAGAATAAGGATCGTCCGCATGCCCCCGGATTAATGGCCGACGGGAAGCTGCCCCGTCTAGGGGTTGCGTTAAGTGAAAGAGTAAAAAGCGAACGATGAGATAAAGGACGTGGAGTCGATGATCTGACCCTAATAGCTTATTCGCAAATAATTAAAGAAATCCAAGAATCAATTGTCATAAAATATTATACAATATTCATAAAATTGGAGGATAAAAAGCTGAAATAATTTGCAATTGCCATAAGATGTACTACATAAACGTATCGTAATATAGCAACACCATTTCTTTGCTTTGGAGTTTCTTAAATGAAAGATTATATTTTCAGAATCTTGTCCAAAATGGATTTGCAGAAGATTTATTTTTTGCCTGCTGCCGAAGGTAATTCGTGAAAATTGCTGGAGATTTGCAAAAAATTACAGTTCGAAGTTATCAGCAGGAGAATTTTATGTACAAATGATAATAAAGGCCATCACTTCATTTTCACGTTAAAATCACCACATTTATATATAAATATCTCTTTTATTTGACTTTGCACACTGAGAGAAAAGTTTGTTAACATTTGTTAACAGTTAACAAATCTTGGTTAAATATGGCGAAATGAACAATTTAGTTATTCTCATTGAATCTCACTTGAGCTAAATAAAATTTGCTTGTCGCAAATGAAGCTCGCTGACATTTGTTAATAGTTAACAAATCTTATTTGGCTCAAGTGAGATTCAATAAGAATAACTAAATGGTTAATTTCGCCATATTTAACCAAGATTTGTTAACTGTTAACAAACTCGTCTCTCAGTGTAAAGTTGAGAAGTACCGGATTCTTTTGGATTGCCTCCAATATATTTTAAGTTTTTCTACTTTGCACACTCTTACAAGAGAACGAGCAAACTAAATGCTCTTAAGTAATTCTGAGTTGTGTTGCAGATAAAAATCCTTCCGACATAAGCGTAGCGATTTGTTATAGCAGTAATAATATTGGAAGGATACCATAAACTTAAATAGAGATTGAAAGGAATAATTTCTTAAACATATTATGATTTCACAAATAAAAAAAAAGTGCACCAAATATTTTATAAGTATTGCGATCTTTAGGGAAAAATATCTTTTTGAAAAGCCTTTTGCTTTTACACTTTCTTGATTAATATTAATTTATAAAACAAGATAAAACGAACTTACCAAAACTTGACCTGCTTAAACTCAAAAATATAAAACCATAAAATAAATCCTATACGGCAAGAAAAAGTATAAATCATCTCCAGATTCGGATAGTAATCGTGGAAAATGTGCAATCTGGAATTCCTTCCTAGCCTTGCGGTGTCTTCTTAAAATGTTGAACTATATTTAATTAAAATAGTATATAAATAAATCCTAAACTGCGTATATGACCCGCGAGTACTTTGCGAATCCAGTGACAATTTCATCTTCTTTCTCTCTCTATGAATACTACAAAACAGGTTCGAATAATGGCAAAAGTTACGGGGCGATTTGCCGACTAACAATCCATGGCACGCGATAAGAAAAGTCTTAGCTCGGTGTTTCCCAAGTGACCAGCACTAGAGGAAGGGTGACTTTCCCGCTCGTCCCACTCTCGGATACGCAAAGGTGCCGGAGAAGGCGCCATCGTTGATTGGATCACCGCAAGAAATCGATAGTCTCTTTCTCTCTCTCCCTCTCGTTTCTACCCTCGATGAAACTACCACCCTCTACCATTGCTGCCAACTCTCGCTTTGTCTTTCTCTATCTCATTCTCTTGCTCTCCCTCTCTCTCTCTTCATATCCTCTACCTCCTCTTCATATCCTGCACTCCTCACTGTGCTATCTCGCGGGCGCTAGCTCTCCCTCCAATTCCCCCGTGACGGCCTCCTGGAGGATCCTCGAGTACCCTCTCATCGCCCTCCGAGCCACCCAGCCGAGCTCTGTCCGGCAGTCTCCATGCCAACACCCGCTCGATAAATTTATTGGTCGCCTCCTCTCCGACACGGCTGGTGCGTCGTGGTAGTCGTGGTGATGATGGTGGTGGTGGTAGTTGTGTTGGTGGTGGTAGTGGTGTTGGTGGTGGTGCCGTGGCCACCCTCTCACTCTCCTGGTAGTACGTTCTTGCGAGCTTCTCTCAAAAACGGCTCACCAACGCATTACTCGTCCTTTACCTTAGACAGGTCCTCGAGGTCTTGCATCTTGAAGTCATGAAAACTCTCCGCCACAGGCATACACTTGGAGATAACAAAAAGAACTCGATAATTTATTATAATTTCGAGGATTATTTTTCCCATCCAAATTTCGACCAATGGAATTGCACCATTCGACGTCACGTGGGGCAAGCTACACGGTATTATACTGATAATTTTTTGATAATTTTGCGTGTTGGTTATATATATAAAACAAAAAATCATTTAGCCGCGTCAACCATCTGTCAAACTGACAGATTGAATTTTATTGTGGCAGTCAAAGGATTTTTATTTGATATGAGTAGGTTTGGAGTTGAATCCTTGCAAACTATTGATGAAAAAGTAAAGGGAAATGTCCCTGTTAATACGATTAAATCGAAAACCTCAGTCTGGAATCAATATACAAATGTCTATAACAATTGTGTATTTAACTGCAATACTTTAAACATGAATTAAAAGGTTTTTGTTCTGATTATGAAATTTCCTTGGCAGAACGATAATTTTTGTCTCATGGTGCAATTCCATTTGTCGCAATTTGAATAGAAAAAATAATCCCCCGAATACCACTCGAGCTTCGAAATTAATCTGATATTTCCCTCCAGGTTCCCTGCAAACAAATAAACTCGTCAAGTTTTCCAGAAAAATCACTCGCGCTACGCGCTCGTGATTTTTTAACCTGGAAAACTTGACTCGTTCATTTGTTTGCAACGAACCTGTCAGGAAATATCCGATAATTTCAAAGCTCTTGTGGTATTACATGTGATTATTTTCAGTCTGAGGGTGTGATGAACAGAAATTCAAATGGTATTTTGGATCAGGGATGCTCACAGTTTACTTCCCATAATTGTGAGCCATCAAAACGCCCCTATGAAATTGTAAATATATTAGGATGAGGATCGAATTTGATGGTAACCCTCTGGAGCATCACTAGCTTTGGCTAAAGTCAATATTCTTTCCAGCTTACGGGATATGTCAAAGGTTTTAGCTTCCTGTACCTTCTCCCGCGTCTCGCCTTTTAAAATTTGAATTAAATTTAAAACGTCATAAGAGAAATTATAAAAAGAACCCTGCATTTTTTCATTTCAGCTTTACACATGCTCGTACCTTTTTCTGCTTCAAAAAATTCACGCTGCAGTGGTAAAAAAATTATTTAAGGCTGGCGTTTTTGGATAAAGCTGTTTTTTGTGACAAGCGACAAAAATGTAAATCAGCTTTTCACTGAAAAAAGATAAAGCGTTTTTTTATCCGCCCCAATGCATCGTACAGTTTTTCCGATATCGATATTTTATTTTATGCTTTCTCACACTTTCTAACGGACTTTCGATAAACATTTCTGAAGTTCGGAAAATATTAGTAATACCTTTTTTTAAATTTTGATTATTCCAATTCAAGAACCACAATTTGAACGAGCCGAAACCCATTAGGGTTACATACAACACATAGCATAAACATCTTATAACACAGTAACATACATCTCTAAGACATATTTGGACGACTCTGACATTTTTTAGACGTAGATGTTAATACGATTTTAAAAAAATGAATTTACACATTAAAGTTAGAATTTGCCTGTTTTACTATTTTTTGATACACCTCAAGTCCAAACTTTTCCTGCAAGATCTTAGTTCGGCTATTAGAGAAGTAAAACTGCACATCTTTATTCTCATCAACAGCCAATTAGTGATCGACTAAAACTGCTCAAGTTAAAAAAAAATCAATCCACAGATTCCGAAAGATCATTTGAACATTTTTATGATAAAGTGTTAACAAAATTTCATACATTTGGATGATTTTAGAGAAACCTTCCATTAGGTTAAAAGATTTTTACTAGCTTAGACATTAGAAGATTCTGAAAGATCATTTATTTGGACATTTTTGTGCCAAGGTTAACGAGATTTCAGGTCTCTGTATGAATTTAGGGAAACCTTTGTGTCAGCTCGAATCTCAAGGGTCTTCATTCAAAGAACGACATTAGAATACGTCACAAATACGTGTAAACTATCCATATATCCATTATACATACACGTATATGTAGGTTGGTGATGCTGGCCGGTATCGCCGAACGCACTTCGTGCATTTATTAACGCGAGCGCGTTCGTTCGCTCGTTCCGCTCTCCCCGGGTAGTCGTCAACGTCGACGAGGGGTTTGCTGGCACAGCATCGGGAGCGCGCAGCGCAGGCAGGGTCAAGTGCTTCCATCTCCGCTGGCTTCACCCCCCGCGCTCTCTTCTCGGTCCTCTGTACACCACCACTCTCTCCCCCTTTTACCCCCTTCGCCCCTCTTCCCTGTTGCCGTAATCACCGTTTTCTCTCTCGTACTCGCGTCCAGCACTGTCTTCCCTCTCGTAATTTCATTCTTTCCTCGTCTTTAACCCTCTATCCATTCTTCCGTCTCCGTCGTTCGCTTTCGCTCTTTCAACCACCGTGCATTTCCTCCCTCATACCAAGCACAGTAGCACCACTCGAATATACGTGGTACCGAGCGAGGGAGATGGCCAGCATCCGTATAGGAGCGAACCATACTTTGCCACTAGCGTGTATAACGCAGCGTCGCCTAACGCGGCACCATAGTCATTAAATGCACTCGGAATTAGTTACACAGGCACGCACCGTCGACCTACACCCAGGCCTGCATGGTTCTCTGAGTTTGCCTACTCTTATGGATTTTGTGGCGCGATGACCAACACTTAGCCCCTGAATCCAGCTCGTGATGAGGTGTTTGGAAGGAACTTTTCTGGCATTCGAGAAAGAGAACCGAATAGGTGGTGATAATGTACTACACTGAGAAAAAAACCAATCAAATGTGCGAAAAGAAATATTTTGTTCCGTGAACGAAATAATAGTTATTGTGAATTAAGGAAAGTTATTTCAACTATGTGTTGGTTCGATCAACCAAATTTACATGTCCAATTAACCAAATGTTTATATAACCCGCAACCACGCATTCCGTTGGTCTTACCAATTTTTTTTCTCGGTGTACCGTCGATATTTGTAAATATTCGCATTAGTATAATTTGAATTGGGCTGCGGAACAAGATTGGGAACATTGCACTCAGAGAAAATGTACATGGCAAAAAATGTTTGGTTGTGACAACTAAGTTTTTAATTTGCTGTATAAAAGGGCTCAAGAATTGGTTGCCCCAATCATATCGAATAGTAACCTCAACTATTAATAATTAGTTCTCCCGGAATTAGGAAGTGTAACCAATCCAATCGTTGGGTTTATCATTAGAATCGTTGCGTCTACCATACGAATTGTTGGGACGACCATTCGAATCGATGACACTACTATTTGAGTTGTAAGGAAAATATAATAATCGATAGGTTGTGTCAACTCATTTTTTGGTTATGGCAACTAATCTTTTCTTTCCGTGCAGTGGTCGGTAACTATAAAGTAACAGCAATTCATTTTAAGTTATGATGTCAGCTATCAACGAGGTTGTATTTTCTTAAACCGACTGAATAGTTGGAACATAGTTTTCGGAACCGATTGATCACCTTTTTACAACTACTGTTTTCTCTCATTCTATCTTTATTCATATCTGGGAAAAGAAATTCTGTTAACTAACGAATTGGCATTACCACAACATCACTCTTAAATTGCCAACGTATCATTCGCGCTCAATTAAAGGAACAGCTATTTGTCAAAATATCTTTTTAAATAATTGTTGATAATAAACTAAACGGTAATAAGCTAGAAAATAAAAGAAAGCAGTCTTAGCTTCATTACCTATTGAAATCGTATTAGGACCGGCGATTATTAAATGAAAATGATGAATTTTTAATTATTCCTTTTCCATTGGTACCGTAACTAGTTTGCAGCATTTTTGGTAATGATGCAAGAACAATGGCTACAAGTACAATGCAATTATTGTACTTGTAGCTGGTCTCAATATTTTTCCGGTGTCATGAATTTCCTTCCGTCCTGTCATTATTAGTACAAATTTCAATTATATTCGATATAATAAATGGATTCTACAGCGTTCCATGTTCCAAGTAGTTCAAGTTGGCTTCGCGAAGGCGCAGTAGTCACTGCCGGTACTGCATCGCCATGAAAATATGTAATTTCGGTTGATCACTGGTACGTCATCAGTTTATTATTTTATTTCATTAAATTATGTCAAGGTGCAATCTTTTCGCATGACCAAATAAATAGGCAAATATGTATTTGCGCTTATAAGTTATGTACAGTTATAATAAAAGTATGTTATATTCGTATATTTTTATTTACATTCAGACGTACATGATTCAACATTGAAGTATTTTTTTGTGCGTGTAAATTATTCTGCGTCCTCATGTGGCACACGTTATATATTGTCGAGTACAATGACAAATATTCCGTGTTTCAAAAAGATGATACCAAATTCATGAACGACGTAAATTTTGTTTACAAAAGGAATTCGATGTATTTATCTTTGAACTTTGGTATGTGAAGTAGCTTCTACTTTACATTACAGCTTATTGAAAAAAAAAGTATTTTCAACTTTGCCAATTTTTTTTTGGCAATTATTCCCTAATGCATATAGGAGTACCATATAAATTTAATTTAATTAAAAACTCGTATACTCTATGTATTACATCCTCATGTGGTACACGTTATATATCGTCGAGTATACACTGAGTAAAAAAATTGTTAGAACCAACAAAACGTGCGCTTGCGGGCAGCGAAAAGAATATTTTGTCGTTTGAACACAATATTTGGCAATGGTAATCGAATAATCTTTGGATTGATCATCTGTTGCTTCGATCAATTACATATTTCATTCGATCAAAAGAATATTCTTTTCGCTGCCCGCAAGCGCACGTTTTGTTGGTTCAAATGATTTTTTTTCTCAGTGTAATAACAAATATTCCGTGGTCCAAAAAGAAGATACCAAATTCATGAATGACGTAAATTTTGTTTACAAAAAGAATTCGATGTATTTATCTTTGAACTTTGGTATGTGAAGTAGCTTCTACTTCACATAAAAGCTTGTTAAAAAAAAAGTATTTTCAACTTTGCCAATTTTTTTTTTTTTTTTTTTTTGGCAATTATTCCCTAATACATATGGATGTACCATATAAATTTAATTTAATTAAAAACTCGTATACTCTATGTATTACATCCTCATGTGGCGAACGTTATATATTGTCGAGTATACACTGAGAAAAAAAATTGTTAGAACCAACAAAACGTGCGCTTGCGGGCAGCGAAAAGAATATTTTGTCGTTTGAACACAATATTTGGCAATGGTAATCGAATAATGTTTGGATTGATCATCTGTTGCTTCGATCAATTACATATCTCATTCGATCAAAAGAATATTCTTTTCGCTGCCCGCAAGCGCACGTTTTGTTGGTTCTAATGATTTTTTTTCTCAGTGTAATAACAAATATTCCGTGGTCCAAAATGAAGATACCAAATTCATGAATAACGTAAATTTTGTTTACAAAAAGAATTCGATGTATTTACCTTCGAACTTTGGTATGTGAAGTAGCTTCTACTTTACATAAAAGCTTATTAAAAAAAAAAGTATTTTCAACTTTGCCATTTTTGTTTTTGGCAATTGTTCCCTAATGCATATGGATGTACCATATAAATTTAATTTAATTAAAAACTCGTATACTCTATGTATTGCATCCTCATGTGGCACACGTTATACATTGTCGAGTATACACTGAGTAAAAAAATTGTTAGAACCAACAAAACCTGCGCTTGCGGGCAGCGAAAAGAATATTTTGTCGGTTGGACAAAATATTTGGCAATGGTAATCGAATAATGTTTGGATTGATCATCTGTTGCTTCGATCAATTACATATTTCATTCGATCAAAAGAATATTCTTTTCGCTGCCCGCAAGCGCACGTTTTGTTGGTTCAAATGATTTTTTTTCTCAGTGTAATAACAAATATTCCGTGATCCAAAAAAAAGATACCAAATTCATGAATAACGTAAATTTTGTTTGCAAAAAGAATTCGATGTATTTATCTTTGAACTTTGGTATGTGAAGTAGCTTCTACTTCACATAAAAGCTTGTTTAAAAAAAAAGTATTTTCAACTTTGCCAATTTTTTTTTTTTTTTTTTTTTGTCAATTATTCCCTAATGCATATGGATGTACCATATAAATTTAATTAAATTAAAAACTCATATACTCTATGTATTACATCCTCATGTGGCACACGTTATATATTGTCGAGTATAATGTGAAGCCTCGCGGAGCATTTCTCGGTTTTGTCGAGTCGCACGGTTTGCTGAGCACTACCCTGCCGGGTTGCTCTCGTGTCGGATACGGGCCGCACAGGTAGATTTTCCTCTCGAGCAAATCACTGGGGCAAGCGCCGCGAGCTATGCTCAGCAGCGCCGGTAAACGTCATCTCTCCCTGCGTTATCAGACCCTCTTTCTCAGTCTCCCGGAATCTTTATTTCTCTCTCGTTTTTTTTTTCTTTATTTTTCTTTTTCTTTTTCCCGCGTTTCTCGGCTCGGCAACGCTCGGCTTATGATACTCTGCTCTGCGGAATGAGGGATAAGGAGTGAGCGAAGGAGGGTGGAGGGCCGTTTCGAGGGCCTCCATTACCGACGGCTATGAAGAATCTTGAGCCGTCGGCGCGTGTTCTTGCCAGGAGCTTCTGGGGTTGCTCCGCTGCTGGAGGCGAAAATGAATGTGCGCTCAGCGAGAGACGAAGTCGACGTAGACGACGATGACGACGATGTCGACGCCGACGAGACGAAGAGGAAGAAGAAGAAGGACGCGGGCTCGGCGCGAGCTCGTCGTCGAGCTGGTAGCTTCCGTCGACGAGGGAGAAGATCCAGCGAGTGCGCCTCATGGTTGAGAAGGAAAGAAAGAACAGGGAATGCCTGATGCACGGGCGACGGCGCACGATGAGGAAAAGTCGAGAGGAACGGCGAAGAAGGAAAAGAGAAAAAAAAATGGAGAGAGCAGAGGACGACTGAGCGAAGGGAAGGAGCACAGATAAAGTTACCACTCGCCCGAACCACCCTAACTAGCTTCATCGAGGAAATGCATTTTATGTGGATTTTGCTCTTGGTGTTTAACGCATAGTGAGAAATAACTGTTTTGTTGAAAACATCTAAATTCTGTCGTATTAAAATGTATTTACATAATTGAGCTAACTAAATATAGTTTAATTTGACATGAAGGTGGATATAGTTGCTAAATTCCCTTCGCTGTAATAAATTACGGTGGAACTTATTTATTCCCGACTCTGCTACAACCCGTGCAGAAATTAGTTCGGGCAGCCGCGATTAAATAAGAGGCCTTTTTAGGTATAAACGTGGCATCCACAATAGGGAATCTACTCTAGAACCCTACTAGGCTCAACAGAGGCGGCCACGACAAACTTCGGGCTCTAATCAGGCTTAAATGTGGAACCCTCACTAGGGTCGCCCATATTGAGCCTCTAGAGGCTCCGTACTTCAAGCGTGACTAGCCTAGTAGGGCCCCTAATAGAACTGGGGCAAACTAGAAAGGGCCAAGTTGGAGCCCCAACTATATTTCTGCCGGGGAATAATATCATTTCGTGCGCGTAACGCGGGGGCAGAATTGACCATTTTTTACCTCGGGCTCATGTGTGATTCATTTTCATTACTCCCTAGGGAGGTTCTGCATACGCGTACTCAATATTGATTAATAATAAGCAATTATTGCGACCTTGTTGCAAGTACCGAATTTGGTTATTTTTTAGTGAAATCGGAAAAAAATTATCTTATGCTACACGAGAGGAAGCGTGATTTTCACCTCGGGTGATTTCTAAACAAACTTCACCCTCGGCGAAAATCACCCACTTCTCTCCCTTGTAGTATAATATACTTTATGCCGCTCCGTGCGAGAAATGCGTGCTTCTCGCACGGAGTGCGACTCAGCGTGGACGCACGCGTGCGAGAAATCGCACTTCTCGCACTAGTGGCATAAACTTGTATACGCAACTCGTGCATGAGTACAGAAACTTTTTCTGTACTCATGTGATTACAACACTTGCCTTCGGCTCGTGTAGCAATCTCACACTCGTCAGAAAAAGTTTGATCGCACTCGTATCGTAATATACTCAGGTACAGAAAATGGGATTGAGGCTTGTCTCGAAAACTTGAGTAATAATGTAGGATATGAGTCGCAAACAATTATTATGATAAAATAATTATAACTAGTGGTAGAGAACATTTTTCTATAAGGCGGTAGGATTAATTGTTATGATTAGTATTATCTTCGTAGAAAATTGAAGAATTGCAAAAAAAGAAAACGGAGAAAAAAGTAGCTTTTGCAATCACCTTTTTATAGCCAACTCATACACGGAAAGAAAGGCTTGGTTGAAACAACCAAGTGCTATGGTTATATATGCGCCAGCCGATTAATTCGTTCGATCAACCAAGTAATTTGTTAGGCTACCAATTTCGTGGTTGGACTAACCAATTCACTTGGTAAGCTAACCAAGCGACTTGGTTAGACCAACCAAGAAATTGGTAGCCTAACAAATTACTTGGTTGGTCTAACCAATTTAATCGTCTGGCGCATATATAACCATAGCACTTGGTTGTTCCAACCAAGCCTTTTTTTTCCTTGTAAAAAGGTACTAACTACTTTATTTCTCCGTACACATTCAGCTATAATTACAGAAGTACTTTGTGTAATGCATCCTTCTGACAGTTATACAGAATTTTTGCCATTTCGTGCGGTGAAACTACATTTGGGTTTGTTCAGCTTCAGTAAAAAAATTCATTTCCTTCGTAACTTTGACATCATTTGGTAATTGAGATTTTTATGTAAACTTTTACCTTTTTTGCATTTACTTCTTTCGCTCTTGTGAAAAGGACAGCTTGTCGTCCTCTTAACCGGTAACTCTCGCCCCAATACAGGTGTATATGTATACTGTACTATACGTGTGCTTACATATGACCGTGAGTAAATATTGTACAGAACATGTAAGTGAAAGGCAAGCCAAATAAACGTTTCTCTCCTATGTATACCACGTTGGGCAGTGACCAGCTTCCTTGCCTCTCTCTTTTTCGTTTCTTTCACGTTTGCTTCTATATAGTACTTCGACTTTTACTTTATATACCTCTTTGCTCTCTTTATACGTCTCCC
This sequence comes from Ephialtes manifestator, assembly GCA_963970395.1. Classification (NCBI taxonomy): domain Eukaryota; kingdom Metazoa; phylum Arthropoda; class Insecta; order Hymenoptera; family Ichneumonidae; genus Ephialtes; species Ephialtes manifestator. The sequence goes on along the minus strand of OZ019968.1, from coordinate 40,657,283 downwards.
TCTCCACGTGCACGTCCGCCCACTTGCTGTTTACCATTCGTCGAACCCGATACTTCAGCATAGAATATAAGGAGGATGCAAAAGAAAATGGACGTATAATCTCCGTGTTGAAAGGAAGAAAAACCAAAAAGAATTAATGTCTTAACGTATCTCATAATAGTACATTCATTGTTAGCACTTAAATTGCACTTTTAGATATATCATAAGTTTATATATTTTAATACAAGGCAACAATTTAGAAATCAGAAATATGTAACGTTTGCAACAATTGATTTATTACACGAATTAAATGAAAATCGTGCTTTAAATAAATATAATAAGTTTGAAAATGTATACATTGATTTGTATGTGGAAAGTACAATTCGTTGTCAGAGTTTCGTTTTTAATTTAATCACGATTAGTTCTCACGACACATCATATAAAACGACAAATGGGGTAGGAGTCAAAATAGCGAATGATTAAAATAGCGAATTTCAGAACAGGGAATGTCTGAATCTAGAATAGCCATCATTATGAAATTCGCTATTTCAGCCATTCGCTATTTTGACCCCCATCTTATTAAAATGCAAACAAAATAGCAAATAGCTAAAATAGCGAATTTCATAATGATGGTCATTCTATATTTAGACGTTCCTTATTTAGAAATTCGCTATTTTTACACCCACGCAATTACATTTTTTATTCATTGCTGCTTATTGTGTTTCCGTCCAGATAGAAATTATTATTGTGTAAATTTTACAAAATCATATCTCGTAAATTAATAATAGGAAAACAATTTTTTTTTACAAATTTCGCGAAACGCACGTGTTGGACATGCAAAAAAAAAATGCCAGGTATAATAACAAAAAAAGAGAAAAAAAAAATACGCACACGAATAGGCAGAGCGAAAAGAGTTCGTGCGGTAAACTTTTCCTGAAGAGAAGTTAAAAGAGAGAGTAGGTAGGTTAGAGAGAGAGAGAGAGAGAGAGAGAGAGAGAGAGAAAGAGAAAGAGTGGACGAGCTCATCGGGGGTGGAAACGATGGGAAAAGGGCAGAGCGATATTGAAACGGACCAACTACGGGACGCGGAGATACGGACGGGAAAATGTAATTTCAGTTGGAAACAGGAGAGACGAGTGAGAGAGGAAAAACTGTGCGGCGCTATGGCAAGCAGCGCGGTAGACGCCGACCCACATCGAGTTTCGAGTGTTTGTATTGCTGACGCGGCGATCCAATCCAATCCAATACCCATAGTGGATGGGCAACTATATATATACACATACATATATATACTCTATGCATGCACAGCCTTATATACATATATATATATATATATATATAGAGAAAGAATATAGCTACGGTATATATATACATATACACGTATTTACATAGTTGTATATGAGGCATTCAATATCAGTTCAGCAATAAAAAAAAGTGTTTTTTCAAATAACTTATAAAATTCAGGCTATATAATCTCAATAAGAATTTTTTTTAATTGTATGGTGTTTTTAATTTTTTTTAATTTGTAGCTAAAATTAGTACAACATTGTTTTTTTAATGGAGGATATCGTATTTACATAGTTGTATATGAGGCATTCCATATCAGTTCAGCAATAAAAAAAAAGTGTTTTTTCAAATAACTTATAAAATTCAGGCTATATAATCTCAATTAATAAGAATTTTTTAAAATTACATGGTGTTTTTAATTTTTTTTAATTTGTGGCTAAAATTAGTACAAAATATTTTTTTTTAAACGAAGGATATCGGCGCGGACTTCATTTATTCAAATTTTATTAATGAAAAACAAATTTTAGGGGCAATTTTTTTTTGGTGAGATTTGGAACTACACAAAAGTGACAGCCATTTTTATTTCCATTTGTTCTAACTAAAATTCGATTTACACAGGCTGTTGAAAGTAACAATTGTTTTTCATGTTCTGCATAGAAACTAAATTTATATTCATTGCCTGATTCATGGGGTAAAATTTTGTAAAATACCTATATCTTTCTGATAATTGCAATTTTTGCAAATCGAGATTTACCCAAAATTGTGGTATGTACGCAGAATATCAAAATAATTGGAATAACCGACAGCGAATGCGCTATCTTTTTAAATCGAATATTAATTATTTGAAAAATCTATAACTTCTTTCCTTTCCGAACAGTTTTCAATCCCATTCAAAAAATTATACTTAAAATGCGTTTGTTATATTCAGATTTTAAGAAAGTCAATGCTGTGATAATACCCGCGGTGTTTTTCCCCTTAAAACGTTATTTTTCGATGCTTTTTGCAGTAAAATGCGGTTATTTAAGCGAAAAATATTAAGTAATCGAAAATTCGCTTAAAAAATAATTTTGCTACTTAATATTACTTAATATTTTAAAAACTTTACAATTGGTGCATTTATTGGATTTATTTAACCTGATTTTTAGAGATCATTTGAAGAAAACTTCTTTTTTTTTTTTTTTTTTTTTTTTTTTTGAGAGGCCGAAATGGTATGGAATTCCGCATATACGAGTGAGTATTAATTTTCTGGCTTTCCGTTGTTCCCTGTTTCTCGGTTCTACCTCTGCGCACCCGTTTTCTATCGAATGCAAACGTCCGTCCATCTCCGCAATATACGGTATAAACTGTATCTATACTGCAATCGTTTCGAAATACAATTTCAAACAGTGCGCTGTTTTTTTTCCCCGATTTTACACTCTAAATCCCCATCGAATAGTGTGGAGTGGCGTGCGATGTAATTTTTTTAAATGCGTTTTCTCTCGAGCTTCGGCTGCGATACCTGATGGGCAACGGCTAGCTACAGGGAATGTAACTCGTTCAGAGAGCTTCGAGTGTGCAGAGTAAATGAATTCTCTCAATTTTATACAAAAAAAGCTGTGGTAGGTTTGTAATTAGGTCAAAAATGATAATGATGATAAACTTCATTCATCCACGCAAAAACATTCAAACTATAAAAGAGGTATGAAAATGATATAAAATGGAAAGTGCGAAAAGTATGTCTAAAAGTATTGGATCAAATCATACACTGTTAGAAAAGACTGGAAGTTTTTATGCATAAAATCGTCACCTAAATTTAATGTGCAATTATGTTATAAAAAGAATGTACTTTTGTGGTAAAATTAAAGCAAATTATAGAAATTCAAGTACTTTTACTGTAAAATTTGATTAAATTATTGAATTTGCTGTACCATACATTAATTTTACATTGCACTTGTATATTAAATTTAATATACCAGTTTATGCATGAAAACTTCCAGTGCTTGTACATCAAATTTCAAGTAGATTTTTTTTTGCAGTGTACACAAACGATACGCAATCAATTCTTTGTCAAAGAGTATGAAGTATAAAGTACTATGAAAAGAAATATGGTTGAGTGTAATTAAAGTATAATTAATGATTATATATTATATTATAACATATCTCTAAATCTAAATTATTCGTAATTACTTTTATAAAATAAAATATATAAAAACATAATTTTTCAAGATATTCTTGCATTACGATTAGAAATCGTTATTTAATTTAAAAAGCATTCGAAATGCATTTCTATTAGAGTGTTGCATTTTGCTAATGCTTCAACTCGATCGTGATGGATAGAATTTAATATATGATGAGGTATACGCGTATATATGTATATGGTATTTATATGATCCGGAGTTTAGCAGTGCGGGTAGTTATTATCATAAACGCAACAATAACGAGGGATGATCCGACGTGTAAACTGTTTGGAGCCCTTTTGGAGGCGCGCGCGGGCGAGGATTACCGACCCCCCGTGTCCTCCTGCATCAAATCCACAGGGGATGTTATTGTTGCCAGAGAACGTGAGCGAGAGGGTGAGAGAGATGCTGGGCAGAACGAGGAAACGAGATCGAGCTAGAAAAGCGGGTGGTTTAGGGAGAGAGGAAGAGGGAAAGGGAAAGGGTGAGAGGAGAGAGAGAGAAATAGACTACAGTGCACGCACCCCGTCGACCCTCGGTAATATTGGCGGTGTTTATCGCCTCCTATTACTAGCTCGATTGAGCTGAGCTATGCGATTAGCATGCGTCACCGATAGCGGGTGGAGTTGCTAGACAACGAGATACAATTCGAGGGATGTCGATCAAAATTTTCGAAATATTCCGAGTTCTACGACGCATCAAAGGTGGATAATCACTAATTAAAAATGTGGCGTTGAATAATATGCCTTACATGGAAATAAATAATTAGTTGAATAGGCCCCAAGCGAAAAAATTAGTTGCGACAATAAACTACACGGAAAAAAAGGCTTCGTGAGAACAACCAAACACTTGGTTAAATACGCGCCAGCCGATTTTTTGGTTAGACCAATCAGATTGTTGGTTATGCCAACCAAGTTATTGGTTGTATTACAATGCGCTTGGTGGCGCTGACCAATAAGCCGATTAATTGGTTGGTCTAACCAATTAATCGGCTGGCGTATATATAACCAAGCATTTTTTTCCGTGTAGTTGGTTACAGAAACAAATAAGTTAGTTGGGCCAGAAAATTAATTGGTTGCCAACTAACGAATTGGGTGTCACAACCAACTAGTTTGGCGGTTCAACCAAAAAATTGGATAACCTAGCCAACTTTGTCGGTTGGAGCGTATTTAACCACGCCAATGGTTGGGGCAACCAATTTTTTCTCTCCGTGTATTGACAATTTTATGATACCTTCATGCATATATATATGCAGTATTTATGTACCTTCAAAAATGTTTGCAAATTCACACTATCGGAAATTTTATTCATCAGCTAATTTATTAAATTTACTACACTGGTGTAATAAGATTACTCATTTTTATATTGAACTTTCTAATTTTTTTTAGGATTTAGTGGACCGGGCTGTAATGTTTCATCTCATTTGCATATCAAATTCAATATGTTTATGTAAAGTTTATGTAAAAAAGCTTCCGGGTAAACCCGTAATGAAAAATTACAGAAAATATTTTTAACAGTGTACATAAAACTAGTGCAGATAGTTTCGAAAATAAATGACCTTGCCTTTTTTTATATTATTGCGTTTTGACTTATTGTCGAGGTGCTTTTCAGATTTGTTTGAAACTTTACATGAAAAAATATATGGAAACGGTTTTTACAATTCAATTGTATAGCAATTTTTTGTACAAAACTTCATAATTTTTATGTACTGTTTGAGAAGAGGCTGAACATCCAACTCTCTCATTACTGGTAACCAGTGTAATAGATTTTTTCTTCTTATTCCTGCAAACCATCCTATGGAGAAGATACAGAATTGCACCAACAAATTTTGGCACATTCTCAATTCTGCCATATTAATTTCTATATCGAAAAAAAACTCTACCGATAATAATTACGCAAATCATCTTCAACTCTTTTGCAACAATGCCAGATTTTATCATGATTAAGAAAAAATCACGTGAAAAAAAAAACCTAATATAGCAGAATTCCTGTGATTACGAATCATATCCATTGAATAGGATATGATTCCTAATCAAATCATGATTTTTTTTATGGAAAAATTAATAGTTCAATATAAATATTTAAAAGTTTGTTACATACCTTAATTATATACCTTAATTACTATGCATACATAAATACACCGATGAAAATTTATAGCAAATGTATTATGACGTGTGTATGATTCCTAATCAAATCGCGATTTCTTTTTATTGTGGATAAATTAATGAATTAAAAAAATGCGTAAAAATTCGTCACATGCTTATGCATAAATTACTATGCAGTATATATATAAATATACCGATGAAAATTTATAGCCAGTGTGTTATGACGTTTCATGAATGCTGACAAATACTGTATACACTAGTGAAGGCGGTACACAGATATATGAAACGTTAGACACGCGCCGCCACGCTCCCATTCAACTCTAATATTGCATTGTTCGTTTACAACGTGCTGACGTTCGCTGACGTATAGCATACACAGTTCTGTATCAGCAGAACGAAGTGAACTCACCGGCGACGGCCAGTTCGCGTCCGCAGCATCATGTACTCTGCATGTGCAGGCAATAATGAACAAGAATATCGCTTATTAATTGGAATCCATTGTTTTCTTGATTACAGGATATCAGAGTGGTTATCAGACATCAGGCGGTAACGGTGGTTACAAGAGCGGCGGCAATGGTGGTGGTGGTGGTGGTGGTGGTGGTGCTGGTGGATATTCTGGCAATCGTGGATACCAGAATTACTCCCAAGCCCATCAGCAATCAGGACAGTCTGGACCATGGTCTGGAGGATATGGCTCGCAATCGTCGGGCTATCAGGCTCGCAATCAGCCTGCTCCTCAGCGCCACGATCAACAGTCATATGTACAACAACGCGGTCAACAGGGGATGCAACGAGGTGGTTCACAATATCAGCAAGTGAGAAACCCGTACCACAATGCTCAGCACGGAAATCAGCAGAGGGTAAGACATTTTTAAATCTGAATCTGTACTCTGGAAAAAAAATGTCATTGATTCAATAAATCCATCGTTTGCGGGCTGCCAAAAACAAGCGTTATCAACTTAATTTGAATTGTAATTCCTCCAATTTCATACAAGATCGAAACAATAACTCTAAAATAAGCAAAATAATATTTTATTATTTCAATGTTGAATGGCATTGAACGAATAAGAAATAGAGTTAATTAAAAAATACTGCTTTTGGCAGCCCGCAAATTGATTTATTGAATCAATGACATTTTTTTTTCAGTGTATACGTTTTGGTTTCTTACAGAGGTAGCATTTTTTTTCGAATTTCTTTCGTCAGGTTAGCTAAAATATCGAGAAAAGTGGGTTGGATTAAATGTCTGGATGGATATTTATGTGTTGGGACCTTAAGGGGATGCTGGAGAAGATTTCGATACCGACTTTGGTCGGCAAGTTTCCCGATTAGGATACAGGTGGCGCCGGGTAGTCTGCTTACTTTTGGCAAAAGATACCGAAAGCAAAATGGTCGCACCCCATATGTCAACAGACCTTTGCTGTAAGATATAATTGTTTCTGGAAATTAGATATGTAAAATCAGACCGGACGTCAATTCTGTGATGATTTCTAAATATTCCAAAACCATCAGAATGTTAACTACACAAGCCAAATCCATATATAGTGGATTTACGGTCGCATTGCAGAGGCTCGGAGCTTTTGCCAAAAGTAAACAGCGCCACCTGTCTCCTAATGAAGGAACTATATTCATGCTCTTTACCAGCTCTGAGCCTATGCGAAAAGCAAACAGTCTTTGCAATCGTAGTATACACTATTCGTGGATTTGGTTTGTGTAATCGCCATTCCGACGGTTTTGAAAGGTTTAGGAATGATCAAAGAATGGGTGTCCGGTCTGATTTAACACATCTGAGTTCCAGAAACGTTTATATCTTACCTCAAAGGACCTGTTGACATTTCGAGCGGCCATATTGGTTTTTGAGAGCTTCAGTAATATACAATTTCTTACATTTCTTGTACGTTTTGAACAGTAATTCGATCGGACACCCAAGCATGAATGTTTTTATTACATCCCTGCAAAATTTGACGCATATTTGTAGCATATTTTCGATAAATAGTGTATACTACGAAATCGCCTATTTTTACCGACCAAAGTCGGTAAAAAAATCTACTCCAGCATCCCCTTAATATCTCAAAAATGAGATTCTCAATCGAGCCAAAATTTAGCACGCAGATAGAACTGTTAGGTCTCTTTGCTTTTAGGAATGAACACAAAAATTTAAAGATGTGTTCAAGTTTTATTAAATGTGGAATTTTTCGAAATAACGTCTGTCTGTTCTCCAACTGTCCTAAATTTGTTGTTATCGAGCTAAATAGTTATTTATAAATAATGGGATGCTGAAGGACGGTGTTGAATTTCAACAGATTTATAAATTGAAAATTGATATTGTTGTTGCTCTAATTTACGACATCCTGAAGGAATTCAGTTCCAACTTCCCACAGGGCGAACTAATATTCCACACTGCTAGATATCAAATTTAATGAAGTGGGCTTTAGTTTTAGATAAGAAGGATATAGAATCTAATTCTTAAAAAGATGACAATGTCGGAACTTGCACATTGCTTCTTCATTTTCTACCTTTCTCAAAGCTTCCTCTATTAGGATGCCAAATACGTAGACGTAAGAAATGTAAAAAAAATGACGAAGTAATGTTCAAAGCTCGATCTTGCAACCTTTATCTTAAATCAATTTCTGATTTCATACATTTGGTTTCATAAAGGATATTAACTTGTAGAAAAGTAAGTATACCCAAGAATCTATGACTATACATACAGCCGTAGGAAATTCTATGCCCGTATTTATTTTTGTATATATTTCTTTCTAATATGCACAAATAGAATAATTATAATAACTGTCATAAGATTCACCGTAAACTGTTTCTAAATTCATAAGATATACATAGAAAAAACAATGTCAGAAATTTAATTTTTAAAGTACTCTAGATTTTACATCTCTATCCCGTTACAATTTACACCTTTTTTTTTAATGCTAGAAAATAAAGAATAACTGATATTTAGCACATTCAGAAAAAAATATAGTTGAATGGACTAATTTAGCGTTCACGGTCGTTCAAATGAATTTTTTGTTGGTATAACAAATATTTTGTTTACCGCAAATAAATTTTAGACAACGAAATCTAACGATTATTGAAGAAACTAAACATTTGGTTGTCCTAACGAAAAATTCATTTGAACGAGGATGTACGCTAAATTAATACATTCAACTGTATTTTTTTCTCAGTGCAAGAACGAAAAAATAATGAAATAGAGTTATCTCGGAAACAGATTCTAGGAATAACGTTAGTCTTCATTTGTACGGTTCTGTATTTCAGAACCAGCAGTCCGGCCGACATGGAAATGGCGGAAATGGTGGTAACGCAGGTGGCGCATGGAGAAACCGATAATCGCTCACCCATATCACAATTTAGTTCTGTATTGAATCGCCTACTGGACCGCAAAGGAAGGATGACCGACTAATTAATGAATTTTGTTTGTGAACACCGTGACGTATTTAGATTATAAGTGAGGTATATAGTGTTCTCGGATATTTGGGAAGTGCAATGTCTCTTGCACCGGCTACAATTGTGAACCGTAATACAGATAAAAAAAGTTTTTTGTTATTTTGTTGGCGAGACGCACACTGCAGACTGCATTTACGCGCTCGTTTCTTGGAGACGAGTGTGCATTGTACAAAAAAAGAAGAAAAAAAAAACACGTAATAATCGCAATGGTCTCGGCGACATTTGCGACAGAATTGTCGCGACTGTCGAACGAAACGATTTGTATATATATTACTCTGTTAAAAAATCATTTGAATTTTAATATACGACATGACGAAAGTTCGCTGCATTCACCGATGTATTTAATTTAATATACAAATTTATGATAATTCTTTACATGATCGATGACTCTGTGAAAAATGTATGAGATATTGGTATATTTGTACAGGTGTTATTTTTGCATATATCGTTATATTAAATTTAATATATAATTACAACGCAATATTAAAGTATTTGTATATTAAACATGACTTACTCAACGTGTTTAGTAGACTGTTTATTAATTTTACGTCGTTTTTGTTATTGAATTGTATATATCAGCTTATGCATGAATATTCCCTATGCAAATATATTACGTTATCAGAAATACCAATTTCCAGTGTGTATTCGAAATGTAATATTTATTATTTGATATTACCACCAGTTCATTAATTAGATTCAATACATTTGGTGAGCAACAAAACTTAAAAAAACGGTATATTAATTGTCATACAAAAAAAAATTCCACGTTGAAATATGTCAATTCACGCGTAATTATTATGTACACTGTAAACGTAATCGGAAAATAAACTCTCGCGTCTTTGTAACGAAAAAAAAACAAAAGTGAATCGTAAACGCGATATCATAAATAAAAAGGCAAGCGTGATTTATCGATGTAAAATTTGCAACGTGTATCGTCCATCATAATACAGAATATTTCCGTAATAACAGCGTACTGCATCGTCACGTCTCAGTTTTTCCACACTCGTTTTGCATCCTCGAAATACACTCCAAAAAAATCCTAGTTGGCCTGGTAACAAATAATAATTAATGTATTTTTATATTCTCCTTCTGCATTGATAATGTAAGTATTAACATATCAGGAGAATTGAAAGGCCCATAACATTTAAAATAAATATTAACTGTACAATTATTAATATCTATAAAATTTAACATCATTTCACGAAGAATACAGAGCTAATCTGGAGGTCTATTTTTTCAATTCACGAGGTAATATATCCTTTTTCGAGAATATTTTTGCGCATTCTATTCCTTTCTGTTTCTGGTATTTATAACAAAAATTGGATATCTTTTTATAAGCGCTGCATATCGAGTCGATTATACGGTAAATATTCGTAATATTAAATGACAAATGTATAACTTTGTAAGTGGTGGTTAGCAATGAAATAAATTCATCCACATATCAAATGAACTACCCATTCCTAGTTGTCACTCAACAGTTGCCAGGCCAACCACGATTTCTCTCAGAGTAAAGTCTTCAATCCGTTATATTACGACGGTGGCCACGACTTTTGGAGCTTTAGAAACAAACGTACGAAAGTGCACTCGTGTTACGAAAGACGAAGTGCCCAACGGTTTCTTTCGTGCAACTTGTTTTACATCGAAGAGGACGGGTCCGTTTTTCGAAGGTGGAGGCCTTGCAGGAAGGCGCGCGTTGTTTCTCAACGGGTACGAACTATTTCTATGGTAAGTATGTAGGTATTGAAAAATATGAGAAGAAAAGTGCGCGTCGACTAAAAGGAGAAGCAAAGAGCGGCGCACGCGGGACGCATAGCGCACCAGACGTCGACGACTGCTATGTACTACGTCGACGTTCTTGCACATCTGGTAGCGGAGCGAGCGAGCGCATTGAACCAGCGAGTACCACTCGAGAAAACAATAGCGAGCAGCGCCGGCTCTTGTTCTCTAACGTTCTCCTCTCCTTCCCGCCGCTTTCTCTCTCTCACTCACTCATTCCCCTCTTTCCTCTTCGCTGGCGTCTCTCTATCGTCACCCTGAAATCTGGATCCTCTATCCTTGCGAGCGTACGAAACCCGCGTGGAGTACTCTCGTCCCTCTGTGCGCGCACCTCTCGCAAGCGCCTCTGGGCCGTAAAGTCCTCGTTGAGGGCTCGCTACCACCTCGTTGTTCCTTCCTACTTCAGCACGAAACGACTCGTAATTCGAAGCTTCTGCGAACTAATTATTTACACGATATTCCAACACGCTAGTTGGGCTCGTCCAGACTCTAGTTGTTAACTACGTGCCGAAAAACAGCATTGTTATCGCGTGCGAACATTTCTTTTTTTAACCGAGCTTTGCAATGCGCAACCGATTGTAATTAATTATCGCTCGGGAAACCCGCATGTAGTTTCCTGTTCCGACGCAGCTTCTACGGTCCGCAAAACCAGAGCCGATCTTTCTTCTTCAACGTGCACCGGCTCTCGATATAGGAGTGCATGCTGGTGTCGGAGTACAGTGATTCAAGCCGATACTTCCGATAGCCCGCATCATCCAGTCAGTTATTCAGACAACGGGGGCTCACCCCTTTCTTCGGAGACTCTTATTCCGATCAGCTAATACAAATTTCTCTTACAACATTCACTTTTCAAAATAAGATTTTCTAATTTTTTTTTGTCATATCTATGTGACAAAATATTTTATAGGACAAAAATACGATTTCCATCGATAGTATGTGAAAATTATGTAATTATAGTTACTCGGATTGAGTCGGTTTGGGCAGCTTCCACTTTTCTGCTTTTCTATGACCTTAGCGCAGTGATAGGCACAATTTGAGTAAAGAAATTGTCACAAATGGTAACTCTAATTTGTTCTTAATTATGGAAAAAGCGTAAACATTTGTGTTTCTGCGCAATAGTTCATCGCAATTATTATTTTTTTAATATTTGTGATTCAGGTAATAAGAACTAATTAAATTAATAGAATGATTTACAGTATGGATAATACCATTAACCCTCCGGGGAATTGCGCAAGTTGCCATTTGATCTTTTATAAATCGACTTTTCATACGTAATCTAGAATGTTCGAAGCATATTCCGTATCTTTTTTATCCACATTGGCCGGATAGTAATCTCAATATTATTTTTTGAAACTATCTGGGTAGAATCGTCCTGTGAGGCTATTGTGAAAATCTCCGGTAGTGTGACTACGGAAGGGTAAAATTAATGGTAATATTTCTTTCTAAGATTCTATGACAAAGTATTAAGAAAATCTTAACAGCCTTAATCTTAATAGACTTTGTTCAGTTATATTGTTCTTTAATGTGTCTCAATTCTGTTAAAAAACTTTGAGATAATTTCTAATATTAAATTATACTTATTCTAATCTTTATCTCAAACATTAATCTTAGTGATAATTTTATTCCGCCAAGACAAACGCTCGTAATTTACAGCTTGCATTCGCAAAAAAGAAAAGCTTTTCAATATTACTGAAGTTTATTCCATATTTTATCCTAATTTTTTCGAAAGTTAGTTAAGCTTAAGTTAAGCAAAATAATGTTTTTTTCACCATACATGCGCGGAAAGCTCGACTTCCCGCCCTACGGGCTTTACGTAATTCGAACTTTCCGCTGCAGATATGGTAAAAAATAGTATACTATTGTAACACGTGCCATGAACAGCGGTGCTTTTCATGGCAGTTTTGCGGGCCGAAAGTGGCTAGTTTCATAGTAGTGTTGAAACGATAGGTTGGCGCATGCGCAATTCGCGATTCCTTCACTTTCGACCCTAGGGTGGAAAGTTGGTAACATCACTTTTCACTGTTCGTCCCGCAAAACTACCATTCAAAGCACCACTATTCATGTACTTGTTACAATAGTATATTACGCCACTAGGGAGGGAAAGTAGACTATGTCCAACCGCGCGTAAGATTACCGTCCGAGCCGAAGGCGAGGGTGGTAAACACGCGGTTGGGGATAGTGTACTTTCACTCCCCAGTGGAGTATACTATTTTTCACCATATCTGCAGCGGAAAGTTCGAATTACGTAAAGCCCGTAGGGCGGGGAGTCGAACTTTCCGCGCAGGTATGGTGAAAAAAATATGGTGTGCAACACGGGCCAAAATTGGCGTTTGCGACTCGTCTGATTGCATTCGTCGCAATCGCCAATTTTCGGTCCTTGTTGCACAATATACTATTAAATCGTGTAAATACCCTGCAAGGCAATGATTAGTGGAGAAGAAAATGTCGCCGAATTTCTCAGATCAGCCGTAAGTATCAAAATAAATGTGGAGTTCGAATTATTTAGCGGTTGAGGGAGGAAGGTAAGTATCGAAGAGTCCTCGTACACGTGTGCGAACTTGAGATTCTGACGATTGTATTCAAGATCGCGGGGTTGGAATGTACTTGCTGGTAGTACATACGATGCCTCGCACCAGTGCTGATGGATTATCGAGCAAGCCAAGCGAGGCTTTTATTAAGTAAGTATTCCACGAGTGGTCCAGGGGGGCTCGGTCTGTTCTCGCGTTATCTCGGCTTTGCCCTTCCTTTGATGAAATAAAGCGTTATCCGCGACGAGATCTTCCCCAGCAGCAGAATGTTGCGGTAGCTGTTGCGGTCGAGCCACAGCTTCGCCTCTGCTTGTCGCTTGCTCGTATTCTCGACCCTTTTCTATCCCTTGCTCTCCCACACACGTGAATCCCCGTGTACGCTTTATAGTCCCGGTTACTACTCCGCCAACACCGGCGAGACGCACGATGTTTGGTTCCCCTCACATCGCATCGTATTCTTCTTCTTTGGCCTAACGCGATTTACATAACCGAAAATTTTATTCATTCGCGGATATATTTAATTTAATACACGAGCGTAGTAAAATTACAATTTACAAATATTTTATTTATCAATATTCATTTGGATTTAGTGGGAAGTAATATAATTTTATATCACACTCGTATATTAAATTTAATGTAACAGTTTATGTACAAAAAAAAAGCTTCCTTTATCTGTTGTAGAAACTTATACATAATAGTTGAATAGTTAAAATGTTGAAAACAGGGAATTCGTAACGGATTATCAGTTTTGTTAAGTATTAATTATTTTTTTTCTTTCTAACTTTCGTTTCGGTTTGGATTTTGTATATTTAGGCAACACGCGCTTTGGTTTATTAATTCGAGAAAGAGATGCAGGTCCGATAAAAATGATGGAAAGAAGCGTAAGACAGCGTTATTTTCACAGGCCCATGAATACATGGGAAATGTTTATATATTTTCAAATTATAAAACATAAATAGCGGCATTTCATGGATTGATCAACAATATCATAATTATATTTTATACTACAATAATAAATTTCCGGAACTTTAACTTTGTCCGTGGATGCATTTGTTCGTAGCCTGTAAATAAGCATTTGGCGATAAGATTCGGTACTTTATTTGCTAGACAGAAAGCCGAGATCACGGGGTTGCATGTACTGTTTAACAATATCGTCTGTAATAGTACTCTTTCTCTCTTGATGCTCCGCAACAAGTTTTTGAACCACGTTTATCAATTCCTCCTTCAGTTCTCCCGTCAGCACCTCGCCGCTCGTGTATCCCTAAAAAATGTAGTATGATTGTTTAAACCATCAAAAAGATATGTTAATAATATCTAATTGTCTATACACAAGTACACATCGTTTTAAGGTGATGGATGAAAGATAATCGACCCGTTAATCTTTCAAAAATTACTATTTCACATATCAGACATTACAGTTTGATATTAGATCAGACTTCGACCGTACCAACAAGTACAATCGAAATTCGAATAATTATACTTATGATCTGTAAAATTTGAGATAAGAATTTCGTAAATCTAAGAAATTGTATTCGAATATTCGTATCGTTAAAAATAGGCATCATCAGATATTACTGCTGTGCATTCACTCAGTCTTCTGAAATGTTCTTTTTATACTCGAATTTCTAATTTGTGATAAAATCCCTTATTTATCTTATTCTGCCAAAAAAAATTGACAAACATTATCAGCAATCAAAAACTTTTGACTCTCATGCAAACCGGATTATCTTCGCACTTCTGGAAGTAATTATAAGAATTACCTGGTAGCGTATTCAGGTGGATATTCGTAAAAACATAGCTTAGTAATTGATCGTTTACCTTCTCGAGTTGCTCGAGTTTTTCATCACTTTCCAAGAAGAATCTGAGCCATTGATAAGATACATCGATGTCGCAATTGCCTCCCAATTTTCTGTGTTCTTCGACCGTTGCTTGACCACCGGAAAGCGCGTGCTTGTTGACTTTCTCTCTAATTTGATCAGCGGTATCGGTTAAAAATATCGCGGTATTCAAGTCGCTCGCGGACATTTTAGTTTTTGATCCTTGCAGCGCGGGGAAGAAGCAGGAGTGCAGTAAAGCGGGTTTCGGAAAACCGATTTTCGGCGCTACATCTCTGGTCATTCTAAAGTACGGATCTTGATCTATAGCGCACGGAATGAGACACGGAACTTTTGCATCTTTGAAGATGAAAGGAAAAGTGTTGGAAAAAGCTGGTGCAGCTTGTGTCGGTGGAAAACTGACTTTTCCTATTGAATCGCTGTCAGTAAAACCAAATATACCTTTGGCTTGATTCAAAGTCACCGAGTTAAGTATTCTAATCATATTTTGATAGAAAGCTGGGTTGTTGCCGATGTGTTCTAAATCGGAGAAAATAAAAGTTTTCTTAACATCAAAGCCACATGCTATAATGTCTTTTGCATTGGTGTACGAGAGTTTAATGGCTTCTTCGATGGTCAAATCTTTCCACAGAAACTTTTCATCATCCGTCAATTGAATAACCAGAGGTACATCAAAAACATCTTGCAGCCACTTGCAGAATATAAATGGAATCAGATGTCCAAGATGCATAGCATCGGAGCTTGGGCCACGTCCGGTATAGAGATAGAACGGTTTGCCCTGTTCATAGAGATCCAGCACAGTGTTCATATCACGATGCGAGAAGAATATGCCTCTTCTAAGAAAGCGGTGAGGATCTCCAGCTATTATGGTGAAACGCATTAAGAGCAATTCATCGATCTTGCAACTGCCAAATCTTTCTGCAAGAGCAAAAACAAACATGGTATCCAATAAAACGTATGCAAGCAATTCAAGGTCATTTGCAGGAGATTTTGGAAAATCAACAAATAGACCAAAATATCAATCAACAATAGATTTCTCATTTTAAAGTTGAACACAACAAATATCATTTTCTCAATTGTATATTAACTTTTATCGGCTTATTTTTTTTCTCTTTGCAACAAAGTGATTGGCATAAATGATTCTTTAAATCCAAACTATGAAACAAAAATTCAAGGACATTTCTAAGAACACTGGACATCATGACAAAAAAAATTCATGTAAAGGAGAAAAATGCTTGAAAATTGACAAACATGGTATCCAATAAAATATATGCAACCAATTCAAGGTTATTTGCAGGAGATTTTGGAAAATCAACAAAATTACCAAAATATGAATCAACAATAGATTTCTCATTTTAAAGTTGAACACAACAAATATCATTTTCTCAAATGTATATTAAATTTTATCAGCTTATTTTTTTTCTCTTTGCAACAAAGTGATTGGCATAAATGATTCTTTAAATCCAAACTATGAAACAAAAAGTCAAGGACATTTCTAAGAACACTGGACATCATGACAAAAAAAAATTCACATAAAAGAGAAAAATGCTTGAAAATTGACAAACATGGTATCCAATAAAATGTATGCAACCAATTCAAGGTCATTCGCAGGAGATTTTGGAAAATCAACAAATAGACCAAAATATGAATCAACAATAGATTTCTCATTTTAAAGTTGAACACAACGAATATAATTTTCTCAAATGTATATTAAATTTTATCGGCTTATTTTTTTTCTCTTTGCAACAAACTGATTGGCATAAATGATTCTTTAAATCCAAACTATGAAACAAAAATTCAAGGACATTTCTAAGAACACTGGACATCATGACAAAAAAAATTCACATAAAGGAGAAAAATGCTCGAAAATTGACAAACATGGTATCCAATAAAATATATCCAACCAATTCAAGGTCATTTGCAGGAGATTTTGGAAAATCAACAAATAGACCAAAATATGAACCAACAATAGATTTCTCATTTTAAAATTGAACACAACAAATATAATTTTCTCAAGTGTATATTAAATTTTACCGACTTATTTTTTTTCTCTTTGCAACAAACTGATTGCCATAAATGATTCTTTAAATCTAAACTATGAAACAAAAATTCAAGGAAATTTCTAAGAACACTGGACATCATGACAAAAAAAAAATTCACATAAAGGAGAAAAATGCTTGAAAATTGACAAACATGGTATCCAATAAAATGTATCCAACCAATTCAAGGTCATTTGCAGATTTTGGAAAATCAACAAAATGACCAAAATATCAATCAAAAATAGGTTTCTCATTTTAAAGTTGAACACAACAAATATAATTTTCTCAAATGTATATTAAATTTTTCCGGCTTATTTTTTTTCTCTTTGCAACAAACTGATTGGCATAAATGATTCTTTAAATCTAAACTATGAAACAAAAATTCAAGGACATTTCTAAGAACACTGGACATCATGACAAAAAAATTCATGTAAAGGAGAAAAATGCTTGAAAATTGACAAACATGGTATCCAATAAAATGTATGCAACCAATTCAAGGTCAGTCGCAGGAGATTTTGGAAAATCAACAAATAGACCAAAATATGAATCAACAATAGATTTCTCATTTTAAAATTGAACACAACAAATATAATTTTCTCAAATGTATATTAACTTTTATCGGCTTATTTTTTTTCTCTTTGCAACAAACCGATTGGCATAAATGATTCTTTAAATCCAAACTATGAAACAAAAAGTCAAGGACATTTCTAAGAACACTGGACATCATGACAAGAAAAATTCAGATAAAGGAGAAAAATGCTCAAAAATTGACAAACGTGGTATCCAATAAATGTATCCAACCAATTCAAGGTCATTTGCAGATTTTGGAAAATCAACAAATAGACCAAAATATGAATTAACAATAGATTTCTCATTTTAAAATTGAACACAACAAATATAATTTTCTCAAATGTATATTAAATTTTACCGACTTATTTTTTTTCTCTTTGCAACAAACTGATTGTCATAAATGATTCTTTAAATCCAAACTATGAAATAAAAATTCAAGGACATTTCTAAGAACACTGGACATCATGACAAAAAAAATTCACATAAAGGAGAAAAATGCTTGAAAATTGACAAACATGGTATCCAATAAAATGTATCCAACCAATTCAAGGTCATTTGCAGGAGATTTTGGAAAATCAACAAAATGACCAAAATATCAATCAACAATAGGTTTCTCATTTTAAAGTTGAATACAACAAATATAATTTTCTCAAATGTATATTAAATTTTACCGACTTATTTTTTTTCTCTTTGCAACAAACTGATTGTCATAAATGATTCTTTAAATCCAAACTATGAAATAAAAATTCAAGGACATTTGTAAGAACACTGGACATCATGACAAAAAAAATTCACATAAAGGAGAAAAATGCTTGAAAATTGACAAACATGGTATCCAATAAAATGTATCCAACCAATTCAAGGTCATTTGCAGGAGATTTTGGAAAATCAACAAAATGACCAAAATATCAATCAACAATAGGTTTCTCATTTTAAAGTTGAATACAACAAATATAATTTTCTCAAACGTATATTTCACCGGCTTATTTTTTTTTCTCTTTGCAACGAACTGATTGGCATAAATGATTCTTTAAATCCAAACTATGAAACAAAAATTCAAGGACATTTCCAGGATTACTGGAAGCATGACAAAAAAAATTCACATAAAGGAGAAAAATATTGGAAAATTTGTAGAACGTGCGACTTACTAATTAACTTGTCGTAATCGATGCCGGTATCATTTTTGCTTTCGACGGTCCACGGTGTGACGACATCGTCATCATGACCACTGTTTACTGTTACATTATCAATATTTGCAACCTGCTCCGCCATTGTCGATTAATCTCCCAATATATCGAGTATTGATAATTATTTCGCGAAATTTTTTCGCATAGATATCGGTGGTTTTTCTTCTTCTGACTTCAACGTTGGTTTCGGCTATGAATATTTTGCGAAATGTCCATGCGGCCAAGGATAATTTCACCGGTTTACTGCGTACGTTATGAACGCGATAAATTAATGCGCATGCGCGGCGCCGCGAATTTTTAGTTGCGCAGCGCTGTCGTACTTCCGGTTATCGTATATGTTGTACTTCCGACTTTGGCGTGTGCTTTCGATAATTCCTCTGGACTAACGAACTTAGGATGTATTGTTTTATTCTGTGCTTTAAAATAACACTAATTTAGTGTATTTATTACCATAGCAAGTTCTCGTTAAAAAAAAACATATTTGTACAAAATCGTGTGCGAGACACAAACCCTTACTTGACTCGCCGTGTATAAACTACGTGAAAAGACAGAACTTTACGGGACTCGACACGTGAAAACTACATGAAAAGATCGACTGAAGGACTGACTATGTAATATTGAAGAGCGTGACTTCACCGAAGTATACCTCCCATGTCGAGAGGATTTACGCATTCATCCGCATCGGAAAAGGTTTGTTTAATGACTCAACACGATTCGTTCTCTTCGAAAAACTCAAAACGGTACCTAATATTCCTCTTTAACCTACTAAATGTATATATATATATATATGTGGCATCAATATGTACCGTATTTTGCACTCGAGAAGCTCTCGAATTCCATCGAGAGACTGTTTAATACGAAAATCAAGTGCGAGAATTTAGTCTGAATACACATCTCGTTGGTATCTCGTGATAATCCGGAGTTAACCGTCGGTGAATGCCGAACGGTCACCCTCGTCCTTGCGTGGCACTCACGAATATTATGTACTCGCACGATCGTGGACGTAGCGAGCGTCGCTTCGCTCTTCTACAAGCTCTTCTTTTGCTTTATACGCTGAGGGTATTACCAGAGTGAGTAGCAGCAATGGCTTAGTACCTCTATTCACTCCTTCACCCTTACAACCTTGTAAAGTTGTAACGAAGAGGTTCTTGTAAGCTTTTTTTCCTCAAATTTGTTTTACAGCTGATTTAAATGTAGTATGAGCGTCTTGTCTGACGTCGCATAAGTTCGAGGGATATTGAGAGAGAATCACAAACAGTTTACGATAAAAAACTGAAAAAAATCAAGAATATGGAAGATGCTAAAGAGATTACTTTGGCACAATAATAATTAAAAACTGTTATTAACAAATTACTGAAATAAATAATTGTCCAACATAATACCCGGTAACCTAATTTTTTTGTTTGTTATGAAAATGATTTTCTTAATGTTTCTGCATACGAATGAATTTTGCGTTTTTTAAATGTTAAAATTAAAAATGTTAATAGCATTTTTTATTATTATTGTGTCAAAATAATCTCTTTAGCATCTTCCATATGCTTGATTTTTTCAGTTTTTTATCTCGAGAACTGTTCGTAATTCTCTCTCAATCTCCCTCGAACTTATACGACGTCAGACAAGACGCTCATATTACCCTAAAAGAATGATGAGCCTTCAGCAGAAGAAGCATTTATCAAAATTTGGATTCACTTTCAAAGGTAAGTAGCGTCAAAATAATACATTTTTTTTTTTCAATCATTGGTTTCGAACTTTTGTTATTTTCCGAAACAAACGGCCCGATATCCATTTCGTAGCAATCGATGACGTGATGACTTAAGTCGCAGAACGGAATGTGACTCGGAAATCAATCGTTGTTCAAAGTACTTTTTATTTCAAATAAATATCGGTAATAAAAGAGCGTCAAATGATTATTCTTTTTTTGAAAAAAAAAAAGGATTTTTTTTTATGACGACCAATTTAATTATTCAGAGTAAATAGTGTTTAAAAATCGGATTATTGTTTTTCGTCGTTTTATACAGTTATTAAGCCTGAAAAATATTTCCAAAGTATTCTTCTTCGAATATTACTATCCAATGCCTTAAACTCCTATTGCCGGCCACCTTTATTTTTACTGACAGAAAAAGAGGATCAATAATAAATAAAATAGCAAGAGAATCAATAATAGTAAAATGTTTGTTAACAATGAATTGAATTATTCGAA
Source organism: Ephialtes manifestator (assembly GCA_963970395.1). Lineage (NCBI taxonomy): Eukaryota > Metazoa > Arthropoda > Insecta > Hymenoptera > Ichneumonidae > Ephialtes > Ephialtes manifestator. The sequence continues at coordinate 40,636,165 of OZ019968.1, read as the reverse complement.
GTAATTAGCGTTTAAAAATTGGATTATTCCTTTTTATATCGTTACTATATCTGAAAAATATTTCGAATGTATTTTTATTCGAATATTACCATTCAATATGCCTCAAACATCTATTGCCGTGGGCAATTTTTTTTTTACTGACGGTAACCAACAACTAAATAGTTTTCTTGATATTGCTAACATCAATAACGTGTGACATTTATAATTGCAGCACTCTTAAAAATGATTTTTCTAATTTTTACGTACAGCTGGTCACTGGCACCGCAAGCAAGATTCGGAATGAAGAAAACGTGCAGATCTGAGCCACAGTACCTACAAACTGTGCATGCTTTACATATACATATACATATAATACAAAAGTACAGCTCAGAAGTTGAAGGAGCTAGCCGAGCTTGTAGGTGAGCGCCTCTCTGCAAACGTATGAGTGTGCTGAGCGTAGGCAGACCGTTGGGTGGTTGAATCGTGAAGTGGAAGCACAGGAGGGCCCTCGTACGCCCTTAGAGAAGGCCCAGGTGTGCGTATACCTACGTACGTATAGTTATACGCGTACTTGTAGTAGGTACGTATAACTGAAGTCCGTTTGCTTCGCCGCAGTGCCAGCACAGACCTCTTTCCTTCATCTTTTTCTCTTCGTCGTTCTTCCGTCCCTTATATAATATGTATAAAAACATATATCATAAATATACAACTTTTTTTTTTCTCTCATCTCGCTTCTTTCCATCCATTCGTAAATCTTTGCAATGCGCGTTATATCACAGTCTCTTCTTGGGCCAGTAAATTGAAAAAGTGGCTGTTCACGGGAAAAAAAGCATTAACACACGAAAGCTTAACCTGAGCTAAGAAATATGTTCCGTAAAATTGATATGTTTATGGTATGGAAATTCATAAAGTGCACTTTATGCTGTAATTGTGAACGCGGACACGATACATTATCGATAATTTGTAGTAAAGGCTAGTTTTACGTTATTATTCCTCAAAGAGCAGGATTATAATTCCAGGTTTTTCAGCGTATTTAAATATGCAATTTCTCACGTGAATCTGGAAACCGCTATAACTTCGAGAATACCGAATTTTTTTTTTTACAAAAAAATTATTTTTTTATAAATTCATACATCCACTATCGAGTGGTAATATATTTTTAATTGTTGAAAAGCCACAACAAGTTATAAAATTGTATACTATTTTACTGTGTAAATATTTAATATGGAATATTATCGCTGGTAAAAATAGTACCGAGTATTTTTCTCACTCTTTGTGATTCTGAAACAATTGCTTGTTATTGTTTCCGAGGGATCCCTTTTTTTTAAGCTGATTTGCCAATTTAAGTCGGGAGTAACTTGAGCCCTTCGGGGTTTCCACCTCTTTGCCCTTATCCACTGTTCACCTTTGCGTTATTATTCCTTAAAAAGCAGGATTATAATTACAGGTTTTTTTCAGCGTGTTTAAATATGCAATTTCTCGCGTGAATCTGAAAACCGCTATAACTTCGAGAATACCGAATTTTTTTTTACAAAAATATTAATTATTTATAAATTCATACATCCACTGTCGAGTGGTAATATATTTTTAATTGTTGAAAAACCACAACAAGCGATAAAGATGTATATTATTTTACTGTGTAATATATTTAGTATTAAATATTATCGCCGGTAAAAATAGTAAGGTAAACGCCCCGGTACCCAACCATGTACCAGTCTCCAACCACTGACAAATATTGACTAAAATTAAGAAATTATGAATATGAAATAAATAAATAACTAGTGCTACCATTTTTGCAATTCTTTATGTCTGCATAGGTCAATAATAAAAATAGTCATTAATTTTTTTGTTGACGTTTTTTAAAGATATTGTGCACTGCAGACGCCGCTCAGAGGATCGGCGCATATCTTTTAGCCAGTTCGTTAAGAATTGGCGTAACGTTGTTAAGCTTATGACGCTGTTATTTTCACGATTTCCACAATAATTCGTGGCTTATGGTCTTCGCGAATAAATAGACTTTATAAATCTTTCATTAAAATTTGCGAAAAACCACTGCTAAGTCGTCAATTTCCATGGTTGGCTATTGGGGCGCATCCGCAGTATGCTGTACCGATATCCAACCGTGGCCTATTCCCGGCCAACACAAACTCAGCGAACATAACCTCTATGGCAAGTTGATGCCGGTTGCACGTCACGGTGAGCCTTTTAATTAGTTATTATTTATCATAAATTATCCCAAACGTTTCGTGTAATTTAAGAAATAAAATGAAGTTTCAACGAATCGCATAGCCTCGTATCGGTGGGTGGTTGCGTATAGGGGCATGCTTGGTCGGGTATTTAGACATTACCTGAAATCGGTGGTCGGGTACTAGTCCATCGACTTTCTCAATTGTTTCCTAACTTTAACAAAAAACTATACCCCTGACATGAATTAATGGATGCATTTCGAAAAGTAGAAAAGCTAAGCTTTGCATTAGTTATGGTTACAATTATAGAAAGGTCATTTTAGTATAAGAAATATAACTTTACAGTTTCCTGTTCTCTAAGATGGCCGGCTATTGGGGCGTTTACATTACCGAGTATTTTTCTCACTCTTCGTGATTCTGAAACAATTGCTTGTTATTGTTTCCGAGGGATCCCTTTTTTTTAGCTGGTTTGCCAATTTAAGTCGGGAGTAACTTGAACCCTTCGGGGTTTCCACCTCTTTGCCCTTATCCACTGTGCACCTTTGCGTTATTATTCCTCAAAGAGCAGTATTATAATTCCAGGTTTTTTTCAGCGTGTTTAAATATGCAATTTCTCACGTGAATCTGAAAACCGTCTATACCTTCGAGAATACCGAATTATTTTTTACAAAAAAATTAATTATTCATAAATTCATACATCCACTGTCGAGTGGTAATATATTTTTAATTGTTGAAAAACCACAACAAGTGATAAAGATGTATACTATTTTACTGTGTAATATATTTAGTATTAAATATTATCGCCGGTAAAAATAGTACCGTGTATTCTTCTCACTCTTCGTGATTCTGAAACAATTGCTTGTTATTGTTTCCGAGGGATCCCTTTTTTTAGCTGATTTGCCAATTTAAGTCGGGAGTAACTTGAGCCCTTCGGGGGTTCCACCTCTTTGCCCTTATCCACTGTGCACCGTGAAAAGTGAGAGAAAACGAGCGAACAAGACGCAGAGCTGAGAGAGACGGTGGTAACTCTGCTGCCTATGCTTCAAGTTATATCTCTCCCTCGTTACCCGCGTCGTTGGAGATGTGCTCAGACACCGGTCGGTCTAGCGGGGGATGACGCAGCACACCGTCTCCTGGTTACCTCTGTCCATTGTTCTACTCATCCCGGGACCTCAGCGCGTTTCTTCTAAGCTCGTGCTCAAGTGCTCGCGATCTCTCGCTCTTTCTCGCTACACCCTTGTTCGTTTTTTTGCAAAAGGCATAGGCTTCTTCGGCCTCGTCCATCTCGGCAGCCACCCTCATAATGCTATACCTACAGTACAGACTCATCCTCTGAAGCTCAACGCACACATTCATGCACCTTTAACCTTTTGTGCCGTATTACATTCAATCGGGCTGACGCTTCATGATAGAGTATATTTAAAGATGTGATTTAAACCCTTTTATTATAATTTCTTTTTTTATCGTACCTAAAGTATAAAATGGTAATTACATGCAGCGTTTCGTTTGGTGTTAAATCTGCTTCAGGAATAGAAATATTCATTCTTACATTGTAAACTGTGCCAGATATGTGCGATACTCGAATAAAATATTCTTTTTTTATACACTTGTACGTAAAGCTCTTACTTTCTCCCGCTTCGAGAGAACGGAAAGTTAGTACTTTCCTCCGTTGGGGATGAATAATACTGACATTTTATCTTCTAAGTTTTAAGTTACGTTTTTGTAATTTTCTTTGAAAAACTTATTTTCTGACAAAAATTGCTCTCGAGTCATATTTTTTGTATAATTTTATCATTTGAGTTATGATAATATATAAAAGTTTGTATTCTTTTGTTATTTAGCCACGAGTATCAATTGTTGTTATTGAGAAAAATAACAAAACTCAATTTTAATATTGAATGAAAAAAACATTTTTTGGTTCTCTTCCTTTTTTTTTGGTTTACTAAAAATGCCGTCGAGTCATTCCTTTTGGTGTAATTTTTATTTCAATTATCAAAATATTGATGTAAAAGATATTTTATACGAATCAATATTTTCTGTTTTTTTGTTTAGAAAAATTATTTTCAAAAATATGTGTAATAATGAATAATTCTTTTTCTTATCAAATACTTTTTTCTTTCAATATCCTTATATTTTTTTAATGTGCCCCACCGGGTTTCGCCTCTTGACTCCCCCTCGGGCCTTCCTCGACCCTTTGATCCTTTTTGCCTACCTCGAGCATCACCCAACACACTCGTCAGGAATGTCCAACTTTCCGCACTTGTAGCACAATATACTATTACAAAAATAAAAAACTGTCCATTGAAAAAGGGTTTTGATTAATAAAGAATTTGGATAAACAAAACACTGTGAAATAATAATCATTCAGATATTATAGTCGGGAGATTTCGGCACCCTTGACGAATTAATCCCGTAACCCAAGGCCAAAGTAGCTCTACCCCTGTAGGGTTAACATAATTTTTATTGGGCTAACGTTTCAATTATCATAACACGTAAAATGCAAGTGTGCAAGAGAGATATAACTAATGGCTCTTAGGGTTAATTGAGAAACACTAAGAATATGTTTCATATCTTAAACTTAATACAATGATTAAAACTGATTTATAATTGTACGAGTATTTTATGTTATTTAGTTTAGAACCAAATTGTATTACACAGATCTCCCTGCATTTTGAATCTTTGTATTCGTATATGTGTATAATAAATATATCTACCTATATATCTATCTACAATGATTAAAGCAGTTGCATTTGATATAAAAGTAGTTTAATTTAATATTTTACATCTTGTAATAGCCATCCATAAAATTTTCGAACACTTTTAACATTGTTTTTAATTTTTTTAATTTGAATAGTTTATTCCAGTAAAAGTTTTACAATATCAAATTATAGATTGATATAATCATTAAGTAAAAAAGACCTTACATTAATAAGAATAATTGTCTATTGGCCATAAGGACCTCTTCGCCAAACGAATTATGTGGGTTTCAATAAGACACAGTAAGTGTTTATTCGAAAGGTTCACACCTTTAACAGTAATTGGGCTCAGACTAGCGCCATAGAAAAGGGGGAAAAAATAGTGATTTCTATGGTAAGAAAAAAGAAACCCCTATATGATATTTGCACTTTTAACATTGTAAAAAAATGTAATAGCTCTCAAGGACAAACAATTTAACAACATATCGATAAATGATATAAACAAAAAAAACTAATGGCTCTCAATAATAAATAATTTAACAACATATCAATAAATGACTTTTAAAAAACCATCCATTAGTCGTGCACTCTTCATATGACAGGGAACGAAAGGTCGAATGGTCGGCTCAGACTAGCGCCATAGAAAAGGGGGAAAAAATAGTGATTTCTATGGTAAGAAAAAAAAACACCTATATGATATTTGCACTTTTAACATTGTAAAAAAATGTAATAGCTCTCAACCGACACTGGCGGTTGTGCGGTCGGTGTGCGGCTCTGGCGGTCCCCCGAGTTAAGCAGCATTGTTTGCGGTCATAACTTGGATGGGTGACCGTTTAGCCGTGCGCCGGCTGGCACATCAATCATCGAGCGGGAGGTCAGTTTTTCTGAGACTTCGGTGTTTACACTTAAGTAAGTTACTTTCGTGAATGCACCGGGAAATCAGGAAAATATACGGCGGTCTGTACCGGTACGGGTTTTCCGCAGTATCCCCGTGCCCATGGGAAATGCGTTACAGTGTAGCTAAAGTCGGCTGCGGACGCATTGGAAAGTTAGGTTAGCTTAGTGTAGTGCGGGTAGGGAGTGATAGGAGTAAGGGTGGGAAGGGCGGTAAAAGGCGATTGACCCGACTAGAAATTCAGTTATGGGGAATATCAGGGCCGGACCTGGTAACCGGATTCTAAATCCAAGGCCCCTGTCTGGCTACCTTATACGGCCCTGATTGGAAATGTAATGCTTTGGCACATCCGGGCCAGGTCAAGTTTACCACATAAGGACCTGATAAAAATAACCATTTAAGGGCCTGATAAAGATTGCAAACTAAGGGCCTGATAAATATAATCATTGATATAAATACATATACTTATCTTTATATTAAATTAAAAAATTAATTATTAATTTTAGGGCATTATGCCGCAATATCAACAATAATATTCTATTAATATTACAAAAAAAAAACAATTCGTCTTCAGATACGGTTTTTCGTAACTTCATTCGAGAAGTGATGGACGCGGGATTTGAACCTAAGACCTACGGGACCTACCTATTTACCTAACTACCTAACCGAGCACGCTAACCACTAGACCAAATCGACTATGTGGATATCGCGTACAGTATTTCCATAATAGTTCAATTTACTATTTATTTAAAATAATAGTTCAGTTTTTAATGTAGCTAGTTACGAATTTGAACTTAAAATTTGTAAATTCAAAATGACGGGTTTAAAATGAAAAACATATTGAATGCGATATTTTGATTTTATAAATGATATTTTTAATTCCACCAATATTTCGATCGGGTCTACCTTATCTATGCCAGATCTGGGCCTGAATATGGAATGCCTTATCAGGTCTATCTTAATTTTTCCCGATCTGGCCCTGAATAAGATACACCTTATCAGGTCAACCTTCCCTTTGCCAGATCCGGTCCTATTAAGGTACATCTTATCAGGTCTATCTTATCTATGCCAGATCTGGACCTGAATATCTAATACCTTATCAGGTCAACCTTCCCTATGCCAGATCCGGTCCTAATACGGTACACCTTATCAGGGCAACCTTTCCTATGCCAGATCCGGTCCTAATAAGGTACACCTTATCAGGTCAAACTTATCCATGCCAGATCAGGCCCATATGTGACGGCAGGGCTGCCCTACCAGATTTCTAGTCGGGGAAGTCATACCATGGAAAGAATGGAAAAAAAGAAATGTAATAGCTCTCAAGGACAAAAAATTTAACAACATATCGATAAATGATATAAACAAAAAAACGAATGACTCTCAAAGTAAACAATTTGACAACATGCCAATAAATGATATAAAAAAAACTGTCCATTAGTCGTGCAATCTCCATATGACAGGGAACGAAAGGTCGATATGGTGAACAAGTACCAATACGTGCACTATTATACTAAAAGGATGAAGGATCTTCGAGAGTGACGAGTCTTGGCCCCCCGGAGGTGTTCCCGCGCAGGGCACCCGTCCGTCGATAATGTCCCGCACAGCGCGACCCGCACACGCGTTATAGTCGTCGCACTCTTCTCTTACCCATAGCCATATAGTCTCTTTCTTCAATCGGACGCGTTCCGCTGTCGCGATGAATCGCGTCTGCGCCCATGCCACCGTACTCGACGAGGGCCCCCCGTGCGAAAGCGGCGCCCCCCCGCGATCACAAGTCGACTCCTTGACTCCCTTAACTCCGCTCGACTCCCCCGGCCTGTCCAGTCTCCCGGAAATATCGATACTCTCGTCCGGAAAGTCATTATATTCATAAAGCGTAACACGCAAATGCCGTAGGAACTTCTGTGCGAATATCGTGAGTGCCTCGAGCGTCAAGAGGATCGAAACGGCTGGGCCACAGTGTAGTTTAAGCTCGGGGTGTCGTTTATCGGAATGTATTTCACAAGCTTATGCTCACCATAGGTATTTCTTGTCTCAGTGAGTCCAGCTCGCACCGCTGGTGGCCTCGCCGTGTGTGGGAACCGATCGACGTTTCGTTCATACATAGTATACTTACTGACTTTTCTTTCTTTCTTTTTTTTCAGTTGTTGAGGCAAGCGCTTACGGCGGGAGCCTCTCGAGACGTTCTGGCAGCAGAGCGAATGGCTCTGTGTGAATATGCTGCTCGGTGTGACTAGCGAGTGAGGTAACCGGAGGACCCGTGGCGTGCGAGCGAGTCTGGAGAGGCTCCGTATGTTCGACGCAACGTTCGTTGGCGTTTAAGCTCTTGAGAGTAGTCACGGGACATACGTTTTGTACAAAAGATTTTTGCGTTGGCCGTATCGTACCGTACTATGTTGCACGAGTATGCTGCTAAGTATGTATGAGCGATAGGTGCGTGGAACTCGGCGGGTTGCGACTGCTTATAGTAGGTCGAATTCAGATTGTTACGCAATTTTACTCGCCGACACTGGATTTTCTGATGCTGCGCTCTCGTTCGTTAAACAATCTATAGCAATACGCGCCAATGGGTTCACAAGTACCTGCACACAATGCAACCCTGTTTCCGTGTCTTATGACATTTTTAAGTTCTAACCGTCGTAGGACTCGAGAGCTCGTAGCTCGGTTGCGTGTAAAGTCCTTTGTCTTTTCTTTCTTCTTGGTCTTTTGCTAATAGAGGCTCCTCTACTCGGGAGTGATTCGCCATTATTTACTGTTAGTGACGAGATTCTTGAGACCAATGGAGATTTGAAAATTATTTTCTAGTTAATAAGGTATTGAATTATTGAAACTTTTATTTAAACGTGTCAAGTTTTCGACAAGTTTACTTAATGGTGTCAAATAATTTTCAAGTAAAAAAATGTATAGCAAGCAGAAGATTGTAATAGAAAAGCAAGGAAATTGTTATTTAGTGTTAATGGGCATGAAAGAGTTCTGTAAAAAAATGTAATAGCTCTCAACCGACACTGGCGGTTGTGCGGTCAGTGTGCGGCTCTGGCGGTCCCCCGAGTTAAGCAGCATTGTTTGCGGTCATAACTTGGATGGGTGACCGTTTAGCCGTGCGGTGGCTGGCACATCGATCAGTGAGTGTTAATGGGCATGAAAGAGTTCCGTATTTCCGGACTTATTTGATAGTTAGTTTAAGAATCGATATTATAAATTGCTAATACTGTAACAGAGTTTCAGTTGTAGCGTTAGATTATTAGCTGTGATTTGCGGGCACACGAAAAAAACGACTTCGTTACGGTAACGAAAAAGATAGTTGGACCCAAGCAAGTGACTTAGTGCTCTGAGAGATAGACGATTACTTGGTTAGATCAACTATTTTCAGGTGGTTGGCTCTGATCGTTGCTCGAACTAAATAGTTAGTTGGGCTAACTACTATTTTGACCCCAACTTACTTAGTCGGAACACGAATAAAATTCGTTGTGTGACTCATTTAAGCCAACTAAGTCGGTATGGTTAATGTGACTAATACCAGGTCGTTACACCAACCAACCGGGTGGTTGTGGCAACAAATTTTCACTCAACTAATAAATAGTTAGTTGATCCAACGAAGCCGTTTTTCCGTACATTCGGGCATAAAAACATGGTTTTCTGAAACCCCGAATGTGCTGATTCATAATATTAATTCTGGAATAAAACAGGGATTGTTGGTGACTTTTATAGATTTTTGCGATGTTCAACTAGGTGCGTGAATAACCTACGTGCGGAGGTTTAGTCATGATAATCGATTTGCAGATGCAACGGTAAGATCAAGGTCGAGTCTCTTTTCATCCTTTGCTTTAAACATACTGATTTTTTCGTTTTTTTTTACCTCCTTTTATTTCATTTTCAATCGCCCCATTTGAGCTAACGCAATTTATTTTTGTACTTCAATTTTCTTCTACTTTTTAGAATTCCAACTTCCTCTTATAAGATATTTATTTATTGCAATAGTTGCCTATAATCAATTTTGTTTGACTAGAATGCTGATGTAATTGATATTGATTAACGATCAGAGAAATGGTCGCGTTTAAATTATCAGAGAAGTATACTTATGAGGAATAAAACAATTCGCGGTCTTTAACAGTTCTTGAAGCTAAGAAAACAGTGAAAGCGTCGTAATTGTCATAAAGCGATTCCTGCAATTTATGAAGATGTCTATTAGTCGTACAATTTACATTTACGGACATGATACGAGACTTCATAATTGACAGATGTACATTGCAGTAAAAAAATTGATTAAAAAAATAGTAGTGGAAGGTTTTTCAAATCAGATTTTTTCAGTAGTATCAGTGAGTCATTCCTACCAAATTATAACAAAATTTCAATTGACAATGGTATCCAAATCGAATTAAACAGAGAATCATTAGCAATATCAAAAACCGCAAGTGAAATTCAAAGAGTTTACATTTATATAAAAAAAAAGCGCGTGCGAAATTCAAAATTATTTCTTGGAAGTACATCCTTCACTCGAATCTATACCGTTAAAAATATTGAGTATAATCTTACATCACAGATAAACGAAGTTCTTTTACCTAAACTGGAACATTAAATGTGATATAGAAAATTAGGAAATTTAATATAAACATTTCCAATTTTTTTACACTTGTTTATTGAATTTAATGTATCAGCCGATAAATCGAATTTCCGGTAATGTAAATTCGTGAATTTTTTAATCTCAATTATTGGATCAGCTCAACGTCAAAATTATCCGTTTCACTCGCACGTCTCAAAAGTCTCTTTTTTCATCCAAAAGAGCCAGATAAATAATTCTAAATTAAAAAATAATTTTGTTTGTGATTTGATATTTTTCATATCACATTAAATGTGATATGGAAAATTAGGAAATTTAATATAAAGATTTCAAATTTCCTTACACTTGTATATTAAATTTAATGTATCAATCGATACATCGAATTTCCAGTAATGTAAAAAATCGTGAACGTTTTTTATCTCGATTATTGTCAAATTTATCTCGTTTCACTTGCACGTCTCAAAAGTCTTTTTTTCGTCCAAAAGAGCCAGATGAATAATTCGAAATTGAAAAATGATTTTGTTTGTGATTTGTCGGTTGTAATTTGATAAAGTCAGGACTTATACTCGAGTAATCGACGACTGGAATATTCACCTTATATCTGAACACGGTAGCTTTTTACAGAGGGGAAAACTTCGGTCAGGGGTGGAGCTGTGAGGCGCGGTCTCGCTCGTGTTGGGAGCAGGAGAGGCGGAGTCGTATTTCCCACTGCGCTTCCTCGCTGCTCGTTCCCCAGCTAGCTCGTTGGGCTCCGGATCCCGGCCGAGATCCCGGCGCTCGGTGTACATCCGCACGCGAAAGCACCGACGCAGCGAGTGATGGAGTCAGACAGAGAGAAGGCCAGATCGAGCGGAAACCACGTACCAGTACTCTGCAGCTCGAACGTGGCATCCAGCGCACGAATCGAACGTTCTTGCTGACGCGTGTGAACCCTCAACGAGCCCCGAGTACGTAATAATATAATATGCGCATACGTGCCGCCACCAGGAATCGACCGAAACGATAGAAGTTACTTACTTGCAGTTTTTGCTGATGCCAAAAAAATCTAAAACTGGACTAGGTCATATCGAAAAAAATATACAAAAATAGTTGGGTGGTTAAAAAAAAGAAAAGATTTGGTATTAACGAGTTGTTAATTCATAGTTGAAATTAATTAATAAAAGTATTGAAATGGTTTCGCGAAGGTTGTAGAACAACGTTTAATAATAATGGCTCAAAAGTTACATAAAAATCAATTAATAGCCTAGTTTTTATTTGTCGGTTACTTTGTGTTTAACGAGTTATTTGTTTCTTAATAGAAATTTAAAATAATTTTAAAAAGTTGGGTTCTGATGTATATTTTTGGTTGAGTGGAAAGATTTAATATACTCGGCTGCAATGGACATACAATGTATAAAAAAACAAACGCAGTTGAATTGATATACTGAGAGAAATTGAGATGGTCCTGATAACTATTCAGTGATAATTATATTTTATTAGTCCAGGTGACTATTTTCGTAGTTACATTAATAGTAACGTAGCTAATGCAATTACGAAAATAGTCACATTAACAATAACGTAGTTAATGTAACTACAAAAATAGTAACCTGGACTAATAAAATATAATTATCACTGATTAGTTACCAGTACCATCTTAATTTCTCTCAGTGTACATTTCCATCTAATAAAATGTTGTCCGTCATTAATACACTGAAAAAAAATGTCATTGATTCAATAAATCCTTCGTTTGCGGGCTGCCAAAAACGAGCGTTATCAACTTAATTTTAATTCTAATTCCTCCAATTTAAAGCAAAATAATATTTTATTATTTCAATGTTGAGTGGGATTGAACGAATAAAAATTAGAGTTAATCGAAAAATACTTATTTTTGGCAGCCCGCAATAGAATTTTTTTTTCAGTGTACTTATAATTTCTAACAAACAAGTGCAAAAAGTTTCACTATTCAATAATGAAAGAGAGGAGTCATGGACCACCTGAGAAGCAGACTGGTTTTATTTTCGTGCTCTTTTTTATTATAGTCAGTCTAATAATATGCGGTGCATCTATTGAGTGTGATCGAGTGGTATACAGCCACGATATCCTGTATACAATTGTAACGGGATGGTTTCGCGTTGCATCGCCCCACGAAATCCAATCCATGTTCGCCCCTATAGCATAGTCATGTTCTGTTGTAGCTCTCATCTATCTGCAGGTATTAGTACCTGCATCTCGTCGACAGCACGCGTGTAGTCATGGTTACGTAGGTACGCAAGTGACGCATACAGGTGCAAGTATCTTTACTTATATTCTACAGCAACCTTTCTCCTTTTCAGTCAACCGTACATATATCCTGTAGTATACTACATATGTGAACACCTATTTTATTTTATTACAGATGCGATGAACGGATATCAGGCGCACAAAGAATTTATAAATTCTCCTCTCCACGATCGCAATTACAGCTCCGATGTTCGAGTGTCAATATAATCGGAGCTCCGGTTATCCGACTAGGAATGCTTTTGAGTTTTCGACCTAGAGCATATCTATTTTCGAGTTCGTTGGGCTTTAACTCGAATCCTTGATAAACAACAGTTTAATCGCGTTTAGAAATGCCGAGGATTCATTGGCAGTAAAAGAGGTATTGTCATTGTTTTATTTTGCGGTTGATTTATTGTTCTTACACCATCGGTGTAACAATAACATTATCAGTAAAATCGGATGTTTTCGACGTAGTGCTATATCTATAGTTTGAGCTGACTTTTGAGTCCTTGATCAACAAAAGTAAAATCCGAGGATTTGGTGGCAATATACCAGCTATTGTTATAGTTTTTATAATTATTCTAACACGATTTTGGTATCGTTTTAAGGAGGCTTATGTGCTTCAGACTAGTCAAATCGATGCTACGTTTTTAAAAACCTTTTTGCAATTTCTGATTGTTTAATTAACAGTTCCGAGAGGTTATTCACGTAGCAGAATTACACAGAGAGAAATAATTGGTTGATCCGACCAATTTGCATGGCTAAATACGCTCCAAGCGACTAAGTTGGCTAGGATATCCAACTTTTTATTTGGAGCGACAAAAAAGTTGGTAATGACACCCAATTCGTTAATTACCAACCAATTAATTCGATGGCCCAACTGATTTGTTTCTGCAACCAATTATTTTTTTCCGTGTAGTGGTTATTATATAAGTACATTCACAGTCGTGATTCGAATAGAAAATTGACTGGCATATGCAAATGTCCGATGCCATGTTTTTTCGTGCAGTTTTTTTAAGTATAAAGCATATATATTTTCGGATTGACTGATCTTTCATTCGAGTTCTTGATCAACAATAGTTTAATCGCCTCTAGAAATCCCGAGAATTCATTGTTAGTATACCAGGTAACGTCGTAGTTTTTTATGCGGTTGATTAATTGTTCTTGCACGATCGGTGTAAACTTGGCTCGGTGATTTCGGTACAGTGCAAATGTTTGTTTAAGGAAGCAACGTCATCGTTGTACAGCATCAGTGCAATCTGCAGTGATGCTTCTGGAGATGTTGGTGTGCGTAGACTGATCGCGTTTGTATAGCGAACGGCATTAATTCACGTTACGATTTCATTACAATACTATACACGTGGATCGTATTGTACGATAAGAGCGGAACGAAGGGGCGTGACGGAAGGGTAAAGTCGAGAGATCTGCTTGGTGTGACTATACGTCTAAGGACATTAGCATCCCTTGCTCCGCGAGGCGAATTCAGCTCTCGCGCCCTTTCGTTCTCAACCAACATCTTAGAAGCTACGGCGAAGTCGCAGTCGAAACAACCCCCATGATTTTGCATGTCGTTTATTCATGGACGTGTGTGCTTCGATACCATCTTGGTAAAGGGTGACGTGTTTTACTATGCACGACTCCTCCTCTGCTCTCTGTCAACCTGAAGGCTATGAATTTACAACGAAACGAATCGTCTTTAAGATTCCCTATGCTATTATATTAAGATCTGCCTAAAAGTTTGGGACTCACAAAACAGGTCGATTTTCAATATATTTTTTTCTGATGAGTGTTGGAACGTCGAGGTCGGGATTTTATATACAATTAATGCATATAGCCTTGTCGAGTTGGAGTTTTTTTTTATTGAAAAATATTGATGCGCAATGAGGTTACAATTATTTAAACACAGTGTCGCCGTATAATATATTCGTCGGATTTATTTCAAATTCGGACAGAGCATAGTTTATAACATTTGCTATCGTATGACTGTGTACTTTTAAGAAATTTCGAAAAATTTTGATAATGGCAAGCTGTAGAGAAAAAAATTTGTTTTTCGAAATATGAAACAAAAACTTAACAAGACGCTTCATTTTGAAGAACAATTTTTTTTTTTGACGTAGCCGCCTTCTCTGAATTTGAGTGAAAATAACAGAGTATTTTTCATAAGTCTGTTCATTGAAAAAAAATCTATCAAAACATATTTAATACTTTCGAATTTCACTTTACGAAGGTGTGTCAAAACGTTACGATGATATAAGACTAGAATCAATGAGGATACACTGAAGTACGGATATAATCATCGAAACTATAATTCCAAAGGCTCTATGAATCTCACCCGCGCTCTTCGCCGAACGAGATCGATCGAACCCGTTGATGCTGTTTAAATCCAAAAAAAAGAGGCCTCCATAAGCTCCGTGCAAAATCGGCCACCCGATACTGCGCTGGTGGCAAAGCCTTCTATAGGTAAGCTTACGAGAGTGTTCGCAAACAATCGATTCGCTTGTGCGAGCATTTTACCGAAAATAAACATTTAAAAAAAAGGCAAAAAAATAATACGCACTCCAACACTGCGTTTAAGTAAAATCTGTGAAATCACCCGCGATGTAACCGAATTTTAGCTATTGACAGTCGCGTGTCTCCAGTAAGTACATGGAGAGAAAAAGTTACCTTGATTCAAAGAAATTTCAGTAAAATCCCAACCTATGAAACATTTATTTTAAATCAATGAAATAATATATTTAAGGGCTGAAGGACTGCGGTCGATGGCTCATTGACAATATTGTTAGTAAATAAGTTTAATCCTAAGCGAGGTACACACTCAAATTCTGTCATGTATTGTCAATAAATGTTCACTTACTACTACTACTACTACTAATATACTTAAGGTAGCTCTTGCGCCTGGTATTCATTTCGTATAAGTTCGAGAAAAATGAGAGAGGATTGCAAACACTCGCCGATGGTGTAAAAATCTAAAAAAACTCATGCACATTGAAGGTACTGAAAAGATGAATTTTGCATAATAATTATTCTAAAATGTTATTGACGAATAGATGAAAAAAAATTGTTCAACAAATTACCCGAAAACCCACATTTAAAAAAAAATGAAAATGATTCGTTAATTTTTCTGAATACGTATGAATTTTTTTAGATTTTTAAATTTACTTTGAATTTTTTTCTTTTATATATGGAAAAAATATGTGAAAAAACACAAAATTCAAAGTGAATTTAAAAAATCTGAAAAAATTCATACGTTTTCAGACAAATTAAGGAATCATTTTCATTTAAAAAAATCTTATCTTTCAATCAATGAAAACGTCTCCTTGATTATGCTCATCAAGTGAATGTTTCTTGAAAGGCAATTAAATGTTATATTTGAAATTCAAACGCAACATTTTATTGGAAACACGTAAATATTTCATTGAAATCAAAGGAAAAAAATGGAATCTACCTGTTTCTTCGAATCAAGGAAACTTTTTCTCTCGGTGTAATAATAGCAGTAGATACAGTGTGAGAAGCGAGAATGATATGTACTTTATAGGAGTACGGATAATAATCGCATTAAACGATCGATTCGCTTGTACGAGTATTCCATCGAAAATAAATATTTAAACAAAAATACAAAGTAGGAAATTACATATTGCTTCCTCATTTTATTTTTACTTTCTTACAATTTTATCTGTAGAAAGAAGAATTTTCATCGATTTTGGGTTGCTCATAGAGGAATATTTGCAAAAATTTAAAAATAATAAAGAAGCTGTATGCAAGCTTCTACTTTGTATCCTTCTTTTGAATACATTTGAAAAATTGAAGAAACAACGATATTTTAGTCGTCAAAAAATAATAATGAAGAATTCAAATTCCTATATAATCTGAACCCTTCTACCGATCTCTAATAAATTATGTATCTAACATCATTAAATATTATTCCATTAACGTACAAAATTTGGGCTCGCTAGTTCATGTGTTGCAAAAGTTGATACAATAACTTTTCGAGTTTTTCGAAAAATTTTGAACGCCATGAAATCCGTATCGGTTTTCCTATTTCGGCTAAATTCAACACCAAAGTACTTTAAATGCATCTGCACTTATAAAGAATTATTTAACAAAATATTGTAAATATTACGAAAGTTAGTTCGTTCACGCACTAAAAAAATAAATATTCAAAAGGCTATAAAATCTAAATATCTACAAATATATTATTAAAAATTTCAGCAATCAAATGCAGACTGCTGCTTCACTTCTGCGTTAAATTCCATCTCAATCGGTTATACAGTTCTTGAGTTATAGGTGATTGAAATTTCGATGCCCAACATACACACTCACTTACACACACCCACACACATACGGACATTTTTTTTCAGTCCCTTTTCTCCATATTTTGGACCATTTTGAGTATCCTAGCATGAAAACCTAAAAAAATCAACTGTTCATGAACACGCAGTTTTTTAAGGAGGAAGTGAAAAAAAGGCAAGAAAATAATACACTCAGAGAAAATTCTGGTATTAGGAACTATAAAGTGATAACTATTCATTTTTTGTTCGTACGACCAATTTTTTAATAGTTGCCACAACTATCAAATAGTTACTATAACTACAAAATAGTTACCACAACTATTTTCATAGTTACCGTACCATGAAAATAGTTGCATGGACTGAAAATTAATAGTTGTCACTTTATAGTTGTCTGTACTACCACAATTTCTCTGAGTGTACACACTCTATCACCGCGTTCGAGTAAAATCTGTGAAATTACGCGGTAGGTAACGAAATTGTAGGTATTGATAGTCGCGTGTCTCGAGTAAGTAGTAACAGCAGTAAACACATCACGAAAAGCGAGAATAATATGTACTTTATGGGAGTACGTATAATCGCATCAAACGACAACAAATCGAAAATGTTCTATGAGCGAGTAACGCGACCCTTGCGGGCTGCTGTTGTTGGTCGTCGTCCTGCTAAGAGCTGAGACAGCCACGTGCTGCTGTCACTGACACGAATCATATTATATACAGGAATGGCCAGTGGGATATAGGTGTAGATATAAGCAGTGTGACGTGCGCGCGCGATCTCGGCAGTTAATAAATATGATAATGGCGGGTCAGGGGGTGTGAGAAGGGGCCCGAGCGAGGGGGAAAACACTCTTGACGGGCTGTACGGACGATGGTAGAGATACGTGCGTATAAGAGTGACCATCGGTAGAAGCAAAACGCTTCGTCCGTGCAGCGGAGCAAGCCCTGTCATCGCCAGGCACAACCCTCGTATGTCACACCACGGATCGACGCCCCCTCCAAAACTCTTCGCAGATATACCGCAGCCAAAGCTGCCCGAGAACAGTGCCGCCAGGACCATACCACTGCATATCAGAGGTATATTCCTGTGGTATTTTTCAACATACTGTGCCATTGAAGCACTTTGAAGCACAGGGTGAAGGAATGTAACGGAAGAGATCAATGATGTTATTATGTCATGAAATGGTTATGCTATGGAAATGTCGTTCATCACAATAAAGTGATTTGTTACAATTTTGTTTCATTCTTAGTATTCGTATTGAATTATGAATAGATTTTTTAATGGAAATAGAAGCAAAAGGTTTTAGTGGATGCAAAGCAGAGAATTTTAGCGAAAATGATAAGCCATTTTGTAAATCATGGAAGAATATCTTTTCTAAGGTGCATATAACTAATTTTAATCGCATCTAGATAGTAGGAAATCGCTGAAATTTGTGTTTCTTTCAATTATTAACATCGCTCATAATTTTGTTATAGTCATGTCCTGTGTTTATGTATTTAGTTTTTTTGTAATTTGGGTAAAGGTTTTATCCATAAAATAACAATTGTGATGGGAGATTTGTATTGCAGCATGTATTAATCGACATTTTCATTGCTAATGATCGATTTGTAAAAACATCGACTGATTAGGGTTAACATTCGAGGCAGTTATGATAATAATGAAAGCTGGCCTATTCTTTTTCTCGAAAAATGCTCTACAAATGGACCATTTAGATTTCCGATAGTGTTGACCGGTTAAGAACAAAAAAATCCATACGTAGGAGAATTGTGCGGTGCCATAACTGATTGTGCGATAAAATACGCCCTGGCATTCATTTAATGACATTTTTTTATTCATTTACTTATTTATTTAATAATTTTTAAATTCACTGTTTTAGCCATTTGCTATTTTGACCCTCATTCATTTCCAACGAGAAAAGTAAATTTGCTTTAGGCATATTTGGTCATACTTTTACTTGTAGCAACTGAGCATCTTTTCCCGGTAATGATTATTTTATACACGAAACATTTGTATTGTGCTGGCCATATATTTAACCTTTTTAAATATAATAATACCTTCTCAAAAACAGTGCAACAGAATAAAACTTCTAATAAAAACGTTGAATGGAAATTAAACTGAAACATTGTATAAGCGCAACTTTTAATTCGTCCAAACATATTCACGACTGATACGCGCGTACCTTATGGTATTTAATATTACAAGCTTTAAGTCAAGTATACGAATTATTGAAGAGGCAATAACGCCAAAATAATCACGTTTGTCATGTTACAGCTTTCAACGTATTCCATTTCAACCATACGCAGATTCTTTAGAAGAGAAAAATTTAGTAATATGATATCAGAAAAGGAGCCAGACGCATTGACTTTTTCCACCTGCGGTTATTTCAACAATGAAGGGTTATTTACAATATCTCCAGCCACTTAATCACATACATTGATGGCTTGGTTAGAACTACCAAAAATTTGGTTAAAAATGTTACCAAGAAAATTTGGCAAGCACAACTAAATTATTGGTTAACATGACCAAAGATTTGGTAAGACAACCAAGTACGCCTAAATATTATAACTTGGTCGCGACTACCAATTTTCTCTTGGTAAAATTTTGAACTAATATTTTAGTAAGCTCAGCCAAGTCTTTTTCTCAGCGCACGGAGAAAAACGCTTGGTTGGGCTTACTAAGATTTTGGTTAAAAATTTTACCAAGAAGAATTTGGTAGGCGCAACCAAGTTATTGATTAGGCGTACTAAATACTTGGTTGTCTTACCAAATCCTTGATTACGTTAACTAATAACTTGGTTATGTTAGTCAATAACTTGGTTGTGCCCACCAAGTTTTCTTGATAACATTTTTAACCAATTTTTTGGTAATTCTAACCAAGCTTTTTTCTGAGTGTGTGGTCCGGAAAACCATGATGCTACCTCATTCCTCATGCTTGGTTCACCTGTTCCCGTTATCCTTATTGCGCGTAGGTCTTTAATCTTCACCTATATAGCATCGCGTACCTCGAGTCAGAAGATCGGCTTACCTTAATAATCGTGAGCAAGGGGGCAACGGTAGATTCGACTGTTGCACGGTATTCTCCAGTCGAGCGATCAAATTCGACAGTCTACCTCGCACATCCCCCTCACATCATTTTCGGGGTGTTTCCATGACGCTGTGTATCCGAGCTTTCGTCGATCCAAGGGTCTCGTCGTGTTTCGAGAGAGCAACGTTAAAACGACTAGGAGAGATGTAATGAAACATTCTTAGTGTTATTGGCATTGAGAGGCGCATCGCAAATATGAGAACGAGTGGTGAGCAACCGTAAAACGCAAGGGATTTTGAGAGAAACGAGCGTTTCAGATGCTACAAGTCACATCCCCTTTTTGCACACAATCCTAAAGAAATCAGAGTAATAAACTCCTATTACTTTCCGAAATACAAATGGTATCATTATTTTCATAGTTATTATTTTATAATAATCTCCTGTGTTTATAAAACGAGGTTCAAATTTTTGAGCAACTGCAAAGAAAATTTAATGATTTATTGTGAGACCAAAATGAAGGACTATCTCCATATTTAACAAGAAAATTTCTGTGAAATGATATGAATTTTTTTTTTCAGTTTTTACATACAAATTTGAACATATTTTCGGGCAATTCAAATAAAATAATAACTATTGAGTGATTTATTCGAAAGATGCTGATGAGATGATAATAGAGGTTTGCCAGTCTGATAAGAACAATTTTCAGTGTGGAATGCTAAAAAGAAAAAGATAAACTTCATGAGAAATAACGATAAATAATTAGAACAACGCCATAGGTGCATTAGTATTATTTTATTAATATCTCTTTCCGTTATTTACAAAACTTTATAATAATCTCTAATTTTTGTTGTTTTTTTTTTGTTCGCTTTCTCTCCGCGTTCTAAGCTTCTATATATCGTCAATCCATACACGATTCTCTCGAACCTTTCTGTGTTCATGTTCGCTTTTTTCTTCTGTTTAAATTCATTATATTAATATTAATAATGTTCATTCTCTCTAAACGTTATACAGCATATATATAACACCACATCGCCAAATCCATAGAAATTCGTTGGTACGAGAACAATTATCGCAAAGTCAATGTGTTCTTGCGCTCCGTTCTTTTTTTTTCATTCTCAAGACATTACGTTAAGTATATTTATTTACAGGTGTCACAATTGGTTTTTTTTCAACGATTACTTCTGTTATCGTGAAACAAGTCTGTCACAGCGTCTAGCTCGAGTATCATTCGCGAATTCCCGAAAAAAAAAAATCAAACGATATTTTTCTTGATCGAAATATATATCTTTTTTTTTTTTTTTTTATACGGGGATTTTTTTCCCCAGTCCCTCCGTGAATTCTGAATGAACGACAGACTTTTCCGGCTACGTTGAATCTTATTTTGCGAAATCGCTGCGATAAAAACGAGCGAAACTCGTCGCGAAGACCGCAATCGTTTATTTACAACAAAATTTGTTATTCGGTACATTGCTCGATCCGTACTTTGTACAGAAGAAGATAGGCGCGCGTCGGGTTTGGTCCTCGACGATCTCGAGTACCGAGGTATCGCTTCAGAGTGATACAAGCGTAGAATAGTACGCGCGAATCGTGTTTCCCGTGAAATCGAAACTCTCAGCTATCCGTCCGAATGCCTTTGACAAACGTGAACCCAATTATCGTGGTTCTTTTGTCTACGCGTTCATCGATCGTCTCCAGTGGCGAATACTCATCACGAGTAGATTGTCCTGGAGAGCGATACATCGACGTTGCGACGGACAGTGAATAGAAAAACGTCGATTTCCGCAGATTGTCACGAATTGAATTGAAATTTTCCGCACGTAAATCAGAATAAAGCTGAGAACGAATTCAATAATATTGACATTTCATTTTTTTAGTTCCAAATAATTTAAAAAAATGGAAATTCTAATCAATTACTTCGAGACAAAAAACTAATAAAAACGATTTGTTTGATTAAAATAGATGTAATTATTTAATGTAAATTGCCTGTCTGTAAGTGCGTGATGCTACATTAATTATAAAAATTTTCAACCAACAATTTTACTCCATATATTAACTAATATCGGTGAAATATTCGGATATTCAGATTCATCTTGATTAACATAACTTTCGGATAAAGATGGAGTAAAGAGTTTCGCACTTACAGAGAGTTTGCTGTAATTGTTTTTATTCCATTAAAATATCATTTTTTTTATTTAAAAAAGTTCGTTTTCTGAGTATTTTCAGATCTAGAGCATCGTTTTTCAATTAATTAAGAATTCCATGCTTTTTTTAAGGGGACTCAGTCACCTAAAAAAGTTATATGACATTTTTTTAAATAGATGATACCCTTTTGAAAAATCTAACATTTATACCTCATCAAGTACATATCAAGCACTATAATACTGCACTTTTCTAAAGAGATGCAGTACATCAGAATGTTTTGAGGCAAAAAATAACATTTTTAGTGATATTAAAAACTTAATAAATAATTAGTTACAATTAATCCAATTTCCACTGCATCCTGAATCGTTATACTCAAACCGGAATGCACTCTTCGACAGATAAAATAAGAGATCGAATACCAAAATCGTCATTGGTTCACCGGTTTGGTCGAAAAGCTACAAGTGAAAAATTTTACTTTTCACCTCACACCGTTCTGGTGCACTATATTTCTATATACGGAATTATTTGATGAGGATCAAATGAACAATTTTAAAAAAGAAAAGGACATCATGCATAAATTATTGTTCTTATACCCTTTTTTCGGTGTCTGAGCCTTCCTTAAATTATCAGAATATTATCAATAAATAAATCTGTCGTTTAATTGACTGTCTGTATCTCGGGTATTCGTTAATAATTGCGGGCCTCGAGACCGCGAGTTTATTTAGCGTTTAAGGAGGCTTCTGCGTTTCAGACTAGTCAAATCAGTGCTAAATGTTTAAAAACGTTTTTACAATTTCTGGTGTTTGAATTAACAGTACCGAGGGATTATTCACGTAGCAGAATAAGTTGTTAATATATAAGTACATTCACAGCCGTGATTTGAATGGAAAATTGACTGGCCTGATGTCACGTTTTTTCGTGCAGCTTTTCAAAAGAATGTACCTTAATAATAGTCAAATTATAACGAGCAATCGTTCATTTTGATTATCGGGAGATCCTTAATTGATTGACCGTCCACATTTTTCACGGTATTAGTTCAAAAGTTGCAACTATTTCAATATTCGATATTAGGTTAGTCCAGAGCAACCAAAAGGTTTTATCTTTCGAACTACATATATTATAAAAAAATCTGGACCGTCAATAATAAAGAATTTTCCAATATACAAAATGAGTTATCGCTCGTTCTAATCGGACTTATATTACGGTTTATGCTTTTAAAATAACCAAATGAAAAAAACATGTAATCGGACATTTTCAGTTATCAATCGATTGAATTTTCAAATCACTGTGAATTATTTGTACATTAAGAACTAATCCTGCTACGTGAGTAAAGCCTCAAAATATTTGATTAAAACATCAAAAATTGTAGAATGGCTTTTAAAAATTTAGCTATCATTTGACTAGTATAAAGCCTCCTTAATGCATGTCTGAGTCGCGTGTCTTCAGCTCTTGACGGTACAGTAGTCGAGCGGTTGATTTTGGACGCAATGTTGATCCGCTCAGGGACTGTCGTCGGGTATGGCGTACCAGGCGGCCGGATCCGCGGCGAGGGCCCAAGGGCCAGCGACGGAGGGATTGGCGTAGGCCGCCGCCCCCGCCGCGGATGGCGCGCACTACCAGGCCCGACCCTGTAAAGGCAGGTAAGCTCCGCACTGGGGTTGCTGCTGCTGCTGCATTCCTTGCTGTCCGCCGGCTCTCGCATAAGAACAGTGTTGGAGACTCTGGCTCGAGGTCATAACGTGACTGACGCCCACCACCGAGTGATGTGATACCGAAGCCGCGTGGTGAGAACCGTGCGGACTCGAGGCCGCCGTCATGTGGGGTGCCGGACTCGCCAAAGCTGCGCTTGGCCCACCCCGGCTACCCTCGTTGCCACCCCCGCTACCACAGGGCTTTCCGTCCTTCACCAGTACCGGAACTGCCACGCGTCTCGGCGAACTCGCGCTCTGTAACAAATTTAAAAAAATCATACATTATTCACATGGTCGATTGAAACATTTGCAAGTTGAGTAAAGGATTGTTAATTTTGCTTCCTCATGGAGGAAGCTTTGTTTTTTCATGAAAAAATTTTTTTTCGAGTTTTTCTTGCCAGTACGCTTAGAATTGTCCAAAACGTCGAGACAAGTGGTTTAGAAAAAATGTCCGTATGTATGTGTGTGTGTGTGATCTGAGCTACGAAAATTCGATAAACTATTACTCAGTAACCGTTCGAGCGATATGGCTCAAATTTGGCACGCAAGTGGAGTAGTTGTCCCACTTTGAATGTTGAGATTTTTGAGAAAAAAAAATCAGCCATTTTGATTTTATGGTTCTTTTAATTTTTTGATAAAAGGGCGTGGTCGCTCTAACTTTTCTAAAAGTTAGACGATTTTGCTAAATAGTTGTTTATAAATAAATATACGTTCAATGTTGTTTGGTATTGTATTTGGGCGAAATCGGTCAAGCGGTTCAGATTTTATAGATGTTCGAATTTTTTGAAAAAAAATCATTTTTTTTATAAATCATGTCGAATTTCACCGATTTAACTGAAATGTTTTACAGGCGAAAAGGAACATGCAGCGTATCAAATTTGACGATGATCGGTAAAGTGGTTCAGATTTTACGACATTTTGAAATTTACAACAAAAAAAAACGATTTTCGCTCTGGCATCAGCAAAAGTTGATAATGCGAGACAAAAGTTTGTACTCAATGGAAATAAGAATGCAAAGTAGAACTTTACACAATGCTTCATATATAATTTTTATTTTTTAAAATTTATAATGACCGCTTGTCCCAAAATAGAATTGCTCATAACTCCCGAACGGCGTGACGAATCGAGATGAAAATTTATACAAAAGAGGAGAATAAACTCCGTTTTCGTTATTTCGATTAAGGTAGTCCTTGCG
The DNA here is from genome assembly GCA_963970395.1 of Ephialtes manifestator. NCBI lineage: Eukaryota > Metazoa > Arthropoda > Insecta > Hymenoptera > Ichneumonidae > Ephialtes > Ephialtes manifestator. The sequence goes on along the minus strand of OZ019968.1, from coordinate 40,611,277 downwards.
CATTAAGCTGAGGTCAAATAAGTTTTCGAAAAATGGGAGGGAATTGCAAACACTTTTCGCCAAGATAAAAACAAGGATGCAAAGTAGAACCTTGCTCATTGCTTCCTCATTATTTTTCGCTTTTTACAAAGCTTCCTCTACGAGGAAGCCAAAATTGAATAACATACTTCCTCATAGAGGTAGCTTTGTAAAAAGCGAAAAATAATGAGGAAGCAATGTGCAAGGTTCTACTTTGCATCCTTTTTTCAATAGTATATTATAGGAATCGACCGTGTATTGTTAATATAAATTTTTCATCGTATCCGACCATTCTCGGTCAATATTTTTAATGATGGAATTTTTACGAAGCACATCTCGGGTCTGAGACAGTGATCGCTAGATTCAAAGCGCGCGAAACCGAAACCCAATTCAAGTTTCATTAATGCGAATCTTTTACAAATATCGACTGTAGCTGCTTAATAAATTAAATTAATTCATCCAGTAGCCACAATCGACAAATCTTAATCTGAAACAAATTGTGAAATTGTTAATTCTTATTAGTTTCGCACTTTATTAATTTTATTACATAATTTGGTTTTGGTATACTTTAGAATGATTTTATTCATCGTCTAAATATGTCAATCCAAATCAAATATGTCGAAATATGTCAAATTTTGGTTTTCATTGGTAGAGTCTTTGTCATATTAAAATGATAGATTTTCATCCGAAGAAGCTGTTTCTATCTTTTTTCAGTTTCTGCACAACAGCTCAAGATTTTTTACCATCATAACTATTGGTGCTTCATCAAATTGATTAATACACCCATTCAATATTTAAATATTACATAAAAGTGTAATCATCCTATGACTGCAAAACATTAAATTCATAATTTTATAAAAATTTCTTTTAGAACCGTCGAAAATTGTTAGCGACTAAAAATACCATTATAAAAATGCAGTTGGGAATAGAGCACAATATACGATCAATAAATGAGGATGTGTATTATATTATGTACACAGACTCCGCAAAGTGCTGTATGAAGAGATTTGAGAGACTAAACTCATTGGTTTGCTGCTGTGTTCCGAGCAAACAGAACGTAGGTGCTCGGGTACACAGAACGAGACTATAAGGACAAAGCGAGAGTACTAAAGTTCGTATATTATAGTGTATATGATCATATAGCTCTTATGGCTCTCGTCATCGTTGCGAGACGCGTACGTCGGAATCATTACGAATAAATACAGGTGACTACCGTAGGATCCGTATACGCTCATGACCCACGAAGCAGCTATATGTGTATATGAGATAAACTCTCTGCGTGGACCAACATTTATCATTGTACGTCTCTCACGTTCTATACTATCCGGTTGCTGCTACTTCACCGCTTTTCTTATCCCTCTATCGGCCATTTTTTTTTCCTCCCATTGCCAGTTCTATCTCATACAATCTATCCAATGTCGGTGTCTATCTTATGCATGTGTGTTTTAGTGTTGTTAGTATTTATATACAAATTAAAATCTTTTTTACTAAAAGCTGCGGACAATTGTAATAGAAATTAATAATATTTAAAAATGTTTCCGGATGTTACCGGAAATATTGTTCATGAGGTTTCGCAGCTCATATATTAAATTTAATACATGAGGGTAGTAAAATTACAAATTTTTATATTAAATTTCTTAACTTTTGCAGGTTTAGTAGAACTGCAATTTTACATCTCACATGTGCATTATATGTAATATCCCAGTTTATGTTAAAGAGCTTTCTTTATGTAGATGGAAGCTTGTGCTGAATATTTTTAACAGTGCAGTTAGTGAGACATTTATTTAGAAAACGTTGATGGGATAAAATAATAGAGGTCTACCACGTTTGATACACTGACAGAAAAATATAGGTAGTCCGACGATAATCTAACTATACACTATAATTGCCAGGAGGAACATCTCTATTTTATGGTTATAGCAAAAAATAAGAGAATAATTGGATGAACCATAAATTATGACTAGAACAGTCATTATAGTAGTAATCATTAAAATGATAATAGCTTTATATATGCCGTTTCGTTGCATATACAATTTCAACGTTTGTTTCCAATAACTTTGCAAGTATTGTATCATCATCGCTTCAACCATAAAACATTGTAAGCCTTCCTATATTCCTTTTATCATGTAATATCATTAAATCAACGATATGCTTTTCTCTTAGTGTAGGATCAATTTTTGGAGTAGAATCTTAAAAAGAAGAAAATCATCTTGACCCTGCAATAAAAGCAACAATGCAGCACTTTACCGCCCGCTGCGTTACTTTTCCTTTCGCTGCATTATTTTTCCTCCCGCCGGTCAAGACAACTTTCCACCGCCGTTGCGCACATGGAATGTGGTCTTTTTAGCGTAGTCGGGAAAAATAGTTTTTCCGTACTTGTATCATAATATACGAAATTCTCTCACGTCCTACACTGTAAAAAAAATCTACTTGAAATTTAGTGTACTTTTATTGGAAGTTTTTATTCATAAACTAGTATATTAAATTTAGTATCCAAGTGTAATGTAAAATTAATGTATGTTACAGCACATTCAATAATTTACTTTAATTTTACAGTAAAAGTACTTGAATTTTAATAATTTGCTTTAATTTTACTGGAAAAGTACATGAATTTTGTGCCACAATCGTATATTAAATTTCGATGATGAGTTTATGAATAAAAACTTCCAATCTTTTCTAATAGTGTATACATGCTGCAGCTCCTTCCTTAACGCTTTTCTTATCCCTCTCTCGGTCAGAGCTTTTTCTTATTTTCTTTTTTTTTTCCCATTGCCAGTTCTATCTCACACTATCTATCTAATGCCGTTGTCTGTACATGTTCTTGTGTGTGGTAGTGTCATCGTAGTGCTTCGAGTTTCAACGGTATGCCAAACAGAAGCCAAGCGATGCCCGCGTGTCCGCGCGTACCTGCCCACCGGTGGACCACTCAGCTGTATCAACATCGAGTACACGACATTCCTCTTCGATCTCTTCAGCGCGCAGCTCGCTCTAATAACAACGCTTCACTGAACGTATACGGTATATATGTATATATGTACATATATACACATACACTATACGAAGCTGGTCGGATGGACAATATATACGTACACGTACTGAATGCAGGGAGAAGGACACTACCACGTATGGATAAACCGGCGCCGATTCGCGTATGACAGCAGCAGCACTCTGTGTACTATAATAACGATCGGGCGATCGTCCAGCGGGCTTGAAAAAATAACCGGCAACTCCGACCTCTTCGATTCATGTTCACGATCAAAGTACAGATATGATAATATTTCCAGTTTGTTTCTTTATCCTCAAGAACTTGAGAAAATAGCAAAAGAAAAAAGGCAGTACATTACTACGGTCGCGATGCAATTCATTGCAATAAGTTCTGTTACATGCATCAATATTTGCACCCAGAAAAAAGATTTGGTAACATTAACTAAAATTATCGATTCAAGATTTAATTATTTCAATCAACGAAAATTTACTATTCCCTCCAACAAATATGTATTTCATTCAATTTTTCAGTTTTTTAAATTTCCAACATATTTATTTATTTGAATCAACGTTCAATGTGCAGCGGATACTAAAAAAATATATTATTTATTGCTACTACGCGGAGAGAAATCGTAGTAGTACAGTCAACTATAAAGTGACAACTATTAAGTTTTAGTCCATCCAACTATTTTCATAATTACGATAGCTGTGAAAATAGTTATGGCAACTATTTGGTAGTTATAGCAACTATTTGATAGTTGTGGCAACAATTAAACAATTGCTTGTATGAACTAAAAATGAATAGTTGTCACTTTATAGTTAAAAATACCGCAATTTTCTCTCAGTATAAATACTTTCTTAATCCGGAAAAAAGATCTAGTTAAAACGACCAAATACATGTGTTAGATATTTTTTAATAAAATCAATTAGAACTATCTTACAATCCAATATATATTTATTTCTGTTCATCATTGGAGTTTATTATTATCAACATGCAATATTTATCAATTTGATTTAATTCTTGTCGTATAATTATATAAAAATTTTATATTCTTTAAATCGTCAGCATTGGACGCGCGGTCGGTGTGTGGCCGACGGTCCCCAGAATTAAGCAGCATTATTTGCGGTCATAACTTGGATGGGTGATCGCTCAGCCGCGCACAGGTTTGCGCGCCAACTGCTGAGCGGGAGGCATATTCTGAGGTTCTAAGGGATAAGTCAGAAATATAAAAAAATATAAAAATTTTATTTTCTAAATAAACATTTATATAACTGCCGACCCAAATAAATATTTCTTAGATTTGAATATATTTACTATTCAATAAATATATTAATTGCAAATAGAAAAATTTATTTGAGGTGAATGAAAGTCTAATAGATCGGCATCCAAATAAGAAATTTTATTTCCGATGCGTAGATTCTAGTCCCGTTAACAAGATCTTTTTTCTGGGTGTGATACGAATGAAATATTGCCTTTTTGTTTTTGTTTGGAAAGTATGGGAAATTCCTTTAAATGGAAATAAGAGCGATCTGCACATATTTTTCACATTTAACCACATTTTTTAAATAATCGTATGGCAAGCAACTTTTTTTTCAACTCACGCCATTTATACTTTGTTTAATGAAGTATTTGATTTTAAAGCTCCACGTTAACATTAATAAAAAAAGGATTTTTTTTGGCTAAAAATCATTTGTAAAAAGCCATGAGAATTGAGTAAACAGAGAAAGTAATTTACAGAACAAAATGATTAGCTGTCACGACAAACATGGTTAAATATTTATTTCGTGGGTTATTGTCATGAATTTTCGTAATAAGTCAGTAAACAATGACATTGCAGAAACGAAAAAAACTCATTACTCCTCAGAGAAAGTTAAGGGTTTCCGGGGTTGTGTCGAAGTATATAATTTGAAACATCGGACAAAAAATGCTGTATTAATCAAATATTATTTACACCAGCTTCTGTAATATCTATAACTCTTCTTCTGACATGTCATCTTTCTATTTCACTAATAGATTATGTAGCAATCTGTATAGTCGCGCGAGCCGAGGAGTGGTCGTCATACGATCTCAGAGAGCTAAGTGCACCGCTGCAATGCACTTCACAGGCTGACAAAGTGACGATGATTACGCTAAACGTATATATGAACGGCGTCGGTGCCGCGCGCGCGTCACGCGTCACGCCACTTTATCCACTTCAACACGCGTTAAACGATTTCCGGCGAAAATGACCGTGATGTACGTGTTACGTGCTACGCGCCGACGGGGTATCGCTACTATCGTATGTAGATGTAGAGTAGGTACGGAGAAGAGGTGTTAACATCAGTATAGTCGCTCTACCCTCACTGCTCTTTATCGTGAATTCTAGATAGATACGAAGGACTGATGTTTGCCGCCCGAAGCAGTAAATGCTCTTTCAATGCACGATATTATGAACGAAAAATAAATTAGATGAATAAACATTAATTTCCAGGAAATACTAAAAAATTTCATACTACTGTTCATGTGTATGTACAGTATATGTATATCTATATTTATTGAAGATCTCTGGCGGATCGAGCTGGTTCTTTATTTCGAGGATACTCCTCGAAAGAAGCACTCATCGCTAAAAGGATGCTTTGAGTCGACGGACATGCACCTACTCTTTGAAAGAAAAAGAGTTTTAAAAAAAAATGTACGACGGGAATATTACGATATAATAATTTACCAAAGATCACGAACTTTGCCTGGCTCTCTGACGATGGTATGCGCCATGAACGATTCCACACTCAAGTGGAAAAGAGGTGGGAAGGGGTGGTAGAGCAAACCCGAGAACAAAGCGAACCGAGACATTAAACGATATTTCGTCGAGTCGCTCTCTCCCTGATGAAGGGGTTGAATGAGACGGTTTGCTGCGCTGCTTGGCTTCGGTGCAATGAGACTTTGAAATACCGATATTTCCGGCGTTGTTGCCGACTCTCAAATATTTGGTGAGATTAATATAACGTGTGCAAATTCTTTACTGCATGTATGTACAAGTTGATGAGTATGATTTTTTTTTCAGATGGACGTGATTAAATAAATTATGGATAGATATTCGGATATAAAGAAAATGTGTTTCGATATTTTGAAGAACAATTGGGAATAAGCGATGGCAAATAATCGCTTTGCTTGCCATTGTTACTCAACACACACCAGGAGGAATGAAAGAAAAAACTGTAGGAAATGGAAAAGCCCTCAGTCTGATGTATAGTAATCACATTTAGAAAATTTTCTTCCTGATGAAATCCCGACGGGAATACTTCCGGCAGAGACCATTGAGCCGTGAACGAAACTTTAAATACAGCTCATAAAATTCTACGCAAACTTCAACTCATTTAATTCTATAAATTCATTCGACACCATGAAGTACTTTTACTATGAAACACAGCTTTTATATTGCTCGAACTTTTAAATGACAAATCTCTTTATACAGTAGAAGTGAATATTTAAAACAGTTTGAAATATTTGGTGTGTAAAAAAAGAGATCTTTAACGAAACTGGAATATGCCTTTTGGTTCTAGTGTTTCAAATTTAAAATTTTAGTGACTATTTAAAAATTTGTGACAATTGATATTTTCAGTATTGAGGATTATTGACTAAACTAAATAGTTTTTGAAACTTCAAATATTGCTGGAGAAAAGTAAAACGTTCACTTTTGTTTTAAGATGCAGAGTCAGCCTCATTCAAAGCCAATAATAGAAAAACAGCGCTTCAAGTTTCGATACCGTAACGAATGCAAATATCTTGGAAACTTACACGCTTAAAAGTTGAATGAAATGAAGGATTGAGTCGAATATACTGGATTTATTAGTCGGAAATTGAATGTGAAGTGCGCGTGGTAAAAGTTAGGGCGTGACTGCAATTCGGGTCTAAGAAGATTCATTGGACCCTTGGGGCGAATTTATAGTCCCAAGTTTGACATTGGGAAACAATTTATCACATGTTGTTTCACATGTATGACATAACATGTGAAATTCGATCTTAAGTACGAACTTGAGTTCAAACTTGGGACTAAATACAACCCTTAGTATATTCTATTCTAGATATAAAACAGACTTTTATAGATGTCATTGCCTTTAGTTACCGGAGTAATTTATAACGATTATAACGTCCATTGCAATACAATTGAGTCACCGATTTCTTAAATTAGATTAACATTACTCGCGCAGAAATCTAGTCAGGCGACCGTAAAAGCGTATAGGGCCTTGTTAGGTTTTGTTAGGTCTTCCACAATAGGGATTCCATATTAGAACCATTTTAAAACCCATAAAGGCTTCCCCAATATCATTCTCGGCTCAAATCTGGCCCCAATAAGAAGGCCCGTTTACATTTTATCAGGTATTCCACAATAGATGACAAGCTAGGGCGTTACTATAAACTGTGAGTCGATAAAAATCAGTCACCCATCTGGACTAACCCTTAGATCAGTCAGACGGTCATAGAGAAAACTTGTGTTGCATCAGCAAATCAGTTGTTAATATAGTGACGACAAGCCTTATTTCCTAGCCTAACAAAAAGAATTTACTAGGCTACTAAAAAGATTTACTAGGCCAGCAAAATAATTTACTAGGCCACTAAAAAGATTTACTAGACCAGCAAAATAATTTGCTAGTCCGACAAAAAGATTTACTAGGCTAGCAAGAACATTTTCTAGGCCAACAAATAAGGTTTGCTGTCACTATCTCAGCAAATAATTTTTCACCATGCATCCTCCTAAATACTAACTTTTTTCAGCGATTAATATGTACCATCATATAGAGTAAGACGTAATATCTAATTATAAGTGCTGCTTTTCTCGATTGAATCAGCACAAATTAATATTTAAAAATAAATTTTATTTATTATTTCAGTAGGTGCTTAACAGCCTTTATAGGCCTTAACAGAGAAATCTATAAAGGCTCCGTACTTTGAAGCGTAAACAGCCTAGTACGACTGTGCTTAAATTTCCATATTGGCCCTCTAACAGAATTGTGGCAAACAATAAAGGGCCAAGCAGGAGCTCCAAATATTGTTCCGCACAGGATAGTTTGCAATCTTACGCAAAAAAACTAAAGCCCTGAAAAATTCTTCTTTTCGAAAAAATCTCTCATCCTTTCCATGACACGTAATTCTGATGTTTGCTGTTGGGTGCTTCAAAGATTAGGGCAAAGCTTTGTTGCCCTTGCATATCGAGGACACTCGTTGCTCTACAATGTTCGATACAAGTTGTGTCCTATTGCCGGGTTAAAGTAGTACCTACAGCCTTTCTTTTTCTCCCTTTATCTCTTCCTCTCGGCATATAGCCATATAAACTAGGTGCTGCTGAGCTTGACTGTACCCAGTAGCATGGCAAGATGGCGACTGGTCCTCGAGAGGCCGTTTCCGCGCCACCCCGCGACCTCGTTCGCTCTCTCTTCCACGCTTGCGTTCACTTCCTCGCAGCCTCCGTCAGCTCTTACGCTTTCGCCCTCTTTCTCTTCCGTACGTTGCGGGTTGGCTCTCTCGCTTCCACTTGAGATTTTTTCACCGCCAACGAGAGAGAGAGAAAGATAGAGCGAGGGAGACGAAGGAGAAATGGAATAAAACGAACAAAAAAAAAGGAGGTAAAAAAAAGAAAAATCTGAGCACAGCGGCTCTACCGACGACGTGCACGCTCGTCGCTCTTGGCTTCTGGCTCGCTGATGCTGGAATATTATGAGTCCTCGGTGCGTTTATGAACGCGGCTCTCGCGATATTTAAACCCCATATAGATATACTCTCCCTCTTTGACTTTGCTGTATACGCGCTATGCGATTTTATTTATCCAGCAGAAACGCTCGGGGCTCACGCGTACGTGCACTCTCTTTCCTTGAAAATATATATGCGCGGAGAGAGGAGACGCTTTACGCGAATTTGTTGGAGTAACGTTGCCATTAAAATGCATGCTCACGCGGAGATATTGCCAGAGTTGCGAAACTTGAGGTTTCACCAATGTTATTCGCATTACAAGGTTTCGCTTAGAATGAGATAGCTTTGTAAGTATAACAGGTTAATTTTTCATTATAATTTAGAAGCACTGAAAAAATATTAACTTTCCTCTCTACATTTTATTATCGTTTCAATTAGGAGTACTATAAAAATTATGGTGACTTTGAGAATTTGTGAAAAAAGATATCAAAGGAATTTTTATTTGCATGACGAAATCTTATTTGCAGTATTGAAATAAGTTTATTGATTTTTTTTATTAAACCTTCGATCGACATCTTAGTATATTTTGAACATTAGTGGAATAGCTATTTTTCAAAACATCTTTTTCAATTTCAGCCTTAAAATTGTGTTTAACAAGCAGTGGAATTCTATTAGCAATGCTTTTCCTCACTTTACTTTCATGAAATAAAAAAGCATTTAGAGAAAAATGAAAAATCTCAATTTTCCAAAAGTGTAACTGTTATTTAGTTTCACAAAAGTGTCTAAAATTTAGGCTTTTTTTCATCTGTAAATATGCTTCGCTCTTACACGCAGAGAAATTGTGGTAGTACAGACAACTATAAAGTGACAACTATTAATTTTCAGACCATGCAACTATTTTCATATTACGGTAACTATGAAAATAGTTGTGGTAACTATTTTGTAGTTATAGTAACTATTTGATGTTTGTGGCAACTATTCAAAAATTGGTCGTACGAACAAAAAATGAATAGTTGTCACTTTATAGTTCCTAATATCATAATTTTCTCTGAGTGTAGAGTTAATCAATTCGTACCGATAATAAACGTGCTAAATTGTAATGGCATTTCTTAAATTTTATTCTTTTTTATGTTACAGGAGACTAGACATTATAGAAAAATAGAAGTTCCTAATACCATAATTTTCTCTGAGTGTAGAGTTAATCAATTCGTACCGATAATAAACGTGCAAATTGTAATGGCATTTCTTAAATTTTATTCTTTTTTATGTTACAGGAGAGTAGACATTATAGAAAAATAGAAGTTCCTAATACCATAATTTTCTCTGAGTGTAGAGTTAATCAATTCGTACCGATAATAAACGTGCTAAATGTAATGGTATTTTTCTAATTTTATTATTTTTTATGTTACAGGAGACTAGACATTATAGAAAAATAGAAGCTCCAAGGGTATCTCATTATCTAGCAAAGTACCCATAATGTTGTTACTGTTGGGTCCACAATGGAGGGTGTATTAGGTCTATTGTGGGGTCGAGGAGAGTGCGTGAAGGCGGGATCGCAATTACACGTATCGTTGATTTCCCGATCTAGATAGCGGATGAATGAAAGCGCCCCGTAAACAAACCACGAGGAACAACGCGCGACGTCGACGTCGGCGGCGATGGAATTGAAATCGAGGCCGGGTAAAAAAAAAATCGAGGCCAAGCGCACCCGCTCTCTTCGAGCTAACGAGTAAATTATGGGGTGGCTGCTCGCTCGGGCACACGGGAAACTCCGGCAGCAAACCACCACCCATACTGTATACGTAGTTGTACTGCAGCGTTGAAGATCGAGTCCCGAGATTGCTTTCAGCCCCATTGATCCCTGTGCGCGTTCTGTTTACCGACTCGTTCGTACTATATTATGCTGTAGTACCTACAAGACACAATCATGGCCCTTGCACATTGTTGCACCATTATTTTGCGATCTATAGGTGTACGGATCGATGAACGATGCCCGTGTAAAAACGTTTGCTATACATATTTAGTCTCTTGAGTTTAGGGCTCTTTGATGGTCAATGCATTAGACAAGTTTGTATCTTTTTTTTTGTTGCCGTACCATTCAAGCACGGTGAAAATTTATTTGCTGATATAGCGACAGCAAAACTTATCTGTTGGCATAGAAAATGTTTTGCTGGCCTAGTAAATCTTTTTGGCGCCCTAGCAAATTATTTTGATGGCCTAGTAAATCTTTTTGCTGGCCTAGCAAATCTTTTTACTGGCCTAGAAAATCCTTTTTGTTAGGCTAGGAAATAAGACTTGCTATCACTATACTAGCAACTGATTTGCTGATGCCACAAAAGTTTTCGCTCTATGAGTTATCGGGTTCGAATGATATCATTCGCATGCAAGCGGTACTGATTGTGTACATATTTAGCTCTAAATCTTTCACTGGCTTTTTGGGAAATGAAGCTGTTCATTTATTTTTATGAGTTTGTAAAAAAAAGGCATTTAGAACTCTGTTTTCTGTTCTTAAAACTCTAGCCCCAGCATTTTCTGATATACCGGACTTACATTTGATACATTATTATTAAACATGATTTAGGCTTGAATTTAGCGTAAATCGTTCGAAGACTTTGGAATTTATGGCGATTTGTATTATTTTTTTTAAAACGTTTATTCGTGTTTATTTTGTGTGAATATTCAATATCAATGTCGTGTTCATTTTTTCGCAATTAATATTTTGGAAAACTATGATTTTCAACATTTATCAAAGCTTGATAGAAAATTGCTGTCAATTTTACATAAAAAGTATTACAAATATGCACAAATTTTGTATTTTCGTTTAAATAAATATTTGCAGTCATTTTTTATATAAGAAAAGCGTTAATTTATATTGACGTAATATTTTCTGTCATTTTGAATGAAAAATTGGATAAATTTTACAAACTTTTTACGTCACTTCAAAACTAACAAAACGAAATATATAAAAAACTTATGAATTCGCAAAATTTATAGAATCACTTATCAAGTTTAACATAAAAGGCGGATAAATTAAAACAAAAATTCTGTCAAAATAACATAATAGGTCCGTAACTTACGAAACTTTTGTAAGTCTATTTTTTACTGTGTTCCCTTCAGAAACAGAAACATAATCCATTGATTTTCTTCCATCGTCACGTCGGTACGTAGAGCTTGCAAAGTCCTTTACATATGCCAGTGTGAAGATAGAAATCGCGGTGTCTCGCGATTTAATATATGCCAGGGGGTAGACAACTCGCGTGCCCTTGCATATCCACTCGAGTACATCTGCGCGCGCTTTTTACCAAAAAAAAATCTTCATACTTTCATTCGAGATCCGCCAGCGATTTCAACACGAGAGCCTTCGGGGCTATATTTTATTCTTTCTCGTGCACGTACACGTTTTCCTCGCGGCACACAAGAGATTTTGTGACACGGCACGCACCGATGACAATCACAAGGAGATAAAATCGTCATTGTATTTTCTATTCCAATGTCTTTATTTTCTATTTATTGAGATAGAATCCAGATATTCAAAGAATTGCCTCGACGTTAGAGAAAAACACCGTTAACAGCGTGCGTAAGTCTACAAGGAAATTAATTGTGGAATCAATAAACTGTAAGTAAATCTATAAATGCCAAATATATCTGCAATATTTGCAATTCTCGTCTTAGGTCTGCCAAATCAATCTCTACTGTCTCATATTTTATCTATATTTCGAGTCGTAATTTTGATCAAATAAAACGGAATAAGTGTATATCTGTTTTATTAGTTTACCATTAAACTAATTGGTACCCGATAATTATTTATTTATCGTATTTACAGCGTAAAGGAAACTGTCTGGTTATATTGCATAAAAATAAATAATTGAAATAATCAGAAGAATAAAAGAAGCCTGTCTCATTATATATTCATCAATTTTTGGCTCACCTGGTTCTGGGCGTTCTGCTCGGCCATCGCTTTTTCCTTCGCTTGCCTCTTGCACTTGTACCGGTGATTTTGAAACCAGATCTTCACCTGAAACAAAAAAAAATTCAACATTCAGTAACTAATCTCTATACTATTATCTTCTTGATCAGTGTATCTGAGATCCAAGTCGAGTTGGTGTCTGTATACACCTGAATACAGCGTCATTGACATACGTTTCGAAATTTCAGGTAAAATTTTCGTTGTTTTCGTAGGATTGAAATTCCTCCTCCTTTCGCGTTCTTTCTCACTCATCCCTGAGGCGACGAGCCTTAAGCCCATAATCCTAGTTAAACGTTCCAGCATCCCTTGCTCTTCTGACGTGCTCATGTTATTTTTACATCTTTTTTTTTCCTCCGACAAATTTGGTGAGAGAATTCAAAATCTCGATATTTACAGACCCCTGAATCATTCGTGGTCTCTTTTGTAATCTCAAACGCCTACTCTTTCGATTCTTTCAGCTTATAAATTAACTTGGTTAATGCATCGGGTTCATCCGGTGTTTTATGAATGAAAGAAAAGAGAATTTTTCAAGCCACAAGCACACAAGGATTATCCACACTTTTTTTTCGTGAGCATTCGAGTGTGTATGCCAGTTTCTTTTTTGATAGTTTGCAGTAGCCATGTAGACTCTCTCATTCTTACTCGCTCGGGGCAGCACTCAAAACCGCTTTTACGGCAATTGAACGCGATTAGGGAAGCCTAGCGTGCGTGCTGAATGAAAATCGGATCAGCATCTGCTTATGACAGGGCTACGCGTTATAATCCTTGCGCACCCAGGATTCACAATGCGGGGATCATGCACGATCGCGCTTGGCGTATCCGACGCTTGAATCCTCGTTCAGCGTCAGGAAGACAATAGCCGCTAGTTTGTCGTTCGGTGCTAATCGCTCAGAGCAATTAACCAGAGAACAAAAATCAAATATTCCGTCGATATATTTTTAAAAAATATTTCTGTTAATTCGTGATTAATCTGTTATTCCGTCGATATATAAAAAAAAATATTTCTGTTAATTCGTGATTAATCTGTTATTCCGTCGATATATTTTTAAAAAAATATTTCTGTTGATTCGTGATTAATCTGCTCGCCTAAATTTATCCTTTATCTCATTGAGAAGAAAAGTTACCATTGAAACAAGAAATAAAAATTTGCAATATAGAATCTTGCGGACTACAAAGTATGTTAATGAATTTTGGTTTTCGCATATGTAGAGGAAACTTTGGGCACTACGGATTGTAAATTAGGAAACAATGTACAAGGTATCTACTTTGCAACTTTTTCACAGGTCTTCCAGATTTTCTTAACGCTATTGGTTATGAACAAAATATTTATATCCGTTTCTCAATATATCATGAAGTTGAAACGGTGAGAATATGAAAAATGAAAAATCGACTGAAATTTGAACCGTTGCAATGGCTCAGATGTTGTCGATACTTGTGTAAAAAAATGACAAACCCTTAAAACTCGAATACAACGGAATGTTACTTTATTATTGAAAAAAAAAATGGTTGGAATGAATCGAGACTCACGGAAATTAAATATTCCATATCAATCGTGCCCCAACATTACTTTAGTTGTAAAGAAACATCCCGTGCAGAAATATAGTTGGGGCTCCAACTTGGCCCTTTCTAGTTTGCCCCAGTTCTATTAGGGGCCCTACTAGGCTAGTCACGTTTGAAGTACGGCCTTTAAAGGCTCAATATGGGCGATCCTAGTGAGGGTTCCACATTTAAGCCTGATTAGGCCGCGAAGTTTGTCGTGGCCGCCTCCGTTGAGCCTAGTAGGGTTCTAGAGTAGATTCCTTATTGTGGATGCCACGTTTATATCTAAAAAGGCCCCTTATTTAATCGCGGCTGCCCGAACTAATTTCTGCACCGGATAGCGCTTGATGTCTCAAAATTTGCGATGTCTAGAAGATTCATATAATCCAAGACTCTGTGTGAATTGTGATAAAAATAAGAGCAAACAATGACGTTAAATTTTACAGACAAAATTGCAAACGAATTGCATACAGACGATGCTTTTTTTCTAAATGAGATTTCTGGACGTTTTGGCATATTTTGAACGCACTGGAATTGAAATCTCGAAAAAGAAAAAAAAATGCACTATGACAAAGTTTCATCTATGAGGAAGCAAAATAAAAATCGAAAGAGGTTCTTAGGGGGTGTTATATGCCCCATATGTTCCGAGGCTTTTTGAGTGGCTGTAACTCACGTCGAGCTTTGCGTGTAGCTCTGAATGTAGGCTGCGCGTATTGTTGAGACCACCTTAAGAGCCCAGTAACCAAAGCACTTCGAAAGCTACTGCTTCTGAGCATGAATCGCATGAATGCCCGATTTAACGGGCCGTCAGTCGAGGACCACAGTCATGCAATGCTCGCGCACCCATCACGTCCTTCTAATGATTCGAATATTAGAGGTTGTACTACACATTATAGTTATATGTATGCGAAATTAAGACAGAAGGCTGAGTTTAACATAGACTCGAAGGCAATTGCTAAACGGAGAAAAAGGACAGATTAAATTTCGTAATAGGAAAATTACAAAATTTAATCTTGTAAAAAAAGCTTGAAAACTCAAAGAGTGTATTGCAGCCGCGGATGCAGCTCAAATACAAAATTCTCAGCACTAATAAAATTGCAAACAGAACTAGAATCATTAATTAAAATTGATTCTCAAAATAACGGATATTATCAATTCTATGATCTGATGGGAACTGTCATAGTTCAGCTAATAACACTTTACCCCAAAGCTAAATAGAAAAATATCCTAAGATTGAGAATCGCTTGACAATTCCAATTTGTCAACACGAACTTAATATAAACTTAATATAAAAAAGCTTGAAAACTCAAAGAGTGTATTGCAGCTGCGGATGCAGCTCAAATTCAAAATTCTTAGCGCTAATAAAAATGCAAACAGAGCTAGAATCAGTAATTACAATTGATTCTCAAAATAAAGGATATTATCAATTCTATGATCTGATGGGAACTGTCATAGTTCAGCTAATAACACTTTACCCCAAAGCTGAATAGAAAAATATCCTAAGATTGAGAATCGCTTGACAATTCCAATTTGTTTTACCCATTAATTTATATCCTCTTTTAAAAAGTTGGTGGCTCGTTATATAAATTAGTAGTTAAACTTTATATTATATAAAATAATGGACAATCCATATATTTTTATAAAATTCATATTTTTGAGAGTAATAACTGATTTATAGTTTTCCCGTGTTTCTGGTTTTAGTTCCACAATTGTAGCGTTGTATATCAGCAACTTTTATCCAATTACAGATGCGCTTGGCTTTACAAACTTTCCTAGTTTTATTGTCCCCTCGAAACCTCTCAAAAATGAATTCAACGATCATCCCTCCTTCAATTCGTGTTACAGTGTACTCTGTATAAAAGATGTATCTGTTGATGTTGCAGTGGTCGTGTTCACAGTGAATGTGGAAAGATCGGAGTGCAACCGCACGGGAATCGTTCGCCGGCGGATCGAATTGTTATTTCAAGGGAACACAGCCGTCGGCCGACACCGCAGCATGTCCATCACTCTCCGTCCACAGCAGCAATGGTGTGTAAACAAGCGACCAAGAGGAGGAGCAGCAGCAGCAGCCACGACGTAGTAATTCTGTATACGTGGAGAATATAGCTGAACGATATGCTGTGGACCCGATAGTTCGCAAGTAAACACTGATACGCACAAGCAGAAGAAATAAGCTGTACGAGGGAGTCTGGTATGTTTGGTCCGTGGCAAATGTGCCATTCGGAATAATATCGTCCAGAGGCTAACAAAGTTTTTGCGCAACTCCGGGTCTGGTCGAGAGCAACCAGCAGCCGCACTCTTTTTTTCTTTTGCTTCTCGAGTGCTCATCTCGACTCGCGAGGCTCTCCTGAGTATACATGTACACCTATAAGGTGTAGTATATACTTGAGTACAGGAGCGTGTGTGTACCTGGCGCACGGTAGTCATCTTCAAGGTCCGACGACGAGTGTCCCCGTTCTCGTTTCAACAACGAGTGTGCTTTCACGTGTAGACTTTTTCGGTAGGGTTTTCAATTGATGCTGGCGGCGCGAATTCGCGATGAGCAATTTATGCTGCAGTTGACTTCAGAAAGAAGTTAAGTTAAAGTTGTGTATTCTCTATGGTACATGCAGCTTTCCGCTATTTTAAAATTGATTGCAAGATCTGTTATTCTTCTATCGATTCAGGAAAACGTAAATTAAAGACTATTTAAAAAAGATGTAGAAATTAACCAAATAGACGTACACCCTCGTTCAAACGAATTTTTTTTTATGACAACCAAATGTTTAGTTTTTTCAATAATTATTTGATTCAGGTGTCTAAAATATATTTGTGGTAATGAAAATATTTGTTATACCAACTAAAAATTCATTTGAACGAGGGTGTGAGTCGATTTAGATCATTCTAACATTTTTTTTTCTTCGTGGATGGAAAGAATTTATAAACTATCCATGAACAGCCAACAGTTTAAATTTTGGCGAAATAAGGAATCGATTTGATCAGGTTTGTTAGTGAGATTGAAAACTCAACACATTGTGTTTTGTATGTTTTGCTTTTCTCCGTTCCAGTTTCAATTTATTCATATTTCATATTCTAAATAGAAAAAGAATTCGTAACACCTGAACAGACCGTCGCTCCATTTTTATCTAAATACCGAGTCGCTTTATTCGTTCTATTAATAATTTTCTCTTTGTACATCAACGGTACTGTTGTTGTTGTAAATTTGTCGAAGTTACAACAACAAAATGTCAAAATAATCGAAATAATTCTGTTAAATCAAAGGTTACACAATAATCGTGTGAATTTGGTGCGGATTTCTTTGTGCAAAAAGGAAATCACCTATTTTTCATATCAAAATTACACGACATTTACGTAATTCTTCTGTAAAACCAGAAACTAACTGTTATGTCCGCAGGGGGGTTAATTTAACATATTTTTTATTCATCGGGATCGTTCGCCAATAAAGTGTTAGACTCAAGTAAATTGCGTAATGTTAAAAAGATTTATTTAAACAAATAACAATATAGTGTATTACAATATCGAGCTTGTTTCGATTCCGTTACTTATGGGCGAGTCTGACCCAAGACCGTCTGGTCACTTTGATGTTCGAATGGAGACTGAATTTTGAGAATTGCAGTTCCTAACTGATGTAGCCAAAAAATTGCTGATTTTGCTCTTTTTGATTTTCCTTCAACTGCACTGAAAGAAATTGAGATGGTCCTGATAACTATTCAGTGATAATTATATCTTCTTAGTCCAGGTGACTATTTTCGTAGTTACATTAATAGTAATGTAGTTAATGTAACTACAAAAATAATTACTTGGACTAATAAAATATAATTATCACTGATTAGTTAGCAGTACCATCTTAATTTCCCTCAGTGTGGCCGCAATCAAACCAGGTTAGTCGACCGTGCTGTTTTGATAAACCGGCATAAGCCGAATGACCGTTGTACAATTGTAATAATTAAAAGAATTTAGCACAAATTCTGGGTACAACATAACAAAAAGAATTTAGTTTCATATTAAGTACCGATATTTAAATGTGGTTTTCACTGTGTACATGATTTGTACGAAATATAATAATAATCTCAAGTGAGCGCACGGTAGTCGTCTCTAATTTGGGACTCGAGTACAGTATGTATGTACATCCTCGTTCTCGTTTTGAAGGAGGTCGCATGAGGATCATCTCTCAGATCCTCGCCTGACGAGACGAAGAACTCGCTCGTCGAAGATCTGCGCTCTGTCGAGTGCAGGTGAGCATAAGCTGCCGCGTACCGTCGATGTTGACTTTCGGCAGGCACGTACGTTTGAAGGTAGAGACTCGAGAGGCGATGAGAAAAAAAGGCTCGTCACAGAGCATACTGAATGCGGTCCTGCGGCCGCGGGGGTCCACGAAGTTTGCTTAACGCTCGGCACGGGGGGCCCCCCGACTTTAACTTCCGATTAACTTGCGCGTGATGGGGGCTGGAGTCACGACTTCTTAGTCTAGCTTGAACAGCAGGTAGATAAACGAAACGCCTACCGTTTCGGGCCTGTTGAGCTGATCCACGCTTGCTTATACTATATACACACACCGCTCTCCATATACCTGTCGTTTCTTTCGTTTAGGCTCTCTACGGGCTCTAATAGACCGTAAAATCTCCTAAACGTGCTAATGTTCACTGAGTGCTGAACTGGAAATTTCGTTTGTTTAGACTAATTGGAAACTGCACGACGAACGCTTAACTTGTTTTCTCATTTATTTTATATTAATTTATATTTATAGATAATAATACAATTTTTCTTCATTTCTCATCATGACAAGCTATGAAGAAAGAAGAAATTTGAAATGAAATAAATTCTTTGGCGGTTGAAAAAAAAGGATAACTTTTGGAAAATTTTCATTTAAGACAAATAAATAAATGAGACGCTGGTTTCTACGAATATGAACAGAAAAATAGGTGATAGTTATATGCAACAGCAAATATCAGATTTAATTAATTTTTTTTTTGTGATACACCTTGGTGATGTGCTATTTTGGGGCCAATCACAATTCAGTGTTTTTACCTTACCAAATTTCGAGAATATTGCTGCCAGATAAGTTATTACTGTAAAAACATCTTTAGGGAGAATTTCGTTTGGAAAAATGTCTCAATAAGTAAACTTGGACAAAATTTCCTCCAAAAGCGTTACAAAATCCCAATACTAAACTGCTAACGATATTTTTACATAATATTTTCGTGAGATGTACTTACTAATTTTTGTCAATACCACTAGTTAGGTATAAGTCATAATTAAAAATTATCTTGGAGACACGACGGCCATAAAAAAACTTAGAAAAATCTTCACACTCCTTTCATTCATTAATGCGAATATTTAATATTCCGACATTCCGCTAATAACGTCACCGAGATTTAAGTTACCTTATTCTTAGACAATGCGCATAACATGCGCCACTATGACATAACTTGCCAACATTACAATCCTCCAGCAATACCAGCTGATTAATCCCCGGTCGAACAAGCAATTCCACTTAATCTCCGTGTATTACCCACCCAATAGATTCATGCGTGCATTATATGCCTATATCAACGGAGATGATGTACATTAACCCTCGATATCTCTTCAGCAGCCTATCAAACAGCGATGAATCTCCTGGGCCGTTTGTCAGCAGGTACGATTGGAGGTTGGACGTAACAATACGTACGCAGACGCAACCCCGGAGTAGCTGTTAGCCTATGTCGGACAGGAAGCATAGGTCCGACTACTACGACGGGTTATATACGAGAATGCGGACCAAGAGAGGGATAGTTAGAACATTGGATCAGCGTGGGCGGTATAACGGGTTTCAGGGGTGGGAGAGTCAACGATTGATCAAGTTAGCGTAACGTCATTACGTGCGAGTACATTCGCTTAGGGGGGTTGACGCGACGCCATCAGGGAGACTCGACTCGAACAGAACCCCTGGCACTGTGGCTGTTCGAGCGGTAACTATACCGCACTGTATAGCACCACCAATGTACCAAATTCTCTATACTATAGAATCTGGTGGTATATATACATCCATCTAGCGCGACCGCAGTAACTCCTCGGGCAATTTAACGCGGCACTAACTTGCCTCAGATTACCCGTACCGCACGCCCTTAGCCTGAGGCTCCCTGTTGAGGCGGGTGGCCTAAAAGAAAAGGGGACACGACGATCAACTGTCCGCACCCCCTATCTCATCCGCATTCACCGTTGGTACAGTGAATTGCTTCCAGTGTTTCTAAACCACACAGCTTTTTTTCTGCCTGATAATGGAGACACATGTATATGTCACACAGTTGTAAATTCCCATTAATGAAATATAGTTTGCAGTACAGTTTGTTTTGTAATTATGATTTAATGATAATAATATGTAGTGATTATAAAATAGAGAGTAAACATTTGAATAGCTGCAAAAAATACTAATTTTCGATTAAATATTGGAAGAAATTGTGGAAAAAATGGAAGAAATTATTAATGCATTAATTATTTTTCTTCATTTTTTCAAAAAGATTACATTGAAATTTTTTTTAAGAATAATCATTTTTGCAGATGTTAATAAATTTAGTCATTGTATTATAATCGCTACATGTTATCATTATGAAATCATAATTATAGAGCTGATTGTATCATCTTTTTTATTTCTATAAGTATTAGGCATTTACAACTCTGGTATATGGGGTATTCCTGGCCAACTCATTAAGCGTTCAAGCACTGACCCTTTCCGATTTGCTCCATAAATTTTTATTCTATTCTAGGGCGCAAATTTTTTATTCAAAAAAATCATTAGAAAAGATGTTTAAAAAAAATAAGTGTTTTTTTCTTCAGCATACAGAATACTATAAAAAATACATGTTTTTTTATATCGATAAAAAAAGCTTCAACGAAATTCTAAAATAATGTTGCGTTATGTATAAAATATTTACGTAACAGCCGACCAGGAACTACCATCTTATTTAATTTCTTTCCATTTTTAACCGGTTTTTTTTTTATGGCTTAAAAAATCGATGCAAACGTTTACCCACTCTGGGCCATAGCTCCAAAATTTTCATATCTAATATAGGATTTTTAAGAATAATTTCAAATTAAAATTAGACGTTGAGGCGCAAAATTTTTATTAAAAAAATTCATGAAAATGAACAAAAATTAAAAGGGTTTCTTCGAGCAGATAGAATAGTATAAAAAATTATGAGCAAATTGGAAGGTTACTGAGTTGGCCAGGAATACGCCATATATGTATATGTAGTTGTATAGGTGTAAAAACCATCGGTGGATCGAATTCACTTTTCGTTAAATTATGATTAGCGCTATTAATTGGTTCGTGTTGACCCTGCAGAGTGGCAGCCTCCGGGCAAACATGGACTAAGCCACCCTCTGTGTTATTTCAACGGTCGAGGCTATACGAGGCGATAACAGCTAACCATTGGCCAAGTTTAGATACTTCTGGGAGAAAATTTGCCGTGTCACATTTCGCCTGGATAAAGACGGTGGTAATGTCCTTTTCTGATGAGCTTTCACCAATTTTATTGGCGTTCCTTGGTAACGTGGAAGTTTCAATGGTTTGCTTGATTTTTTTAATTGGCTCGTTGTGTGTACAGGTGGAAAAAATTTTAATAGCATCACAAAGTTTATCTTTAATTTACCAATATAATCGGTTTAAATGATTGCGACACAATCGTCTAAATTTATTTTCTTTTTATCACTTTCTTATAGGTGTAAATATTGAAATTCATTTTTTTAAATTAAAACTGCAAATACCGAAGATTATTTTCGTCTCGGTATTTCGACCCTCAATATATTTTCTACAAACACATGAAAAAAACCGCTTCGTTAGGCCAACTAACGGTTTATTAATTGTGTATGAATTTGTTACCATAATCATCTGGTCAGTCTATGTAAAAACCTAACATTAGTTCTATTAATAATCAGTTGACGTCAATAGTACAACAATTGAATTAGTCAACCTATTAAAAAAGTATTGTAAAGTGAGTTAGTTTAACTGTTAAAATAGAATTCAGCACGGACACCGAATTTTATTGGTACTGTGGCAAACTATATTTTTTAGTGCAACAAGTTAGTTGGCACAATCAATTAAAATCAAAGTAGTTCACACAACCGATCAATCATCTGGCTGTGAGGGCTCTAAAGCAATTAGTTTGACCAACCATTTTTTTTTGTCACTACAATTAATCTCTGCTTCACACAAAGTTTGTTTTTGCAATTTCGTGTTTATCATGCTTGTATATTAAATTAAATATAATAATATATCAATTTTCCACACATTTTCAACAGTTCTTGTATCTGCATCTTTTTTTTTGTTCACTGAGAGAAAAATCTGGTAATTAAAAAAAAAATAGTTAGACCAACGATAATCTAACTATAAACTATAATTTCCAGGAGGAACGTCTATATTTTATGGTTATAGCAAATATAATTATAGTAGCCATCATCAAAATGATAATAGTTTCAAATATGCCGTTTCGTTGCATTTACGATTTCAACGTTTGTTTCCAATAACGTTGCAAGTATCGTTTATTGAACCATATTATCATTGCTTCAACTATAAAACATTGCAAGCCTTCCCTAGCAATCTTGACAACCGTCGTTTCCAACTGATTCACCGTAAAAACCACCGTCAAACAACCGGGTGGTTTTTTGCAAAAAATAAACCGGAATTCGGTCGTAACAACCGCGAAAACAACTGCCCTAACAACATTTTTCGGTTGTTTTGCTTCCTCATTGAGGAAGCTTCGTTTTCGTGAAAAAATTTTTTTTTCGAGTTTTTCATGTCGGTACACTCAGAATAGTCCAAAACGTCGTGAAAAGTGATTTAGAGAAAATGTAGTATGTGTGTGTGTGTGTATGTTACACGCTCAAAAAATGTAAACCTGTATAACTCGGGAACGCCTCGACATATAGAGCTGAAATTTACACCGTAGATAGAGGGGTCAACCTTCATCGTTCATACCAATTTTTGTTAAAATTTACTATAAATTTATTATAAACTCGATAACTCTTTTAATTTTCGAGATATTAAGGTAAAAATTGGTATGTATGTGTGTTTTTATACACCGGTGATCCCTATTAAATTTGGTTAAAATCGGTTGAAATGTTAAAATTTTATGAGTTTTTGATTTTTTGAATTTTTGAATTTTTTTTCTGCGATGCGAATTTTGGTATCAAATATCAAGTTGGGAGTTAAATGAGTACCAAATTCATGATTAACAGAAAAATATATCTGACGAGATATAGCCCAAAAATGTTGAACGATACCGTATTTTCATAGCGAAGTTGCACAGTCTATATTGTGAAAAGTAGCGATTTATGTCGTATAAACTATCCATATCCTTGCTTCCCAATCAAATTTCGGAAAACACCGGTTTCTATCGTGTTCTACAAAAAAAAAAAAAAACCGAGAAGATAGAGTATTCGAGAGAGTTTCCAGATCATTCGTCTTTATTATATTTTTACAAAGCGGGAGTGTGCGCGTATTCATTTATTTAAAACAAGGATGCAAAGCAGAACCTTGTACATTGCTTCCTCATTATATTTTGCTTTTTACAAAGCTTCCTCTATGAGGAAGCCAAAATCAATTATCGTACTTCCTCTTAGAGGTTGCTTTGTAAAAAGCTAAATATAATGAGCAAGCAATGTGCAAGGTTCTGCTTTTCATCCTTGTTTCGGTTTTCCATGGTAAACTGAAAAAAATGACCACATGAAATTTTTGAGGGCAGTCGTTTTCACGTTTGTTACGACCAACTTGCGGGTTTTTTTTTTCTCAAACACCACCCGGTCGTTTTTACGGTAAAACGGTAGTTGTCGAGATTGCTAGGGTTCCTACATTCGTTTTATCATGTGGAATCGTTAAATCAACGATATGCTTTTCTCTGTGTTGTGGATATTGCAAAATTTATGGAATGTATATGTGGGAGATTGAGAATGATCGTAAATAAGAAGTGAAGGGCCTACTCTGTCTGTCGTATACCTATATCATTATACTCATCTTGCGCAGGAAGAGCCCTGCACGTGTTTTATCTCTTTCTTTTTCACCGTGCTGGCAGGGAATGTCACGAAAAGTGGCGTTAGTCAAAGACGAGAGGTGCCGGCTCGACCCCAAGGGAAGAAGAGCCTCGTTCTCGAGAACGGTGCGTGCCTCTACACTGCGCTGTTTGCGGTTGCAATGTATGCACCCTCTTGGCCCTCTCGCGTGCATACATTGCAGCCTGCGAAGTGAATATCACCACGGCCTCCAAACGTATGCAGTCTACGTACCTATATCCGAGGACACTTGCGTAATTTGCGACGTCAAGCTGTTCGCATATCGAGTTCTCCAGTTCTCAAAGTCGCAGGTTTGCAGTTCTGCTGTTCTTCTCAATTCAAGTTGAAATATTACTTGGACTGGTCTTGCCGATTTTATCAGTTGAAGCATGGCCACATACATTGGCAAAATGTAATTTAGTTATTGAGAAAAATACTTATTTAGAATTTTCATTAAATGATTACAACATAAAAATGTAAATTTCCTGTTATTGCAAGTTATATGAAAAAAAAATTGAATAGTTTTTCATTAACTGATTACAACATGAAAATGTTAAATTTCATTTTTAACATTTTGTGTCAGTAGAAAAAATTCTAAATCGAAAGTATTACTTTAGCCGTGATTAATTCTGGAAAACAAACTTTGTAATCTTCTATAATATGATGATAATCATGGGTAATATGATTATAATTATACCATAAGATTTATCTTCGATTTTTTTTTTGTTGTCAGCTGCGTCGTTCATTGTAGTATTGTAATGTGATAAATATGATTCTCAATAAAAAAAACGCGGCAGAGTACTTTTTTGGTAGAAAAATAAATAATAGAGTTTTTAATGTGCCAGTAAAGTCTTTTAGAGCAACATTTTTTTATCGTGTATACAATTGACTTTTCGCCATCATAAGATTTCCACGCATACCGTATTTTATTGTGCAAAAAAACAGTTTTATTCGATTCGTTAATTTATTTGGCGAAATTCCGTCTAATGATGCCATTACTGGACAACCATTTACATTTTTCCTTGTTACTCGATCGTAAAATAAAATTTTGTATTTCACCGCTGCCTGAAAAAAGCAGGCATCACAAACTTTACCTTTTTTTTTTTTATTTTCACAGAAAATGTTCTCTGACCTCTCGACCCTTACCGGACAACTTCAGAGTCTGTATATATCGACGTACGCAAGCGGCGGGCAACCCAAAAAGTTTGGCACTTGAAAAATTCGTACCAGGAGATGACGACTAGCGCACGATGGCACGAATTGATGCTGGTTTCCAAAGTGAATTACGGGGCGTACAACTCGAAGCCAACATATACCTACGCATCACGATGGCAGGAGAGAAGGGTGCACGCTCGCTCACTGTGGAACGCAAACCCATTATTATGATTATTATGATCCTAGTGGAGTCTGAATCGTTTGCTGTTCGGGCGGCTCGTTGCTGCTTCCATCCGTTCCCGTTCGCGATCTCGTCAGAGAGCTGCCAGGATCCCCCGGTTCTTGCAGAACATATATATGTATATGCTATGAAGGCTATGCGTTCGCTCGTTCTTCCGTTCTCGCTATCCACAACCCCCGACCTCCCCGACAACCCCATAGAAAAATAATGTTGTGTGCACAGCTATACCCTTCTCCCTTCGCATCGTCGACGTCCTTTGGAGGAACGCATCTCTACATCTCGCTTGTTCATTCATTCACCGACTAAAATGCTGCCCCGGTTTCTCTTTTTCTCTCTCTGGAACTCCACATTTTTTTTTATTCTTCTTTCCTCCCCATCTTTGCGTTTCATGCGTACGGTACGACCGGGGCAACTCGCCACGTCACCCCGCTCACCGAGAGACCTCGTCTACTAACGGAGAAGACTCCATTCGCTTCGAATTTGCTCGCCCGAACAAAGATTGAGACTTTAATACTGTTTGCGAAGGCCCCGGTGTGCGGCTTCAACGCCTCGCTCGCTTCCACTTATGCCAGACAGTACCACCAGCTAGCGCATACAGCAGTAGGGCGAAAAAAACGCACTTCTGCTTTCACCAGTTGAGAGGAGAAAAATTGTTGTACGTTTAGTTGATAGATACTTGATTTTGCAAGTGTTATAATATTTTGTGATTTAGAGATCGATAAATTCACGCTAGTTATCTTTAATTATACACTTAGAAAAGGCTTGGTTGGACTTACTAAGATGTTGGTTAAACATTTTATCAAGAAAAATTTGGTAGACGCATCCACACTGTTAGAAAAGATTGGAAGTTTTTATTCATAAACTCGTCATCGAAATTTAATATACAATTGTGGTATAAAATTCATGTACTTTTCCAGTAAAATTAAAGCAAATTATTAAAATTCAAGTACTTTTACTGGAAAATTAAAGTTAATTATTGAATGTGCTGTACCATACATTAATTTTACATTACACTTGTATACTAAATTCAATATACTAGTTTATGAATAAAAACTTCCAGTAAAAGTACACTAAATTTCAAGTAGATTTTTTTTACAGTGCAAGTAGTTCGTTATACGTACTAAATATACTTGGATGTTTTACCAAATTCTTGGTTGTGCCTACCAAGTTTTTTTGGTAACGTTTTTAGCCAAGGTTCTGATAGTTTAAACCAAGCTTTTTTCAGTGTAGTGGCGATTTTATAAAATAATATAGAAACTTGTTTGCTTGTCCGTATAATTGATATGAGGCCGTCAGTTCAGTCACTGTTACTTTTGAAAACCTTTTTTCATCCTGCTAAATATTTTTTATCCACTCTGACAAATTATCTATAGGTTTTGTACATATTACGGTAATTTATTTAAAATTGAGGGTAAAATTGCATGTGCCTAAATAAGTGAAAAAAAATTCAAATAGTGGTTGATCAAATAGCAGCAAAAAATCTTTCGACTTTTATTTACGATGATGAAAAATTTTTATATACTCCGTTGGTGCATATAATTGTACTATTTTTCATTATGATTTGTGTTATAATTGATTTAACAATTGAGACTAAAGTCATTCGATGCCAAGGGAAGCTTCTTGAAAGCTCGAAACGAATGAGAATTAATGACCAATGTTTATCTTTGTTCCCGTGTTTCAAGTAATACGCTTAATAATATTTTAAAGCCATTATTCAACTAGAATAAACGTGATAGAAAATAACCTCGTATGTAACTCGAAGTGAGTTGTAATTTTCAAATCTCGGAAACTTTAATAAATAAGTTAAAAATCAATTCGAATTATTTGAAATTTATCGTAAATCACATTTTGACCGAAGATTACAAATCGAAAGATTCATATGTATGCATCAATATTCACGAGGTTCAAATTGTTCCAATTACTTATAAATGTTGTAAAGAATAATTTAGCTTGAGTCAACAAGATTGCAATAGCAAAATAAGACCAACCGACAACTTATTCTGGTAAAAAAACATTTGCGTAACCGATAAAAACCAAAATCCGAGATACGTAATTTTTAATTAGCAGAGTAAATTGATTCTCACTCTTTGTTTCAAACCTTCCAAAATGAAAATAACAAAAGTCTATGATACATGAGAATTAAGAACCGAGCTTCATATTTACGAAGCAGAATCGTCAAAAAATTGACCTTAAGAAAAAAAAAGCCGAACTACACCAAATCGATGAATACTAAAACATATAAATGGTCACTCTCGCTGCATTATATACAAGACGCATAGAACATTGCCATGTTTATGATATACCCAAGCCGAAGAAGTATGAGAACGGATGAAAATTACGTTGGCGGGATAATTTGCCTCTAATGCAGGCACTTGAAAAGCAGCTGGCTCGACTCTCTCTTTATCCTCATTCCCCTTTTCTTTTTTTTTTCTTCTTTCTGTTTCTGGTGGCCTCTCTCTTTTGCGCTCTCTCCCCTCCCCCTATAATTTTTCCCCACCTATATATATCGTCGTTCGTGCAACAGTAGCAATAATAATAACAACGCGACGGTAACAATGCCAGGAGTGGCTAGGCCGTAACAATGGGGGGCTGCACTTAGAGTAACAATGCGACGGTAAAATGGAGGGCCGCATCTGTGTCCCGCGCGTATGCGCAGCGCGACATCGCGGGACTATATACGTCGACGAGTTGAGCGCAGAGATGTCTGCTATATATATATATGAAATATATGAACTGATGCAGCAGCAGAGGGAGTGAAGCTCGCAAAATGTTATACTATATGGCGGTAGAGATATGGCCCTTGGTGCTTGGTACTTTGGTACACTAGACCGGGATCACGAGAGGTGGTGTTGGTGAAGTGTGCGTTGCTACTTAAAAATGCAGAGCCCGCACACTCGGCGCGTGTCCGCGTTAGTCGAGGATGAAATTCTACGTCAAATTATTCATCCTCGCCTCGCGTTCTCCTCTATGTCTCACTCGTGATAACTGCAACTCTATATCCATCAGCCAAACAACGAACCGTCCGCGTATATAACATGTCCGTGTTTCGAGTGGCCACCCGACGTCATTACCGTATGGCCTCGCCAACACCGTCGATCCACTCGTACGTTTGTACATATCTGTACCATTGTTATTATGATATGTATTTTTGTAGATGGGATGCTCGTCAAAATTGTTTGGCTTTATATTTTAACGGAATATCATGATAAATTCACCCGAAGCACATCCCTTTTTTGTTGATGCAGTTTTATATTGCATCGTACGATTTTTGTTCAGTGGCTCTACTTCAACGTTTAAATATTTGCATTCAGATATTGTCAATGTAGTTTTACAAATATTGTGATGAGAAGACTTTGAAATCGAATGGATTGCAGACTGGGGTTCAACCATCCAATACTTTCGAACGCACAGTATTTGTTTGTTTATTCGGTCAATAAGTTGGTATTCATTATTTTATAGAAACATCCGTCCTATAAAATAAACTTTATAGAAAAATAATAGAAATTATTGGTAACAAAGTGCATAAACATTTTATTGAAGAGAATAAATCAAAATGTGATAAAATTTGAATTGAATTTTTTGTTTGTTTTTATAATATTGATACGTTTTATTATTAATATTTATAATAAGTGATGTCTTGACTTGTCTATTAAACACGCAAAAAATGCTTCGTTAGAACAATCAAGCGCTTGGTTATATATACGCTAGCCAATTAATTGGTTAGACCAACTAAGTTATTGGTTAGCGCCACCAAGCGCATTGTAATATAACCAATAACTTGGTTGTAATATTGTAATATAACCATAACCAACAATCTGATTGGTCTAACCAAGAAATTGGCTGGCGCGTATTTAACCAAGCCTTTTTTTTCCATGAAGGCTTAAAGAAAATTAAACTAACGTAATGAAATGTTTATATATGGAGTATTATTGTCAGGGATCAGCAATATTCGAATAAAATTGTATTCAAAATACATTTCGCTCTGAATAACTATGTGTAATTCTAAAAAAATTGTATGAGCGTTATATTTTTCTTAAATGACAAACAGTAAATTAAATTAATTCATGGTAAAAAATCGTATTATTGGTCTTAGTTATGAATTATTGAGAGTTATTTAAATGTCAAAGCATTCTGAATACATTTTTATTCGAATAGTGCTCATGCCTGATTATTATATTAGCCACATTTAATTTGTAGAACGATAAGTATAAAAGTTAAAAATTCTTTTTTGGAAATGAATATTCGTTCTAGTTGGACTTTACTTAAAAATGGTAGCTTCGTATCTATGAAATTCTTTTTATTTTTTAAATTATTTTTCGAGATGTATCTGCATTTCCACGAATACCAGAGTTGTAAAACTCTAATTATTTTTTAAACAAAATTGATGCTACAATTGGCCCTATAATTGTATTTTTATAATAATAATTTGCAGTGATGATAATACGATGGGTAAACTTTTGAATAGAGGCAAAAAATATTAATTCCCCATAAAATTTCATGATAATCTTATTGAAAAAATGGAGAAATACTGTTAATGCATTGCTAAAGTAATGGAGCTCTGTGGTTGTCCATTATTCTCATAATTTCTCCCAAAATTTAATAAAAAATTTGATTTTTCTTAAAGCTATTCAAAAGTTCACATATCATTTTATAATCACTACAGGTTATCATTACAAATTCTTAACTACAAGAATATCAATTTCATGATAATCTTATTGAAAAAATGGAGAAATACTGTTAATGCATTGCTAAACTAATGGAAGCCTGGGCTGTCCATTATTCTCACGATCTGTCCCAAAATTTAATAAAAAATTTGATTTTTCTTAAAGCTATTCAAAAGTTCACATATCATTTTATAATCGCTACAGGTTATCATTACAAATTTATAACTACAAGACAGACTTCTGTAAACTTTATATCGTAAAGTAATGGGGACTTACAACACTGACGAATACAGGCAATCTTATTCAATCCCCTAAAGTGTGAGCATCGTTGCGACGATCTCAAATACATGTTTTGTAACGTCTAGATCCAGCACTTCTGGCAAAGATCTTTAGCAGTACTCTCGTCTCGCGAATGCTGCAAGAGAGTCCTCTGCCGCCGAGTATCTCTTCGGCAGTGAAGTACGACGAGGAGACAGGCAATACTTTCCTATATCCGCGCTCTCGCAGTGTACTCGACGTATCCGTTTACATCGATGGCTCATTAATTCAAAGTCCTCCTCGACTTGCCCCCGCTTCCTCGAGGACCACCGCGCAGTCTACGTCGACCCGATTTTTACCTCCCTCAGTTTTTTCTATAGACTCGTTGCTGTCTCGTTGACGAAGCACGCTCGCGAATCTGCTGACTTGACGGAAGATACCCTATACGATGATTTCTGAATTATAATTAAATTATGCATCCTCCTGTACTATTCATATAGGAGAATGCATAATTTATAACGGATATACTTCCTGCCTACAATTTTATATTACGATAAAAAATTAATCGGTATTAGCAAGATTAACAGCCCATTACTACGCTATAATAAAATCTAGGTAGAGTATTTTTTATATTGAGAGTTAATCGCGATGAGCAATAAGGATCGAATGGACAATAAGTTTCGATCTGGTGGCGATGAATTGATCGAAAATGAAGAGTTAGAAAATTATTAGTTACGTTCTGACTCTCTTCAGCAAATTATGTGGACAGTCATGGCCTGTAGTATTTGCCGTTGTGAATAAATTGTGTGTATATTTCTAACGTGTAGATTTCTATCGTGTAGATTTCTATCGTGTAGATTTCTATCGTGTAGATTCCAATCGTGAGATTTCTATCGTCTAGATTTCTATCGTGTAGATTTCAATCGTGTAGATTTCAATCGTGTAGATTTCAATCGTGTAGATTTCAATCGTGTAGATTTCAATCGTATAGATTTCAATCGTATAGATTTCAATCGTGTAGATTTCAATCGTGTACATTTCAATCGTGTAGATTTCAATCGTGTAGATTTCAATCGTGTAGATTTCAATCGTGTAGATTTCAATCGTGTAGATTTCAATTGTGTAGATTTCAATCGTGTAGATTTCAATCGTGTAGATTTCAATCGTGTAGATTTCAATCGTGTAGATTTCAATCGTGTAGATTTCAATCGTGTAGATTTCAATCGTGTAGATTTCAATCGTGTAGATTTCATTCGTGCGATTTATATCGTGTAGATTTATATCGTGTAAATTTCTGTCGTGTAGATTTCTGTCGTGTAGATTTCTGTCGTGTAGATTTCTATCGTGTAGATTTCTATCGTGTAGATTTCTATCGTGTAGATTTCTATCGTGTACGTTTCTATCGTATAGATTTCTATCGTATAGATTTCTATCGTATAGATTTCTGTCGTGTAGATTTCTGTCGTGTAGATTTCTATCGTGTAGATTTCTATCGTGTAGATTTCTATCGTGTAGATTTCTATCGTGTAGATTTCTATCGTGTAGATTTCTATCGTGTAGATTTCTATCGTGTAGATTTCTATCGTGTACTTTTTTATAGTGTAGATTTCTATCGTGTAGATTTCTATCGTGCAGAGTTCTATCGTGTAGAGCATCGCCGTATAGGGTTTAGCCATGCAAACGTTCGTCGTGTCCAGTTCTGTAGAGTTTTGTTCTGTCGAGAAAATGACGTGTAGAGTTCTGTGTCTAGTGGTATTTCGCTTGTGTTATTGTGTCGTGTCTAGGTCCTTTGTACTAAACGTACAATATTTTTACCTTTACTATCTTTTACTATCTTTTCGTGCCATGTTTTTGGTGATGTGTAGAATTCCGTGTATAAAGTTGTGTATAAGCTGGTAAATAATTAGTTTTTACCAAAAAATAGAACCGTCAGATCGGCAAGGAATAACACAAGTCCACGTATCGGATGAAAAGAATGCCACGATACAATACAAACGTTGCGGACTCTTCACTGTGCGGATATATGTTACCGCGCATCGAGGTCACCCGGATCACTCTCCAATCATATTGCATTATTATACACGAGTGCTCCCAAATTCACTATCGAGTTTGACTAATATAATAACAAGCAGAAGTAGTAAAAAAAAAAAGAAAAAAAAGGAAATGCGATGGTCGAGGAGCGACAGAGGCGAGAGTCACCAGTTCGGGTAACGATTCTGTTTCTGCTCTGGTCGACCGGCAATGTCGTGCCTCTGAAGTAGCGTGGCTCTCGCTATATACAACACGAAGTACGACTTTGACGTGGTCGTAGTGTATTCGAGTGGGTGCTGAGTGGGCGGTCAGAGGGTGGTATACAGTATACGCGAGACCGGAGACGGTGGTTCGTGGTGAGGGGCTCGTTTGGTCTCCATTTGTCCCTGCAGAAGTTCGAGGGTTATTCACGATATAGTACCTACAGCATTATAGTAGTCTATATATATATATATAGATGTACTGTATACGTAGTAGTAGAGTAGTTGAGGTACCAACCAACGCCTCGCACTCTACCTACTCTGGTACTATTCCCTTTTCCCTCATTCCCTTTACCAACCAATGGTTCTTCGTCTTCTCGTTGCAAACACCAATGTCTCGTGATTCTGGTACTTCGAGCTTTCACACTTTCCATCAGTGTATATTTTCTGCACGATATTGGCTGTAGTTACGTAGACAGAATTTCGTCCTCGTTGTCAGTCTTGACTCTCGCCATTTCAGCCCATCCACGACAGCCATCGACTCGAAACTCGTTATTGAAACTTATAGTTCAACGTGGATCCAACGTTGTACTGAGAGTTGTACACTAGGTTTGTATATAGGATGAATGTATAGGTAGATATTTTATATAGATGTATATTGGACCTGGAGCAAGATGCTTCGCGCGTCAGCTTGAAAACCGTGGCTGATTGCAATCAAGCCTCTTCGCAGAGTTCCGCGAGAGCTTCCGCTCCACGGATCGATGCGCGACTCACTCGAGGGCGAACATTTCGAAGGCTATACCGAGCTAAACGAGACTGCGGTGGTTACTTCCGGTTTTCGGGATTCAACGCGTTGAAAACTTGTGCGCTGCACGTTCCAGTTGTTTTCTCTTTTGTATGATAGATGGTGATATAAATGGTAGCCAAACTGATATAAACCGTTTCTTCACACCTTCTATGGTTTTAAGGTATCATTAATGTATCGATATAAGCCTATAATAATAGGTTTTATTGAAATTCATTAATCAACGGGATTAAGGGCTTGGAAAATATTTCATTTGGGGTTAACATTCAGATCAGAAGTTCTTAAGGTAGTTATGTCAAGAAGGCAAATCGAACTAATGTTCATGAACATTT
The DNA here is from genome assembly GCA_963970395.1 of Ephialtes manifestator. Classification (NCBI taxonomy): domain Eukaryota; kingdom Metazoa; phylum Arthropoda; class Insecta; order Hymenoptera; family Ichneumonidae; genus Ephialtes; species Ephialtes manifestator. Next base: position 40,577,394 of record OZ019968.1, on the reverse strand, counting down.
GGCCTACTGTAATTGAGCTATTCAGCTTTACTTCTCCAAAATTTGAATGGTTCTTACCGATTAATTGAATAAATGATTAATACTTGGAAAACGATCTATTCACAAGGCCCTTACGGGAGTGTTAGAGAAATTAATTTTTCAATCGAGAATTAACATACTTAGATCAAAGATTGAGAGAAGATAAAAATTACCGCGAATTCGAAAGTTATTTGCGAATCTTTGCGTATCATAAAAAATGAAGTCACCGGACACATGTTAAAGTAAACTAATATTAAAGTGCACAATTACTGGAGCAGATGACATTATCTAATCTAGCTATCATCCGATTTTCAAGATATTGTCGTAAAAACAAAGTCAAAACCGCACTGAATAAAGTTTTACTTGCAAATAATTGTGTTAACCTAATTGCAACAATTTTCGCACATTCTTCATTATTTTTGGTATTATCATTGTGACAGTCAAAATGCAATATATAATAAATTTTCGATGTCATATAAATGCTGCTGTCTATGAACTTTTTATGATTTTTTCTTTTTTTAAATATGAAAGCATTGTCAAATTGTATGTTATTCCTCGTGGAAGTTATTAAAACTTCCACCCGCTAAGCATTCACATATCTAAGATGTAGCGTTAAATTCTCCAATTTTTTCTGCACAAAAAATTTAATTTTGCACAGTTTTGTAACAACTAACGTCAGATAGACTGTCATCTATGTTCTGAAGCCGCGAATTCTCAACCTCCGTAAAATCCAATGCGCTAACAAATTTTCCAAAATTTTTGGAAAAAGCCCCAATATAAAATCTATAAAGGAACTACAATTTTATCTCCGGAATCGAATGGCTAACTTTTCCCTCGTCTGATGATCAGAACACAAATTAAACACTGCGAAAATAGATCAGTTGGTTTGACTAAATTCGGCGGACACGGACTATCAACTAAATGGTTTTTTGCTAGTCTTAAACCAGAATTACAAAACTCTAATACCCTTAGAAATTAATTTGATGATACAATTTTATTTATAATTACGAATTAATAATAATAATATGAAGCGATCCATACTTAATAAAATTTCATGGTTATGGTCTATAAAAAAAATGTAATGTAGTTAATGCATTGCATAATTGCTCACAATATTTTATAGAAAATTGTTTTTTTTTACATCTATGCAAAAGCTCACACATCGTTTTAAAATTGCTGCCGTTTATTATCATAAAATCATAATTACAAAACGAACTGCACTATAAATTAAATTTGTTAAAATAATAGGGATTACAACTCAGCCTTGAACATGTGTTCGTCTAATAAATCGAATAACTTTTACAGAAATTCAACTCCGTTCTTTTAAACATTTATTGGACAGCCCGATTCTGCTAGATTCAGTTGAAAGAATAAATAAATTTTGTCTCAGTGCAAGACGAAATTCTCACAACAGCATAAAAGATTCATTAAGCATGTTTCCATGCATTAAGGTCACACAAACGCTTCACGAAATTTATCACACGATTTGTTTTATTGTCAAATCTATTGAGATTGGTGATCTCGACAGATAAGAGTATAATAATACATTGTATTATGAAGCTCTATTAGTTAAATTCTGAGACGCAAATTCGTCTCCGTACGTATAAACGATTTTATACATACGTTAGTATACGACTGGTTGATGATGATGACGACGTTCATACGTGGATTGTTTGGACTGTATGCCAGACGGAGAGACAGACAAACCGGCAGACAGACCGACAGACAGAAAGAGGGGCCGAGACCCTGATGTACAAACGCAGGATGCGGCCAATGAGCTCCGCCAACAATTATTTATTGTTGCCAGACTTCGTATAGGAGCAGTCCATATAGATACAGATACTCATCCAAGGGAATGAGTATTAGCATCGCAAGTTCTCGTTTGCTTGACGAAATGGTAGTCCGGATAAATGTCTGACTCTATTATACACATTGAACGCCATTTTACCACGAATTAACTCAAAGTTTTGAGAGGATTGTTGAATTTTACCTTAACAACACAATGAAAGCGTATATCCATACTCAGAGAAATAGTGGATCTCCTTTTTCTGTAGTTTCGGCAAAAAACAATTATTCTAACCATATTTTTATACTTGCAACCACTATTTAATGGTTATCGTAACTATAAAAAAATAGTCGCATAGACTTAAAATTAACTGATGTCACTTTATAGTTACCGACAAAAGAATTTTCTCTAAGTGCAAATCTGCTCGACATTCGAGTCAATTTTTAACAATTTACAAGGTCTTTGTATAGTCATCGTTTATTGAAATAACAAGTTGCTTGTAAGTGTGTAAAAGTAGGTAATGTAAATGTTAGGAGTCATTACAATTAGCAATATGTTTGGTTTTTCGAATGAGGGCCAAGATTTAAAGAAGAGAAGTAATCGGTTTATCGTGGAAATGTATCGTCGGTTGCTATCGTGGGATTGATTTTATTCGAGGACTGTCTATATTCATACTGTAGATATAAGCACTTATGTATATATTGCAGAGTATAGGATTTGCAGCGTATAACCGCGAGGCAATCTTCCACAGCCAATCTACTCGCAGTAATTAATCGGCTTTCAGTAATTGATGCTTGACGAGAAGATCGATGTATACAGCAATTATCATGACTGTATCTTATGGAATGATGGTTATGGTTGCTATATGTAGCAAGAACTCAAATATAACTCACTCATTCGTCGTCTTAATACATCAGTGATTAAGTTGAGAAATTATCAATGGGATTATCAATTTGAAAACGAAAGAAAATATCATTTTTCTACGACCTAACGTTCTGAGGAGTATTCTTAAAGTGAACTGCGCTCGAAATATTTTAAACGTCAATTGAATTTATTTGAATTGAATTGAATTTATTCGAGTGAAAAAGTATTGGACATTTTTTTTGGTAAGTGCATAATTATCGTTCATTATTCTGCAAAGCCATTTTCGACGATTTTACAATAATTATTAAAACCTTAATTAATTATTTGATTTGATTTGAATAAACTTATTATTCGGTTTTCTTCTTTTTACAAAAGTTTAAAAGATAGTAAGCAATTCATGACACAATTGACATTAATCTTTGACAGTAAAGAATAATCATTCTCAAATCCATAATCTTTTAGTCTGAAAAAAAGTATTGTAAACAATTTTAAATCCGAATAGTTTCTATCAATGAATATCAAAGAAGTATAGTAAATAAATATTTTTAAAATCATTCAAATTACTGTGTTATCAATATAATTATTTCTTTTTTAACGACAACGATACAATACTAAATCAATAATTGAACCAAATTATACGTTCAACTGTTTAAAACAGTACATAAAAAAACAAAAGTTCCTATTTGAATTTGTTTTATTAGAATAGTAACAGAATGGTTTTTCATTCGAGTGTTGCTCATCTTTTACAGCTCCAGTAATATTTTTCGCCCTCTTTATATTTAGATCCTTCATTTTTTTCTCAGTTACAGCTTTGGTGAAGACCAGTGCTTAGCTATCTATTATCTCCAGAAGTATTTATTATTTTTCCGATCCTAAAAATATTGTTGTAATAACTTGAGACTTACCTGCGTGGGCGTTAGATGAATGAGCGAGGCGAGATGTTCACGTTCCGGTGCGCTGAGGTATTTTTGCTGCTTAAACCTCCTCTCGAGCTCGTAGACCTGAGCCTGGGTGAAGAGTACACGTCGTTTTCGCCTTTGGGCGAGCGGAAACTGCATAGCACCGACGCCCATTCCAACGCCGACGCCGATACCACCGCCGACACCCATTCCCGACGATTTCCCGACGTCGGCCATGGACTGGCCCACGGAACAACCGGCCATATTGCTACCGGCGCCCGCCGCCGCGGCCCCCATCAGCCGCGAGACTGCAAAACATATTTAAGAGACACTAGGTAATTCTTTATGTTCAATATTGTAGTATTTATCGATACTTCACAGGATTATTAATTCATTCTTATTGTGTATACAGCTCGAGAAAATCGTCTTTCGTTATTTGGCTACATTGTTGGAATATCTGTTTTACAATATTATAACCAGAGTTGTAAATGCCTAATATTTATAGAAATAATGATGATGATATGATTAGCTCTATAATGATGATTTTATAATAATAACCTGTAGCGATTGTAATACGATGATTAAACTTTGGAATGGCTGCAAAAATTATTATTTTTCAATAAAAATTCACGGTAATCCTTTTGAAAAAATGGAAAAAAATAAGTAATACATTACTTATTTCTTCCATTTTTTTCCACTATTTCTTGCAATATTAAACCGAAAATTAGTATTTTTTTCAGCTATTCAAATGTTTACACTCTATTTTATAATCACTACATATTATTATTATGAAATTATAATTACAAAACAAATTGTACTGTAAACTATACCTCATGAATTAATGGGGATTTACAACTCTGATTATAACAAGGGTTGACCGCGTGTGCCACGTACAAGACGCAGCATCACTTCAGCCACAACTCGTATAGAGAAACATGATGTAACGAATTGTTATATGGACGAGAGATACGATGAGGAGCGAAAAACGTTTATCCTTCTGGAATGAGATATTCGACGAACACGATCAAGACAAAATAGTGAGTCGAAGCTGTGAGAATGTGAGACAGCGACGTTGAATAAGAAATCTTGGAAGATTGAGCTACTGAGTGTCCGACGGATGAGCAGCAATCCCTCGTCAGTCGACGAGCTTCGAGAACGAAACGTCCGAATAGTCTCTGACAATGGGAACATCCAGACGAACGAAAAACGCATCGTCACTATTACTGCGCCCGGGAGGTCCGTGTGTACGCGGGAATCCGAATCATTATTATCCCTGAAAATATTCTCTCTCTTTCACCACTACTTGGCTGACTATGTGCGACGAAGATGTTCAGCGGATGAGAAGGAAAAAAAGGAAAGATAAACACTTGATTGGGGCAACGTATTCATTCATCGAACGCAGCTATCTTTGGTGCTATAATAATGAATACCTTCGACCAGGAGGTTGTTTTCAACGTGGACGGGAATGAAACAATGTTCGACACTCACGGTTCAAAAGACTGGAAGGTTTTTTGCACGCCAGAGAAAGAATCAACGGATAAGATATATTGTGTTGTAGGTCCTGAATGAAGACAGTGGTTGTGAAGCTTGTAAACACTTTACTCAATAAATATTGTCCTATTTAATCGACTTGAAGTTTGTTCATCACACATTGATATTCGCAACCGCAGATATACTTTTTTTTACTAATTTTAAAGGGAATTCTTTAATTTTGTTATATTGAAACAAATGTTATACAGAAAATGTAGATATATTACCGACAAAATTTCATCAGAAAACAAAATTATAATTATATAATATTATTTTATACAGAAACAACAACGTATGATGTACAAGTAAATAGTTTGCGTGTGTTTCATTTTTTTACAATTTTGATAAATATAAATTCAGTTGATTTTTTATTTAAAGCTTATAAAGAAATATGAACCTTCATGAGCATATGGCATTAATGTCTTACTTGTATTGAAGTATCAATTTTCAACGAATCATTTAAAACCTTTTAAAAATACTCTAAGATGATAGCAAATATTTCGTTTATCCTCTCGATCTCTTCAATCCAAATAAAATAAAGTTTTCTGCAAAACCTTTCAGAAAGTAAGTAATTGAGTCATGATGTAAAACATCTTAATTTTTTCAATGCACTCTTACAAAACTGCAAAATGTATGATGGAACATTTATTCTGCATGTCTTACCAACGAAAAACAAATATACTTTCTCTTTAAATTAGATTCCCCGATGTAAAGTAAATTGGAAAATTGTGTGGCTTTTATTTCTGTCAGCAGAGGAATTGAATTTTGTGAAAGTGTGCTTGGGTCATGGAATCCTCGACTTAGCGGGATCCGAGGGGTTCGCTCCGCTGCTTACAAATCCGGCGCACCAACGAAAGAGCATTTCAGCCCTTGTGTTTGTCCAACTAAAATCTTTCGATGTGTCCAGTCGCCACGCGTCTTCGAATCGACGGCCAAGAGCATTCGTATCTAACGCGTTGACACTCTATTACAGTGGGTTTTGTGCATTTTCGCAAAAGGAAGCGACAATAGACATGAGAGGTTCGTGCGACGGACTCGTGAGGATCCGTTTCCGCAGGAAGATTTTGTATTGACACAAGCCACAGCGAGATACCAGCAACAGCTCTTTTCGACAGTTATATGCACGTTTGTCGTGACATCCAAGCTCTGTGGACATTGAAACGCGAAACTAGTGCTTATTGCTCGATACTCACTTCACTTCTGCCACGATAGGAAAAGATGAGTGCGTATGTGTGGGAACTTGCAACCGGAAGGTGGTGTCATCGTGACGGAAAGGATTAAGGACAAAAAGATACGAGAGATTGGAGAAATAAGGGTTATATGGATTTCAGATGCCGTATAACTCAAAGAAGCTGTGATACAAAATCTTCGAAATCGGAAACGTTGCACTTGTTTATTTTACAACATGAATGCAATATTATAGCCTTTTATTGGTAATTAACAATTGTGAAGGCGCTACTTTTTAACCCTTTACGTCACAGTGGGTCACTGAACGACCCACCTGTTTTCGCTCAGATTTAAATGTTTGAAACTACTTTCTAACAATAATTAATGAGTTTCTTTAATTTTGGAAACGAAAAATGTATGGCTCAAAGCGTTAGGATTTATAAATGAGCCTGTTTCTACGAGATGATCTCTGGTATTTGACATTCCAGTTCGGAGGATCTTTACCAACACTTCGACTTTGATAAGAAACTCTAGACTTTTGAAGCTGTAAGGTGAACCCTCGGAAATCTGGCACGTGGATCACCTGAGAAATGTCCGGCAACCGAGATGCCACATCAAACTAAATTCCGATCTCTTCCAAGCAAGTTAAAAGAATTCCTGGACTGTGAATCTGACCCCCAGAACAAGGCAGAATTGAACACCGCACTCTCAAAAATCGTGATCGGTTTGGCAATTATTAAGTGACGACTATTCATTGTTAGTCCATGTGACTATTTTTATAATTTCATTAACTTATTTTACTGTTACCATAACTGGGTAATAGTTGTGATGGAATAACAAGTTAGCTGTTTGTACGATTTTGTGTTCGAATATTTTTTTCCTTGAAACTATAAAAGAGGGCAGCGAATACACATTTTGTCATAGATTTCTCCGTTCTTTGCATGAGCCGAATTTCTTCCTAATAAAATTAAACTGAATGGAGATATTTAGTGTATTGAACCTACAAAACTCAACAAGTTGTTATAACTAGTTACTACAAATTTCATAACATTTGTATCTATTTTAAGTATGAAAATTTGTATCTACTTTCCATATGCATTTTCCTACCGAAGCGTCTCACAGCCATTATCACATACGTCTATAACACCATCATCGAATATCATTTTTTTCTCCCCAACTGATTTTAAATTAAAACAGTCGCTTACCCTCCAATCTTTAATCAAAAGTTCTCGAGATATAACCGAGATGTTTTACTCAATCCTCATTCTATTTTCAGTGAAAGGTGTTCTTTTTATAAGGGTTTTAGAATTTTATTAAGATCACTATAATCTATAATACTTAACGCATATTTGAAAAAATTTCCAATTAATTTTTCATCCGCCATTAATTTGATATTTTTAGTTTCACAGCCAACAATCACCCAACATATGTAATAGCACCAAAGAGATGCCTCTTTCACCTTGTTCTTAAGCTGCTCCACATATAAATCAGGAGCATAATATACTCACTGGCAAATCGCGGATCGTTGGTCGTGGGTGGTGCGGGTGCGTACCATGGATGATGGTGCGAGGATACGGCGTGTGACCGCATGGGATCGGAAGCGGTACCGCCGCCACCGACACCAGGTCCACCATGATGATAGGGCGAAAGTTCGGCCGCGCAGTATTGATACTGCGACGTAAGTTGCATTGTCGCGTAAGGATTACCCATGGCACTCATACCACCACCATTCCCTACACCACCACCACCTCCACCTCCGGCACTGCCGTTGGCACCGGTCACTGGTCCCGGTGTACTTCCACCGGGTGTCGAACCACCGTGAAGCGGAGGACTTCCGCTGCTCGCGCTCGAGCTACCGGTATTACCGCCGACCCTGGCGCCACAGGCGTTCGTATACGGCGAACCTTGTGGATGCGTCACGACCCCGACACCAACCCCAACAGCGGCTGCTGCTGCCGCGAGTTCCAACTTTCTGTACGACTCCTCAATCGGTGACAGTATATCCGTGACGCTGAACGGCGTTGTATGAGCACCTGCACCTGCTTGCACGTGAGACGGGTGCTGTTTCGGGGACAGGCTCATAGCCAGATCAACACCGTTTAAATCCGGCAACAGACCGGCCTGTTCGAGCTGTGTATGTTGCTGTTGTTGCTGTTGTTGATGCTGATGATAGCTATTGGCATTGTTGTTGCTCCCCTGACTTCCAGCGCTTCCTGCACCCCCGCTACCGCCGCTCATCTCGGCTACCTCGACCCCGTCGAAGTACTTCAGGTTCACGCTTCGACGAATGATTGTGGTGCTTGAGTCAACCCTTGTAACAACACTCGAACGATGACCGCATTGTCTTTTGCCCTTTCACGGTGGGATATTTTTTAACGAACACTCCGGGTTCAGGGATTAATTGGTATCGGTGAGGATGAGAAAAACAAAACCTCCCGATAGCCTTATTGGCAGGTACGGAACTTCTATTCACTGTGTCTTCAAAAACACTGTCACGAAACTTCACTTTCAGTATCTAGAGTCTACGAAATGTTTCCTGCATGGGAACATCCCAGATTTATCATGCGACTTAAGCTCTATATTTTGCACTACCTTGGCACTATAATAATGTTGTGTAACAACTTGTGGATGGAGTAACTCTCGACACTCCGGTTAAAAACCCATTTTCCAGTAAGGTCACTATTGATAGACTTGGTCACACGTAAAAAATCCTGGAATCCTTTGAGTGTTAAGCGTTTTTCACTATTCACCGCGACACTTGTAACGTAGACGTAGACTTATTCACCCGGAGCAGAGATTGGACTCGTTCGTAAATCCGTTGTCACTGATGGTCGTTATCCTTAACGTTTCCACGAGTAAGACTCTCCCGGATCCAGGGATAAGTGTCCACCGCCGTAGTCGCATATCTCGGGCACGTTACCGGCGCCGTTACGTTCACCGCTGGAATTCTCCTCGCCGGTTGCGATTTCCAGATCAGGCTCGGAGATTCGCGAACGCGTGAGTGCGTTGAGAATTTGTCCGTTGAACCAGGAATGGAAGATTAAACGCGAACGATACACGTGGTTCAGGAGTGGCCGGCAGAGCCGGCCGGCGGCCGACTGAAATCACCCGGAGGGTCTTCGAGTCCTTGGACTCTGCCGATAGTAGACGATGGTAGATGTACCACTCTACTCTCTTCGCCTCCACCTTCGTCGAGGATATACACTCTCTCGCGCGACCGGGAGAGAGGAGCCCCGGCTCTATGGATAGATGTGGATGGATGGCTGGATGGATGGATGGATGAATGAATGGAGAGGACTGTTGGGTTCCTGGAGAGGTCCTCACAGCCGCTTAGACCCACTCGAACAGGGTTCGCTCGCTCGCTCGCGCTCTCGTTCGCCCGGGCGGCCTCGCAGCCTCGCGAACCCGTAGACGACACGATGAGTGGAGTGCCCACTACGGAGAAGTGCCTGGTACCAAGAGTCGTGATGAGATGTCCCCTTTTGCTTGTGAGAGGGCTCCTACTTCGGGAACCAGAAGTGGGCTCGAGCAGCCACCGTGTCATTGGCCGAGGGACACCAATCGGTGAAGTGCGAGACGTTCATTGGCAGCCCAAACGGTCACGCCCGTTTAGGTGGGGTTGCGTCTCGCTCCGTTGGCTCGGGGAAAAGGTGGAGGGTGCCAGTGGCCAATCGAGGGGCTTCTCCCACTACGTAAGGGGCTGGTAACGTCTCGTTTATGTTCTGTCATGGCCACCCAGCGCGGCACGGCCCACCTGGCCAACCGTGCGCAACCCCCCGTGACCGTTCGGCGTAAAAATTCCGTGGCACACGCGCCTAGAAATCCCGCGACGAGATTGAGCCGCGGAAGCCACTTCCACACTCGTGTACCCGTCGTGGCTCTTCTCACGTACGCACATGAGCTTCGATGGTATAAGTGCACGAGGCGCGCGTGTGGCTTTGCATGAGTGTAGTAGACGGGGATGTATTTTCTACGTATATGTATACACGCGCTTTCTGCTTGGTACGTCCCGTAGTGCCATGTTGGAGAGTATTGAGAGTTTACGCGCTGCTTGCCCAGCAACGGCCTTGCACCACCGTTCGAATGTCGTTTAGTAGAACAATTGGCACTACTCCAATTCTTTTTTTTTATTTCTTTTTTTTATGACTACCGAAATAGAAAGATCGCGTTTTTTTATGGGATTGGGGTTATAGATTTATAGATTGTGTGGTAGATTGTTATTTAGGTGAATTCATTGCTTTATTTTTGCATACATTTTAATGTAAAATTATGTTGAGTAAAATCTTTATATTGAAGGGTCTTAATTATTATTAATGGATAAATTAATGATAAGTCTTTGAGAATTTATAGTAATATCTAAGTACGTCAAATGGGCTTATTTTGTACACTCAGGTAATTTCCATAGGAGAGCTAAGAAAGTAGGATAAGAGTGGAAGAAACTACTGGCAGAACAATACAGCTTTCTTCAACAGCATTCGACGGGCGAATGCACCAGCTTACAACTTAAAATACTAGCGGTTACACTCAATCTGTGATATTAATTATATTATTTTGGTAAAATAATAACAATTTCCTTCTATATAATATTGTCATCATTTTCGAGAAGATGACATTTCGTTAATTATTTATGTTTCGACCTAATAATCTTATTATGGTAAACTTAAAGATTAAAATATAATTTTTTAAACAGTTTTAGTAGAATTTTCTGTTAACATATTTTCACATTCTCAGGTAAATATTCTTGTTGTTGGAGCCCATGACACGCAGAATTTTTTCATAAAGTTCGTGTTAAAGTCCGTCACAAAGTTACAATTTTCATATTTATCTATAAACAAATATATGATTTGACAAAGTGTAAAAAGAAATGATTATTGATTTTATTAACAAATACATGATATTAATGGAAAGTATTTATTATTAGCCCTTCAACGATCAAACACTTTCCGAGATGACATTTTTTAATTATTTTTTTTATTGTTGGACCATTTTGTTTTAACTGAGATTTATTATGTGTTGAAAATAATTTATTGCTCCTATGCGAATAGCGAAAATTCTAAAGTGGCAGTTAGAAGGTACATTCAATTAAAATTTATTTAAAATACTTTTTACAAAAATAATTAATTGAAATGCTAAATAAAAAAATTTTACACATCTGCAATAATTATGTATAATTTAGGTAAATTATTCTTTTAGAAAAAATTCTAAAGTTTAATAAGCGTAAAAATCCATATTCACTCAGTCATTAAAATATTTGAAATACATTTTTTAAAAATGTATCCTCGATGTCAACACTCTGTTTAAATAATTCGGCGCCATGGTTAAAAAATGATAATAACTTCATTCTTTACCAATTTTTCAATTACAAAAAAAAACTTAAGCTTGGAAATTACGTATTAATTGTGTGTGAAATCCCGACTTCGTAATCTCAAAACTCCCAAAACCTTTTTTTTTTTTTAGTTTTATTTATTTATTTATTTTCAAGAAAAAAACGACCTAAATATTTTTTAGACATGCAAAATAAAAAAATTAAATTTTTCACGTTTAATAAGCGTAAAAATCCATATTCACTCAGTCACCATAACATTTCAAATACATTTTTTTACTTTCTCATTTAAACGAACCTCTAGGGTGCGTTCCGAATGACGAGGTTTTTTGTTGTTCGATGCGCATGCGCAATGGTTTTTGCCGAGATTTACGGTGAACTTTAAGAAGTATAATAAAAGTGGAAACATAAAAAAACAATTGTTTTATTTATACTGGTACTGAAGTATGAATAATTAGATTTCTCATGGATTTGCCTATTTGTAAAGAATTCAAATATTAACCTCGTCTCCTGATCGGACGACAACTATTCACCCTACTCGCGAGGTACGGCAAAAAGTTGTTGTCCGATCGTGAGGTGGGGATAAAAATTTTTAATACTTTATAAATGGCTAATCCGTGAGAAATCGAGATTCCGATACTTTGGAATTAATAGAAATGAACAAACTGTTTCCCCTATCTTCAACTTTTACTATAATTCTTAAACTTCACCGTAAATCTTGACGGAGATTATTGCGCATCCGCATCGATCAACGAAACACCTCGTCATTCGGAACGCAGCCCTAAGGTCAACCGCGACACTTTGTTTGAATAATACGGCGCCACATTTAAAAAACAATAATAACTTCATTGTTTACCAATATTTTCCAATTACAAAAAAAAAAACTCAAGCTTGGAAACACTGTATTAATTATGTGTAAAATCCCAACTTCATTATCCCAATACTGTCAACAGCATTTTTTTTAAGAAAAAAAAAACGATCTATTTTTATCCTCAAACTTATGGCCCAAACTTGTCTTGCAAGTTCCATACATCCACCGAGTAAATCCATCCGATAGTTCGTCCATCGTGAGTAAAGTGGCGCTGCGTGTCACGTCTTTCACCTTCCCATCATCGATAAACCAGTAACCTGCATTACCTTCAGTCGGTTATCATCTGTATAACCGTTAGAATATTATCTCATCTCTCTTCAGAGAAAAACTTCAGAGCAGATAACTACTTGACCAGCATCTTTTTACCTCTTGAAACTCGTTCCTATTAGTTCACTAAACTGTCGGTCTTAGCGCTACATTCACATGCACTTGTCGCTGTTTTTGAACAGTGTGAAGTTGACCACAGCCAGTTATATCTCTCGGTAGAAGGCGAAGTTGTCAGATTACCACCACAGCGGCTGGTAAGAGGCGGTATGGTGGGGTGACGTCACGACGCATGTTCCGTACTATCGAATATATTCGAATGACAGGTGGTGCGGCTTACTGTCTCGCTGTACGTGCTATCAACGAGGTTAGTGCTGTGTCCTCCCAGGTGTTGGTGGAGAATAAACCCTCAGCTCTCCGCGATATTGTGGATATACGTGAACTCGTGAACGGTGAATAACTAAAAGAAGACGACGAATTAAAAAACAAATAAAACGAAAGGAAAAATACTTGTGTCATGATCGAGCGTGGTGTGCATCGACGTTGTCTGTAGCCGTTCGTCGTCGTCCCTTAAGTCCTATGATGTATTATACCGAGAATTCGTACGAGCTCCCCGTAAAGTTTAGCTCCGTAAGAAAAGGTGAGTAACCATTAAACAACTGCGTGGATAATCTTTACGCAAGTATCTTACAGAGCCGCGCGGCCTTGGCGACTTTTTTTTTTTTTTTCTTCTCGTTTACGAGCCTTTGGATACGCACTAATGCGCGCCAGATATGTGCTGGTTTACCTCGCCCCCTTCCCAGCTCCTTAATTGAAAACACCGTGTTTTTTTTTTTCTCTGTTTATCGTAAATTCCATTCCGTTGTACGTCCTTTACGAAAATAAAACGGCTGACTCGATGGAAGGAAACCGATATCGCGACATTTATCTGTCGTATGAAGCCCACAACACGTTGAGATGGAATCCTACGTGAATCTTAATCTAATCTTTTCGGCTCATAGTATAATATTGAATTTCATTGAAACGTATTCCTGCACTCTTCTCGTATTCATTTAACTCGAGTTTTTTACACTCAACGAAAAGTGCTTAGATGCAACGTCAGCGACAAGAAGAAGATACGACAGTTTGTATCTCTCGTCATGAGATTTTTATTGTTTATTATTTTACAGCATTTTTTGAAGGGCAGTCCAATAGACCTGGAATAGAACGTCGAGGATATTCGTTCTTGTGAGTAAAGGGAGAATAATCTTGTCGTTTTGGGTGATACAGGAGAAGAAACCTTCTTGGCACATTTGTGTGGCTCTTGTACTATATATACCAACTAGAGACATATGCTTTTTTGGGGTGCAGAGCGTTAGTGGTGCATGCGCGGAATAAACTCGAGGGATCCGATAATCAACCACTGCCTTGGTTTACTTTGCAACATATTTCTTAACTCTCCGTCTCTCCATACTTTTTTATTTCTCTGCATCTTCTTTCGACTATTGGACTAACGCACACATCCAGAGGATCTTATGTATTCCTGTCGTTTTTATCGATGCAACGAATCTTGGAACTTCTATAGCTTTCGTCGTAACTCTGTATGTCCTTGATCGAGAACAATGAGAGAAATACTACGTGATTGTCTTGTTCATTTCCTAGAGCATTTGTGATTGGCGTATCTATGAGCGAAACTTGAAGTGGCTCTCCATTGTTTATTGAATTGTAAGACACTCTGATCGAACGATAACATTGAATATCTGGGAAATGGTTGGAAATATACCGTTGAAGAATCATTTAAACTGATGCAACGTTCTATGAATGAGAAACTTTTTTTATTCACAGTCGATTTACTTATGATTTATTAACGTCGGTAAATTAACTCGGAGATTCATAATCTGATACATTCAACTACAATTAATTGGTCTCTTACTGGAAAAACTTGTTTTTACATATGAAATAATAAGCGTACAACCCCGACTTTCATTTGCAAATGTATGTTTGCAATTCCTCATTAAAATCTGAGAAATGGAGAGAACATTTTTAGATATCGAGAATCATTTTAATTACTTTTAAATATTACTTCAAAAAAATAGTTTACATTAGCAAAATCATATTTTTGATAACATTTCGAAGTTGTTATTTTTATCTAAAAAAAATGTCTCTTCCTAATGCATTAACAAAAGTCAGAAAGTTTACGTTTCTTACAAAATGAAACAATTTATTTAGAAGTTTTTTTTTACGATTAAAGGTCTAAAAAAATAATTGAGACTTCACTTTTGCGTCACGCAAAATTCGTGCATATGAAATTACAACGGCACCGTTGTAATTAACGAGCGTGTCTATCCACCCGCGGACCAGCTTGCTCGCTTCCGGAATATGTAATTCCAAGCGAGTTTCTCGTGAGTCTAGCTGGCTGACCGTCTACCGTGAATTCTCATCCCATAATAAATTATCGGGACTCGTTTTCTGCTATACCTTCGCGAATAAAATGAAGTTGAAAAAAAAAATGGTAACTGGTTGGCGCACACGCGCGACTGTCTATTATATACATTTCTCGATATCGTATCCGCTCGTCAGCCAATCTCTCGACATTCTCGAAGGCCGGACGACATGCCTTGCGGATCCTTCGCTCTTCCCGCATAGATGCGGCTGGTTTTTATTGATTTTCTTGAGCTTTCCCGGCCGGTGCAACGACTCCGGGCGCCGCCACTCCTATGTGTGTGCCATTTGTTGGGCGGCACGATAGACAAAACATCCAGAAACAAAAAACACATCCACATGAATGCGCCATTTGCAGTCGTAATACATTATTCATCAGCAGCCACAATTTATCGAATTGTCCATCATAATACTATTAATATTTTGCTAAGAATTATATTTCTCGTAATTCAATAATTACTGATATAAAAATTCTATTTTGTCATTTCAGTATATCGTTATTTTTATTTGATTTTTTGTTTTTTTGTTTAAATTTGACGTCATCGTATTTACGTTTATAATAATATTTATGTTTTCGGGAAACGTTCCTTAGAAACGCTGAAAATGATGGTATACAACGTCGCCAAATCAAAGAATTCTTGATATTCCATAAAATAAAAATATAAATAGCATTAATTCAATATATATATATATACTAAAAATTTGTTTTGTAATTTCCGTACGATTATTTCTATTTCGTTTCTCTTTATTTTGCTTAAGTAAATGTCATCATGTTTACATTTAAAATAATATTTACGTTTTCCTAAAAAAATTTATGATTTTGAGAAACATTTCTTAGAAACACTGAAAATGTTGGTGTACAATGTCGCCAAATTAAAGAATTCTTAATATTCCATAAAATAAAAATAGCATTAGCTGCACAATTATTGATATTAAAATTATATTTTGGAATTACAGTATCATTATTTCTATATGCCTTTCTTTATGTCGTTCAAGTCTAATGTCATCATATTTATATTTATAATAATATTTACGATTTCCTAAAAAATTTATGATTTTGAGAAACAATGCTTAGAAACGCTGAAAAGTTTGGTGTACAATGTCGCCAAATTAAAGAATTCTTGATTTTCCATAAAATCAAAATAGCATTAGCTGCACAATTACTGATATTAAAATTATATTTTGGAATTTCAGTATCATTATTTCTATATGCCTTTGTTTATTTCGTTGAAGTCTAATGTCATCATTTTTACATTTATAATATTTACTATTTATTTATTTAATTTTTATATTTTTTTAAATATTTAATATTTAATATTTATATTTATAATATTCATTTCCTAAAAATGTTATGATTCTGAGAAACATTTATTAGGAACGCTGAAAAGATTGTTGTACAATGTCGCCAAATTAAACAACTCTTGATATTCCATAGACTAAAAATAAAAGTAGCATTAGTTGAATAATTACTGATATTAAAATTACATTTTGTAATTTCAGTATCATTATTTCTATATAACTTTGTTTATTTTGTTCGAGTCTAATGTCATCATATTTATATTTATAATAATATTTACGTTTTCCTAAAAAATTTATGATTTTGAGAAACATTTCTTAGAAACGCTGAAAAGTTTGGTGTACAATGTCGCCAAATTAAAGAGTTCTTGTCTTTCCATAAAATAAAAATAGCATTAGCTGCACAATTACTGATATTAAAATTATATTTTGGAATTTCAGTATCATTATTTCTATATGCCTTTGTTTATTTCGTTCAAGTCTAATGTCATCATTTTTACATTTATAATATTTACTATTTATTTATTCAATTTTTATATTTTTTTATATATTTAATATTTAATATTTATATTTATAATATTCATTTCCTAAAAATGTTATGATTCTGAGAAACATTTATTAGAAACGCTGAAAAGATTGTTGTACAATGTCGCCAAATTAAACAACTTTTGATATTCCATAGACTAAAAATAAAAGTAGCATTAGTCGAATAATTACTGATATTAAAATTATATTTTGTAATTTCAGTATCATTATTTCTATATAACTTTGTTTATTTTGTTCGAGTCTAATGTCATCATATTTATATTTATAATAATATTTACGTTTTCCTAAAAAATTTATGATTTTGACAAACAATGCTTAGAAACGCTGAAAGGTTTGGTGTACAATGTCGCCAAATTAAACAATTCTTGATCTTCCATAAAATAAAAATAGCATTAGCTGCACAATTACTGATATTAAAATTATATTTTGGAATTTCATTATCATTATTTCTATATGCCTTTGTTTATTTCGTTCAAGTCTAATGTCATCATTTTTACATTTATAATATTTACTATTTATTTATTTAATTTTTATATTTTTTTATATATTTAATATTTAATATTTATATTTAAAATATTCATTTCCTAAAAATGTTATGATTCTGAGAAACATTTATTAGGAACGCTGAAAAGATTGTTGTACAATGTCGCCAAATTAAACAACTCTTGATATTCCATAGACTAAAAAATAAAAGTAGCATTAGTTGAATAATTACTGATATTAAAATTACATTTTGTAATTTCAGTATCATTATTTCTATATAACTTTGTTTATTTTGTTCGAGTCTAATGTCATCATATTTATATTTATAATAATATTTACGTTTTCCTACAAAATTTATGATTTTGAGAAACATTTCTTAGAAACGCTGAAAAGTTTGGTGTACAATGTCGCCAAATTAAAGAATTCTTGATTTTCCATAAAATAAAAATAGCATTAGCTGCACAATTACTGATATTAAAATTATATTTTGGAATTTCAGTATCATTATTTCTATATGCCTTTGTTTATTTCGTTCAAGTCTAATGTCATCATTTTTACATTTATAATATTTACTATTTATTTATTTAATTTTTATATTTTTTTAAATATTTAATATTTAATATTTATATTTATAATATTCATTTCCTAAACATTTCTTAGAAACGCTGAAAAGATTGTTGTACAATGTCGCCAAATTAAACAACTCTCTATATTCCATAAACTAAAAATAAAAGTAGCATTAGTTGAATAATTACTGATATTAAAATTATATTTTGTAATTTCAGTATCATTATTTCTATATAACTTCGTTTATTTTGTTCAAGTCTAATGTCATCATATGAACATTTATAATAATATTTACGTTTTTCTAAAAATTTTATGTTTTCGAAAAACATTTCTTAGAAACGCTATTAAATTTTTTATTTGACTTTATATGATGTCTTCATATTCACATATAAGTTTCGACTGATGTATAGAACATTCACGCGGTCGATGCCCACGTATACCTTTCGCTCGAACGGTTTGACAAAAGTTATTCTCACTCTTCTCCACATCGTCGTCTGGAAACGAAATTCCTCTCTCGATTCCCATTGGAATCTGTTTCCATTGTCGTGAATACGGATTCCGGTACATACCGCATACTTACGTGCCATTATAGGCTATAGGTATTCCTCTTATACGTGGCATCTGCTATATGTTGAGGATGTACAATTGTACACCCACGAAGACGCCGTAATAACGAGCAGCGCATAGCAAACGGTGAAGGGTCAAGTCGTGCTCGAGGCCACTTGCTATTTCGGCGACTGTACGTTGTATCGTTACACCATTTGACGCTCTCTTCCTCTGTTTCCAAGCAGCACAGCCTGCAAGAAAGAAAGTCTTGAGGCCCGAGCATTGTATACAATATATCTTATACTTACTACAAGACCGTTGCTGACACTTGTGCCTTTACACTCATAACGTATGTTGGTTTCTGGGTACACAAGAAATTTTAAGCAATTTACAAAATTAATAAAACGGTATTTACAAAATAATATGTAATATATCATATTTATTTAAACCTCGTAAATACCATGACCGTAAATATACATGTCTTACATTTCGATAGTAACGTTATTTTAATTGATTTTAATTTTAACCATACATTTTATCTTACGTGCTATAAAAACCGTGAATAAATGGCAGAATAAGCTTAAGATCCGGGTCCAACGATTTGAAACAATAAACTTCGTTTTCAGAAAAATCTATAAATAATAATAGTATATAATATCATGCACCATTGCAAAATATGGAACTTCAATAATTGGATGTATTTTGAAAGAGGTTTTTTTTATGTGGTTGGAATATTGTTATTAACGTTCAATTACATAGTGTTTTGAACGATATTTTTGCTGATTTGAAAAAGTCATTTTTATAGCGGTAAAAAGAATAAATCATATCTATATGAATTATTGATTAATAAAAAGAATTATGGTTATTTATTGTTGGTTCAAGGTCTCTGGTACTTAAGGGGTTTAAATGAAGCATGGGATCTTTCAGGAAGGCGGTGCTTTTTCTTCTTTTTAGTTCTTTGCCTCACACGAGATTTTTTGTACAATAATTAATCGAATCAGGTGAATGATTATTTGATAATGATATTATTATCATGGTAATTGCAAATAATGAAGGATTAAAGTTTTATATGGAATAGGAAAGCCATAAATGTGTTTAGTAAAATTATTGCAAAATCGTGAGCCAAAGGATTAATATTCCAAGCATACTGGGAATCTGGATAACTACTGTTTGTATTAATCTTAGCAAGGAACACTCTAAAATTTGTAAATACATAAAAAATTTAACTTGACTTTGTCTCTCGGTTCTAAAATTCTATTCTCCTTCAATTAAAACGAATTATAAGAGACTTCTTTTCCATTTTGAAATGACGGGAGTTATTCCCTCACCAATATTAAAATATATGTGAATTATCGAAGATTTCGATGAAAAAATATATTACATTTACATTTTAGTTATATAACTACTGGGTGATTAAAAAATGTATTACTAATCTACAAGCAATACATCTTTTCTTTATCTATATGGGATCCGCTTAAATTTTGTAGTTACCGAAAAAAAAATGCGCTTGGAGAAAAAGTCTAATATATGAATTAAGACGAATCCTTTATTTCTAATATCGACATAAAAATATGTGTATATTAATTCACTTTATGTATACAAACAGGTGGTCCAGGGGCGAATTCGGTAGATCTATATGGGGCAATGCGTGTCTCGTAAGGCGGGCGCCGTCATCGCAGCATCCGAGCATCACGGCTCGCCGTCGTATCGCATTATGGATAAACCCCCCAAGAATCAAGTAAGTCGACTCTACTTTATGTTATTAAATAATTAATTAAACGATAACTGCGCAAAGTCATGTACACTAAAATTGGCATGGGTAAAAAACCACGAATTATCCATAATCTACTCGTTTGAGTAATTCGAATTTGTTTTTTACATCATAAATTACTTATGTGTTGAGATAGACATCCAAAGAAAGTATATTTGAAATACTTTCATGACTTAATAATTATAATGTGCTGATTTTGAGGAGCACGAAACACTTTAAGATTAGAGTTGTAAATGCCTAGAAATGAAGATGATGATACAATTCTCTTTATAATTATGATTTCACAATAATAACATGTTGTGATTATAATATAATATGTGATCATTTGAATAGGTGCAAAAACTATTAATTTTCAAGACAATTTTACGGGTTTTTTTTTTGTTTTTTTTTTTTTTTTTTTTAATTGAACTTCCACCACGTACGCCACTTGGCTTTTACGAAACCCCACCTATTTTTGCGGCCGCAGTCGACTTACCCCCACCGTATCGCATTTGCCAAGGGCTCAGGGAAACTGCGGAAAACCTGCGCCGATACAGCCAGCGCCTCTCTAAGTCCCCTGATGGCAATGCGAGTAAACTTAAGCACGGTCACCGGTGGCGCTTAAGCGACACCTCCCTTCAGCGATGTTCCTGCTCGGCCCTGAGGACACCATCCGCTAGATAAGAACCCGCGGGAGTCACTTCTAGTTGAACACGAACATCACTGATGGGTGTTTTTGGGCACATATTTATCAAAGGTGGGAACCCAACCACCAGGATCACAGAAAAAAGCACTTGGAAAAATTCCAGCGGTGTCGGCCGGGAATCGAACCCGGGCCCGCTGCGTGCGAACCCGAGCTTCATCCACTAGGCCACTGCTGCCCTGACAATTTTACGGTAATTGTTTTTGCTCACAGAAAAAAGTGACTTCCGTTTCTGATCCTCGAATTCACAGATCCGACTTCCGGTCGGAAAATTCAACCTACATTTTTTTTCTTCAAGATATCGAATTTTGGTCTTCACTATCGTTCTCAAGTCGCATATTGTACCCCAGAAAGTACCGGTTACATGCCTTTTTACGATGATTTTTGAAAAAGTCACTTTGGGTCGGATCTTCAGAGATCCGACTTTTGGTCGGAAAATCCAACCTAAAGAACCTAAATTTTTTGTTTCTTCAAGATATCAAATTT
Organism: Ephialtes manifestator; assembly: GCA_963970395.1. Taxonomy (NCBI): domain Eukaryota; kingdom Metazoa; phylum Arthropoda; class Insecta; order Hymenoptera; family Ichneumonidae; genus Ephialtes; species Ephialtes manifestator. The sequence goes on along the minus strand of OZ019968.1, from coordinate 40,555,874 downwards.
TAGCCTTCACTATCGTTCTCAAGTCGCATATTGTACCCCAGAAAGTACGGGTTACATGCCTTTTTACGACGATTTTTGAAAAAATCACTTTGGGTCGGATCTTCACAGATCCGACTTTTGGTCGGAAAATCCAACCTAAAGAACCTAAATTTTTTGTTTCTTCAAGATATCAAATTTTGGCCTTCACTATCGTTCTCAAGTCGCATATTGTACCCCAGAAAGTACCGATTACATGCCTTTTTACGACGTTTTTTGAAAAAGTCACTTCGGGTCGGACCTTCACAGATCCGACTTTTGGTCGGAAAATCCAACCTAAAGAACCTAAATTTTTCGTTTCTTCAAGATATCAAATTTTGGCCTTCACTATCGTTCTCAAGTCGCATATTGTACCCCAGAAAGTACCGGTTACATGCCTTTTTACGATGATTTTTGAAAAAGTCACTTTTGGTCGGATCTTCACAGATCCGACGTTCGGTCGGAAAATCCAACCTAAAGAACCTAAATTTTTTGTGTCTTCAAGATATCATATTTTGGCCTTCACTATCGTTCTCAAGTCGCATATTGTACCCCAGAAAGTACCGGTTACATGCCTTTTTACGATGATTTTTGAAAAAGTCACTTTTGGTCGGATCTTCACAGATCCGACGTTCGGTCGGAAAATCCAACCTAAAGAACCTAAATTTTTTGTGTCTTCAAGATATCATATTTTGGCCTTCACTATCATTCTCAAGTCGCATATTGTACCACAGAAAGTACCGGTTACATGCCTTTTTACGATGATTTTTGAAAAAGTCACTTTTGGTCGGATCTTCACAGATCCGACTTTCGGTCGGAAAATCCAACCTAAAGAACCTAAATTTTTGGTGTCTTCAAGATATCATATTTTGGCCTTCACTATCGTTCTCAAGTCGCATATTGTACCCCAGAAAGTACCGGTTACATGCCTTTTTACGATGATTTTTGAAAAAGTCACTTTTGGTCGGATCTTCACAGATCCGACTTTCGGTCGGAAAATCCAACCTAAAGAACCTAAATTTTTGGTGTCTTCAAGATATCATATTTTGGCCTTCACTATCGTTCTCAAGTCGCATATTGTACCCCAGAAAGTACCGGTTACATGCCTTTTTACGATGATTTTTGAAAAAGTCACTTTTGGTCGGATCTTCACAGATCCGACTTTCGGTCGGAAAATCCAACCTAAAGAACCTAAATTTTTTGTTTCTTCAAGATATCAAATTTTGGCCTTCACTATCGTTCTTAAGTCGCATATTGTACTTCAGAAAGTACCGGTTACATGCCTTTTTACGTTGATTTTTGAAAATGTCACTTTTGGTCGGTTGTAGTTTCAGAATTCACAGATCCAACTTTTGGTCGGAAAATCCAACCTAAAGAACCTAATTTTTTTCCCTTCAAGATATCAAATTTTGGTCTTTACTATCGTTTTCAAGTCGCATATTGTACTTTAGAAAGTACCGATTACATGCCTTTTACGATGATTTTTGAAAGTGTCACTGTTGGTCGGTTCTAATTTCAGAATTCGCAGATCCGACTTTTGGTCGGAAAATCCAACCTAAATTTTTATTGTGTCAAGATTTTTTATTTATTGACCGCAATAAAGCCACTAAAAATAACGTTTCTAAAAATATAGCATTGCTTTGACTACTGTAACGGTTTCAAGCCCCTTAAAATTTATATATTGTTCATCACACAATTTTTATCATCACATGTCATGATGATAATTAGTGAAATATCAACCTGAAGTAATCCAAAAATTTGTAGCCATAAAAAAACGAAAAAAAAATAGTTTAAGCAATATCATTATATCTCAATAAGTAAACTGAACCCTCAAAATGAATAATTCCTCTTTGCACAAAAGTAAGTTGTATGTGATACAAAAAACAACTTTGCATTCCCCAAACAATCGTCGGTAATTCTTGTTCTTTGACCCACCCTAATATATACTTATTCATCATATCCGCGTGTCTACTTGGCGGTAAAGAGGCGTTAAGTGAAATGCTCGTCACGTCTCGTCGGTGTGTCATAAGAAATTCTATAAAAATATCCTATTCCATCGGAGCGTCGCGAATTTCCTAGCGATACCGCAACGAGCTCGCGCGCGAACATTGCGTGCTCGTGGCGTCAAAATAAATCGCTGGATTAGCAATGACACGAGTATGCTCGAGTACCCAGCTGAAACGAGCGAACGTACTCACGCTTTGCCTTCATCATCGTCATCAACAACAACACATAGACCAGCAACACTTTCCCACGTGCCACACTCGTACACCTCGAGCGAGAACGACTACGACTCGCTGTCGTAAGTCACTCTTGGTGAAGTACTTTCTCGTTTTAAGTATCATGAGCCCGACGTTAGTACGCCACCAGCAGCGATATAATTTCAAGTGTGAAATGTATGAAGAAGAGACGTCATAATACACCGGAGATGAATTTCAATCGTATTATAAACGTATAACGAGGAGTAATTCTACGGTAAAAGCATACGATGTCTTATGATACTAAAGGAAAATAGAACAACGCGTTTAATTCAAGAGAGAAGCTGTATGTTTATCTAAAAAAAATAATCAAAAGAAAGTAAAAAAAGGGTTCACCGTCGATTGCAGTTAAAAAGGCGTGTTTTATTTTATTTATCAGTTTAAACAAAGTCGTATCAACATTTTTTTTGCATTTCATTATTTATAAAGATATTATAATCATGTAAAAAAAATGTTTAGTGCTGAATATAAAAAATTGTAGAAGATTTTAAATTAATGAAAAATGGAAGCTACCTAAAAATTATATTGAAAAGAAAATAAGACGTCTTTAATTTGGTACTTACGAATGGGAGATTTTTAAAAATGACCAAAATGACGTTTAAAAAATAAATTTCATTGTGTGTTTTAATATGATATTTTTTATACCGACTGAAAAAATAAGTTCGCTTCCTAACGAACTACTTTTTATTTTTTTCGGAATGGAGAACTTAAGAAGAATCCTCATGCGTATCATATGATGAAAAATAACCTAAATTCCTAATCTACGCCTATGGGAAATAAGGTCAACAACTGTAGCTTAAACACCATGCTATACACACGATCACCAAACTGGCACAATTTACATAAAATAGAGAGAATTCTAGTCAAAAGTGACTTCAGAACTATACAATGAACTACAAGATACTATTTTTCCCTTTAAAAACGTTAAGTTATTTTAGTCTTATTATTATATTACTTTAGTCTTGTAAGTTATTTTTTTCCTACTGCATTTACACATTTAAAACTGATGCAATTATTATTCCGTTTTTTTTATTACTCGAGTCTGAAGCTCAAAATATTATAGCCTCACTCGTGTTATTAGCCACAAGCTCATTAAGAGTCCAGTGTAATATAGTATAACAGCGCAACTATGGCTAATATTTATTTTATACTAAATACGAAATTATAATGGAATTATGCTAAAACATAACAAGCTTTTGTTGGACCACAGAAGCTGCAGACCTCGTTGCTTAATTACCGAAACCGCGATATTTTTCGCATCCATTGAATATGTCATGTCAACGTGGGTTGCCACACTCGGCGTTAATGTATTTTTCGTTGGCTCGTTGACTGCGTGTAACGAGGAAGCGTGGACTCGTAGGAGAAAATAATAGATAGTAGTAGGACTCACAGGCTTGGAGTCATAAGCCCCCGCGAGTGCGTCGACCCTTTACGCTTCGCGCTACGTTCTTCTTAAGTTCCCCTCTGGGTTCATAGTTTCTTGTTCATACAACAGCTGTCTACGTATATATAGTGTACATTATATGTATATTATATGCACGGCACACAGAGAGTAAACGAGTGGTGGGCTCGTACCGGCGTAAGAATATAAACCGCGAAGCTGGCATGTCGGGATCGATTACCGGTCAGGTCCACGACACCTTTGGAAAAGGAAGCTTAGCTTCGTGGTATTTCTGCGGTTTTGTATTATGACTGACATAATATTATCGCCGCAGGCATTCCCCTACCCACTGCCCCGATTATTTCTTTCTCTACTCTCTACATTTTTCCCTTATCTAGAAAATGTATAGATTTACTAGCACACTGAGAGAAAAATATAGTAATTTAATTAAAAAATATAGTTAGTCCGACAATAATCTAATTATAAACTACACTGTAAAAAATGCTCGCGATTTTCCTATACAAACGTGTATGAATTTTGTAAAACTTGGTATAGGAAATCGGAATTAATTTGTTTGCATAGTAAATTTAATACAGATACATGAATTTTGATAATCCGTGATTGGAAATTACAACACATGATTATTAAATCATCATTTACTAAATTAGTATATGAAAATCAATATGCATTTTCGGAATTTTCGTACCCGATTTGAAATTTAATATACATTGTTCCATTAAATGTAAGATCAAAGTTACTCAAATTACAGTTACTGGTATTGAAAAATACCAAGTAAAATATTTGCAATTTTGTCTATATGGGTATATTACTTTATGAAAAATGTTTGCGTTTTTGCTACACAAAAGTGTGAGAAATTTACAAAACTCGCTATAGGAAATAAACATTAATATAGTTGCATAGTAAATTTAGTATGCGTGTATGGATTTTACCAAACCGGTGATATAAAATTACAACATATGGTTACTAAATCAATCATTGCTAAATTAGTACATGAAAATCAACATGAATTTTTGGAATTTTAGTGACTGATTTGAAATTTAATACACATTTTCCAATAACGAAAAAACCCGCACTAGATCGCTAACACTTACCACTTAGCATCGACTTCTGATAAGTTACTCGAGATTTTCAAAAAGATTCCGTTCATCCAGAAATTATGTTCACTTGAAAATATTTCCAGCTCACTTTGCGCTCTGATTGCCATCAATTGAATATTTTGTTATGTCAATTATGAATATGCTTGAGAGAATAATAGTTGTACAACTCTTATGTCATTTAGATATCGAAAATTACTAAGTAGTTGATAGCGTAGTCGGTAGCGTGCGTGCGTTGTTAGATACTTAGGTAGGTAGGTTCAAAACCCAGTGTAAGCGAAACATTTTCTGTGGCGAAAACCAATTCCCAACAATTTCTGATGACATAATTTGTGTAAAATAATAATGTCCGACTAATATTTATATTTTTCTAAATTATTTTTATGTTCATTCAAAATTTCCAACACATACGTATATAAATTTTCAGATACCGCTCATATGAAAATTCAAAATAAACGTTTATGAAATTTAATATACAAGGTCATTAAATATCAAAAGTAATGTCTATGAATTTTCAAATATATTCATTGAAAAATATCTTGCAGCGATGGAAAAACCAGAAACAATTGTGCCGTATTGTTAGCGAAAGCTACATTTTTTCCAATACCGTTCACATGAAAATTCAATATAAAGGTTTATGAAATTTAATGCACAGTTTATGCATATGGTACTTCCAATACAAGTATATTAATTTTAAGAAAGATTTTTTTTACAGTGTATAATTCCCATGACGAACGTCTCTATTTTATGGTTATAGCAAATATACACTGTAAAAAAAATCTACTTGAAATTTAGTGTACTTTTACTGGAAGTTATTATTCATATTATTCATATATTAAATTTAGTATACAAGTGTAATGTAAAATTAACGTGTGGTACAGCACATTCAATAATTTACTTTAATTTTACACAATTGTATATTAAATTTCCATGACGAGTTTATGAATAAAAACTTTCAATCTTTTCTAACAGTGGAAGAAAATAATTGGATGAACCATAAATATAACTCCCAGGAGGAACGTCTCTGTTTTAAGGTTATAGCTAAAATAATTACAGTAGCAATCGTCAAAATGATAATAGTTTCAAATATGCCGTTTTGCTGCATATACGATTTCAACATTTGTTTCCAATAATTTTGCAAGTATCGTTTATTGAACTATATTATCATCGCTTCAACCATTAAACATTGCAAGCCTTCCTATATTCGTTTTATAATGTGAAATCGTTAAATCAACGATATGCCTTAAATACTCGCGATTTGGTAAAAGTCATGAAAATGATGTATCAAAATATTTCCGTGGTTCAGTACGCTGTTAAAAACGTTTGTAAATTGACGTTTCAATATTATATTTACTATTACAAATTTTTATATTCAGTTTCCTAATTTTCATAGGATTTAGTAGAAAATACTGTAATTTTAAATCTCTCTTGCATATTAAATTTACTATACCCATTTCTGTAAAAGAGCGTTCTTTATCCGTGAAGGAAATTTCTACCAAATATTTTTAACAGTGTAAAAATCACACCGTGAAAAAATATTTGAAGCATCGATAAATTACGGAAAAAACATTTAGAAATTAAAAAGAAATATCGTAATAAAAAATTCAATGTATTGTAACATTTTAAACAGATATCCTTTAACGTCATTAGGTTTGTTTAACAAATTCTAGTCCGGTTTAACAATGGAGTTGAAATGACCTAATTTAAAAACATAAGTAGTGCCAAAACTTTTGATAACAATGCCGGTAAATTAGTCAATATTAACTTTACAATGGTTGTCCATATTAGCTACTGCTATCCTACTTATTATCGAAAATCCATTCGCATACGAACTGCTTATGATTCGCCGGAATTTCCGGCAACATTTCATAGCCATAATAAATTACACTGCAGCGAATGAGCATAGCGTAGGAGTATTCGTGAATATTCTCCCACGTACGCGCAGCAATAAAAGCCAGACAACCTGTACTTATCATGCTTTATCGAATTATCGAATCTCAACTTTCGCTCAGCCCTAGATTCTCGTGAAGGAAGCATACAAAGTTGTATTGACACAAGTTAAGATTAAACTCTTCTCTTAATTATTATTCATCGTTCGTCCGTCGACGACAGTACCGCAATAAATTACAAGGGAAAAAGGGCTTGATAATAATAATTACAATAATGATAATAACATCTTCGAGGGGAGAAAGATGAGCTCAAGACTCGACGTAATTGCAAGTCGCCGTCGTAGCTTGTCGTTGGAAATTTAATTAGCGTTATCCTCGCGCTTATTATGTAAGCTCAATATACGAGAGCCTTGAAATGATGCGGTACGTAGAACACACTATGGCAATAGATGAGACACGGTTGAGTGACATGTGCTTAAGTGAATTTCAAAATCTTTTGTGCATTTGAAATTGAGGTAGAGAGACAAATTATATTACATAATTTAATTACTTGTAGAATATTAAATAAAGGGGAAATGTATTTGCTCTCAGATAGAATTTTCATGTATGTTTCTTTTTTATTGTTCTACTATATCATTGAAGACATTTTTATATCTACGCAGAGAGAAGGATGTGGGAAAAATTATGATATATGAGGTAACGAACAACCAATTATTTATGGTAGTCGAGAAATATTGCGGATGTATAAAGCATTTCTTGTCATTGGTGAGAATAGCAGTCGTATTTTTGTAAATTAATTATATCTTGGAAGGCAACGACACCACAAGAAAAATGCATGGTGAAAAAATATACTTTTGAATGCATTTTGAATTGAATTTTATTTCTAACAAAATAATGGGATTTATTTATATTCGCCCAATGCGAGATCTTCATATGCTACAGAATTTGTCGGGATTTACGAAGAAACCACAAGAAAATTGTCAAAGTATAAATTGAATAATTGCACATTTAAAAAAATCTGAAATCGCACGATATCTTTATTCATTATTATTTTTTTACTGCTTGAAAAAATCCTGATACTTCCCTCGAGCACAAATTATAGTGAAATCTGATTAGTTGGAAACATTCGAGTTAAAAAAGAAAAGGCTGCAAAGTAGAACTTTGCAAATTGCTTCCTAATTATTGTTGGATTTTTACAAATCTACCTCTATCAGGAAGCGTGTTAATCTATTTTGGCTTCCTCATAGAGGAAGCTTTGTAAAAATCCAACAATAATGAGGAAGCAATTTGCAAAGTTCTACTTTGCAGCCTTGTTTTAAAATTTTTGAAATGGCATTAGTTTTGAAACCCTTGACAGATTCTCGCCCGATTGGAACTGATGCTTAGTTTACCCACATTCTACTTGTGGACCAAATTTGAGCCCGATATCTTAAAAATTGCAAAAGCTAGAGCATGAACAAAAAATGTCAAAAATTTAAAAAATGCCATAAATTGTGAACCCCTTAACGGATTGACACCAAATTTGATCCTAAACATTATTTGATAACAGTCCACTTTTGGTCCAAGTTTGAGCCGGATATCATACAAATTACGGGAGTTAGAGCCCGAGCTGACGTTCTCCAAAAAATTGAAAATGCCATAAATTTTGAACACCTTGATGGATTAACTCCAAATTCAATACCATACCTTGTTTAACGACAGTTTACTCGTGGTTCAAATTTGAGCCCGATATTTTAAAAATTGCAACGGCTATCGTGCTAACAAAAAATTGTGCACATACGCGCACACACACAGACATTTTTTCTAAACCACTTTTCTCCACGTTTTACACCTTTCTGAGTGTCTTGACATGAAAATCTCGAGAAAAAAAAAATTCACGAAAACAAAGCTTCCTCTATGAGGAAGCAATGTTGAATTGACATTTCCTTATTAGTCCAAAATTTCGTCCAATATAATTTTATACGGTTAGAAAAACTATAGATGCGTTTACAAACACAGATATTACAACATTTCCAGATTCTGCACGCGGTTTAATCGACTATGTTTGATTCTATTCAACGTACTTGAGACATCACTCAACCCTTTGAGATTATCAAGTTTGATATCCACTGAATTACGCATTAGAATCAGCAATTGCGTATCTAACGAATTGAACGAGCTTTGTGCATGACACAGGCCAATAGACGTCATGCCCGTGCACATGAATTTTATACCATAATTTTATATTAAAATTAGAATACGAGTTTATGCATAAAAACTTCCAAACTTTTCTAACAGTGTGATGTATCAAAATATTTCCATCGTTCAGTACGCTGTTAAAGACGTTTGCAAATTAACGTTTCAATATTATATTTACAATTACAAATTTTTATATTCAATTTCCTAATTTTCACAGGTTTTAGTCAAAAGTACTGTAATTTTAGATCTCACTTGCATATTAAATTTACTATACCAATTTCTGTAAAAGAGCGTTTTTTTATCCGTGAGGGAAATTTCCACCAAACATTTTTAACAGTGTAAAAATTACACTTTACATCCTGAAAAAATATTTGAAGCATCGATAAATTACGGAAAAAACATTTAGAAATTAAAAAGGGATATCGTAAAATTCAATTCAATGTATTGTAACATTTGAAACAGATATCCTTTAACGTCATTAGATATGTTTAACGAAATTGAGTCCGTTTTAACAATGGAGTTGAAATAAAGTAATTTAAAAAAATAAGTAGTGCCAAAACTTTTGATAATATTGCCGGTAAATTAGTCAATATTAACTTTATAATGGTCGTCCATATTCGCCACTGCTATCCTACTTATTACTGAAAATCCATTAGCTATAAATGCTTCTACATACACAGATATTACAACAGTTGCAGATTCTGCACGCGTTTTAATCGACTATGTTTGATTCTATTCAACGTACTTGAGATATCACTCAACCCTCAGAGATTATCAAGTTTGATATCCACTGAATTACGCATTAGAATCAGCGATTGCGTATCTAACGAATCGAACGAGCTTTGTGCACGACACAGGCCAATAGACGTCACGCCCGTGTAACTCTCGAGTTATATACTAAGAGCTATATGTTCGCAACAGGTAAATCCCCAGGAGGGAACGAATAATAACGCACGTGTACAGCAGCTCCTCGTAAGATTGGAATGCAGATCCGTAGGAAGCTCGTTACTCGAGGCAAGCGCGAAACGTACATACGTACCGCGTGCTGCACAATACGATCGTTAAGTCGACTGTAGAATGGTACATACAGTGGAATCTCTCTAGAAAGCCTGAAGCAAAATCCACTAACCAGCGCAATACAAAAAATACATGCTATTTATATGTATTTTATATTATCATAAAAGTTTATAAATACAATAGACTAAATAAAAACTAAAAAAAAGACCTTTAAGTAATTCATATAATTTATACAGTTTCGCAAGATGATTATAGACCTGTTATGAGAATTTCTACTTTACTACTAACACATATGAGAAACATGATCTTCTTGTTATTGCCAACCAAAGCACTTAGTGTTTGAAGTATACTAGTGTAAAAAAATCTTTTTATTCCTCGATTGTTAGAATTATGCCACGCCTTATTGTCAGTAATTTGAGATTTACTTTTGTTTCGCCGATATACATTATAGAAATTTTATCTCTTCATTGTTTGTATAATGTCACCGTAAGGCGGTAAAAAAACGCTTTTTTTTTGTTCATCGATTTTTTTTCTGTGTCAGAAAAAAACATTTACAAACAACATTTTTCGGCAGAACGATTTTTTTCTAATAATTTCGATAGTTTTTATATAAACAATAGACCCATCAAAGAATTTCTGCCGTGAATATGTGCAAAACCAACCAAAATCGTCATAATGTCAAAATTTATGTGTCAATTCGAAGTGCCAAAAAAAATTTGAGTTTTTTGTAGATTTTTGTGCCAAATTTCGAAAGCAACACAAAGACTGCATTTGTTCCCCTTTCGTAGTGCGATAATGGTACAAAATATTGGGTAAAAAGGAAATAACACATTTTTTATATGAGGATGGCACAAAACATGAGTAAAATGAAGGTACTTAATATTTATGTACTTTTTCTGTAAAAAGAAAAACTGACAGAACATTTTGCTCCGAAATATCAAAAAGTTTCTGTGATCATCTGTGAATACATTTCTCTCAAAAGTGCATAAATTACAATTTGTTTTTTTACTGTGCAAAACACTTTTTTCCATTACAAGAAATTCACCTGATTCTAGTAAAAAAAAAATTAATTCAGGTCCTTTTTAAATAAACAACATTTCTGTTACAGGTAACAAAAAGTTCTAAAAAATTTCACCAAATTTGTTTATATTAATCTAACATCAGAGACTCTCATTCACAACGGATTGATTAAATCCACACCTGGATGTATCTTGGGTGGTTATATGAATAATCGATGTGAAATGGCTTCGTGGTTGGCGGTCTTTGAGTGGGATCCGCGAGCGAAATGTAGAATAAGCACAATTGTAATATAGTCAATAAGTCTATGCACAGCTTGACTCTGCGCACCGCAGACTGTTCGATCGCCTCGAGGCGAGCTGCAGGCTCGTTTCACCGCGGCAGTTCGATCGATTTATAGACTATATCGTATATTCATTGCGTGCCAATGAATCCAGTCACGATTCCTTCCAGCGCACGGATGGACTACTCTTGCCGGAAGAACGAGGTGCATTTTGCGGCTTTCCGGCGTGAAACCGCTTGCACGGAAGTTCCTAACTGCACAGATTACACAGATGCGCCTTCTGATAGTTTGGTAGTATTGCTCAAATTGCGATCGACGCTCCACCCTGTATTCTTCTTAATTACAAGTCAGATGTGAAAGCGGGCACACGAATGGAAGTTGTAAATGTAACGGTGAATTTTTCGAGTTTGGCACAGTTTTTTTTAGAGAATTAACGAAAAATTTGATAGGAAAAAAAATCTAAAAACGCTTTCAAAGGTTTTGTAATAAATTTGTAGAGTATGACAAAAAATAGATGCAAATTATAGTGATCATAAAGGAAAATATATCGTTAGCAAAAAAATGATTTTCTTACCTCCAATAAGTAAATAAGAGGACAAATAAAAAGACAACAGCTTGCAAAATCGCATTGCCCATAAAGTAGTTATGTAATTGGATTAAAAGCATTATAAAGCATAAAAACGAATTAATTCTTCAATGGGAACAATTATATGTAAGGTACTTTTGGAAAGATTGACAAGTAATTGATAGTAGTTGTAAAATTAGATACATAATAGTTGTTTAAATTTGTCACAATTCTTTTATATATAGATACCCCACCCTGAGGACTATCTATATATAATTCACATCAGACTTGTAATTACCATTCTTGTTAATTACAAGTCAGATGCGAGAGCGCGTTCACGAATGGAAGTTGTAAACGTAACGGTGGATGTAGACCCCCACGTTTTGGATTTTTTGTATTTGGCACCATTTTTTAGAGAACCAAAGTAAAGTTTCATAGGAAAAAAAAATCTAAAAACGCTTTCGAGGGTTTTGTAATAAATTTGTAGAGTATAACAAAAAATAGATGGAAATTATAGTGAGCATAAAGGAAAATATATCGCTTGCAAAAAATTATCTCCTTACCTCTAATAAGTAAATCAGAGGACAAATAAAAAGACAACAGCTTGCAAAATCGCATTGCCCATAAAATCGTTATGTAATTGGATTAAAAGCATTATAAAGCATAAAAACGAATTACTTCTTCAATTGGAACAATTATATTTAACTTATTTTTGGCAAGATTGGTAACTAATTGATAGTAATTGTAAAATTAGATATAGAATTGTTGTTAAAAGAATTAACATTCTTGTTAATTACAAGTCAGATGCGAAAGCGAGTTCACGAATGGAAGTTGTAAATGTAACGGTGGATGTAGACCCCCACGTTTTGTATCTTTTAAATTTGGCACAATTTTTTAGAGAACCAAAGGAAAGTTTCATAGGAAAAACAAATCGAAAAACGCTTTCAAAGGTTTTGTAATAAATATGTCGAGTATGACAAAAAATAAATGGAAATTTGTGATCATAAACGAAAGTATATCGCTTGCAAAAAATAATCTTCTTATCTCTAATAAGTAAATCAGAGGACAAAAAAGAAGATAACAGCTTGAAAAATCACGTTGTCCATAAAGTAATTATGCTATTGGATTAAAGCATTATAAAACGTAAAAACGAATTAATTCTTCAATGGGAACAATTGTATGTAAAGCATTTTTGGCAAGATTGACAACTAATTGATAGTGGTTGTAAAATTAGATACATAATAGTTGTTCAAATTTGTCACATTTGTTTTTGTGTATAAAGTAAATTACACTATCTACAATATCTTTCAAGTACTACGTGCATTTAGTGCTGTCTCGCATCGTACCGGTCTTCGACTCTCGAATTAATTAACCGTACATTCGACAAGTTTGCGATCGTACATAGCTTTCTCGCAGGCGTAAGTGTCACTGTGCAGCCAATGCCGCATTGGCGATCGATAATTCTGCTCGAATGGTTTCGCATTTCGTAGTCTCCTATATTTTACTCTGATACGTGGACCGATATACCAGCAAAGTCTAACGTTTTTCTTTTTATTTCTCTTCTTTACACTACATCACTCGCGATCTAAAGCGAGACTCGTATTCGCAGCGCCAGAGAATTTATGGCGATCGGCAAAAAAGTTTGTTATCGCGAGATCGAGCGTCGATTTCACGCGTCTGCTCAGAGCTCTCGAGCTCTCGTGTTGTATACACGCGCTGAGTTAAAGACCCGGCCGGCTTTCGTCTTGAGTGTAGATCGAAATCGGTATGAGAGGTGATCTCCCTTTTGCACAGCATTGGCCCCAGGTTATCCTCTGTTTACGTACTACACTATACCTATATATGTTGCTACGTGTGACCCGCTTTCGAGAAACGATCTCCGGGGGTTTACCGTACTTACGTTCGTACAGTTGCCAAGTACCATTCCTCGTACGAGTTATTTCGAAGTAGAGGACCAGGTTAAAGTCGGTTTGATTGCTTTAAAAATATTTTAAAAATTTACTCAGACGTTTTTAATTCATACCATGAAAAATATCGGTACCGTATCGATTTTTATAAATCACGTAGTCAACTAATGTGTGAAAGTCTAAATAGGAGATATGGTATTCACAATTACATTTACCACTGAGAAAGATGTTTGGTTGGGCTTACTAAGATATTGCCATTCCTCGTACGAGTTATTTCGAAGTAGAGGACCAGGTTAAAGTCGGTTTGATTGCTTTACAAATATTTTAAAAATTTACTCAGACGTTTTTAATTCATACGATGAAAAATATCGGTACCGTATCGATTTTTATAAATCACGTAATCAATTAATGTGTGAAAGTCTAAATAGGAGATATGGTATTCACAATTACATTTACCACTGAGAAAGATGTTTGGTTGGGCTTACTAAGATATTGCCATTCCTCGTACGAGTTGTTTCGAAGTAGAGGACCAGGTTAAAGTCGGTTTGATTTCTTTACAAATATTTACAAAATTTAATCAAACGTTTTTAGTTCATACCATGAAAAATATCGGTATTGTATCGATTTTTATAAATCGCGTAATCAACTAATGTGTAAAAGTCTAAATAGGAGATATGGTATTCACAATTACATTTACCACTGAGAAAGATGCTTGGTTGGGCTTACTAAGATATTGCCATTCCTCGTACGAGTTATTTCGAAGTAGAGGACCAGGTTAAAGTCGGTTTGATTGCTTTACGAATATATAAAAATTTACTAAAATATCTCGGTACTTTATCGATTTTTATAAGTCACGTAATCAACTAATGTGTGATAGTCTAAATACGTGATATCGTATTCACAATTAAATTTACCACTGAGAAAATAGCTGGGATAGGCTTACTAAGATATTGGTTAAAAATTTCACTAAGACAAATTTATACTGTTAAAAATGTTTGCGCATTTACAATACCAGAAATTTTATTTATCACCTGATATATTCAATTTAATACACAAATGTAGTAAAATTACAAATTTTTGTTTCATTTCCTAATTTTTCTTTTCAATTTTCTAATTTTCATAAAAATTATTAGGAAACATTATAATTTTACATCTCACTTGCCTATCAAATTAAATTTACCAGTTTCTGTAAAAGAGCTTCATTTACGCGAAATGGAATTATATCTTAAATATTTTAAATAGTGTGGCAGCCGTATCCAAGTTATTGACTAGGCGTACTAAATTCTTAATGATCTTGTCAAATCCTTAGTTATGTTAACCAATAAATTGATTGTGCCTACCAAGTTTTCTGGATAACATTTTCAACCAAGTTTTTGGGAGTTCTAACCAAACTTTTTTCTCAGTGTATTGAGCTGATTTGATTAGAAACTGGAATTGTTTTTTCCAGAAGTGAAAAATGAGCCTACTTTTTTTATAGAAACTAATTTGATTGATAGATAAATAGGCTAATGAGAAAAATACATCTACATAAAATAGCAATGAAATATTTTCTTTGTACTTTTTATTTTGATAGGATTTTTACAAATAATTTGATATTTCGAACATATTCATTGTATAGCTAAATCTTTATCGCGGTTAATAAATTGGCCATAAAATTATAGTATTTGGGCTAAATTTAGTTTCACTTTACCTACATTATCTCTTTACAAGTAGATATATATATTTTTTATTATGAAATTTTGCTTTTTTATTAATTGCAAATCCAAAAAGAAAGGTAACTATTTTATCTTCGAGGCTGAATCTCTTGGAACGTCACTCGTCTCTCAGTGTGAACCAAAGACCGTCCGATATTCACCCGAGTGCATTCTTCAAAGCGTAACGCGCGTTTGCAACAATGAAAAGAGCTCTCGTTATCCGGCAACACTACAACGAGCCACTATATCAGCATACCACCACAATATATATATATATACATGTAAACACATGTACATTCAGAGTGCGGTTACACGTCGAGTATCTTAATGACTGTATGTTACGATAGACTCGCGGTGCCACCACGTATTTCACGCACACAAACTCCCATTGATAATTTCGCGCTCTCAAACAATTCTTTTTTTTCCTCTCTTTTCTTACTCTCTCTCTCGCGCCTGCTGAGGACTTTCTCGCGTGTGCGGATACGCCTTAGCGCGCGAGCGCCTTGGCGCAATTATATAGTTTTTTGTCGGTTTTTGCTTCTCCATTTTTTGCTCTATCTGGTAACAGCAGCACGTGGCAATTCTACTGAAATCCCAGCTCTTTATTTTGCGAAAATATAATTATCCAATAGGGTAAAAAAATATTACCAACTGCAAGATTAAGTATGTGACAAAAAATGTGCTTTCTTCGATAATCAAATCGTTGGAGGGCCGAAGTAGGCAGTTGGATGGAGAAAACGATTTTTCTAGGGTATAAAATATTTTGCTAAAATAGTGATAACATCGCGTTATCTGCTAAATGTTCTTTCTAGGCTAACAAATTTTTTTGCTAAGTTTAAAAAAATTTTCTGGTCCATTCAAATGTTTTGCTAGGCTTACAAATCTTTTCTAGTCTATCAAATTGTTTTGCTAGACTAGCAGATGACGCAATATTGTCACTATTTTAACAAAAAATTTGCTAGCCTAGCGAAAACGATTTCTCCGTGTGGTTGGTCGGTCATCTGATTACATTTGAGAGAAAATATTCAATTGAATAACAGAGGTTTAATTGAATTTCTAGGCTATGAATGACTTTTTATTTGCAGCCAATGTAATAATAAATGTAATGTAATATTTGAAATAAATCATTCATTTTCCCTACGACCAAACGTTGCCGCAAAAAATTCATCAACAATTCTAATAATCATCATAACATCTAAAACGTCAATGTTCACTTTTTCACCGAATTTTTTTAATCTTTTTTTTTCGTTATATTAGTTCTTAGTTCCACGCCTAGCCAACGGATTAGTTAGACCTTACATGAGTGAAAATGTACACCTTCCGTGAGGCCTAAATGTAATAGTCTAATCAAGTAATCTGAGAGTCGTGAACCTCCGCAGATTCTTTGAAAATGGAAGTTATAATTTAAGTGAACGGAGAAAATGGGACAGAAATTCATGGATTCCGGCCTCCAATTAGTATCTGCAAAGTGAAACGAGATTTTCAGACCATTTTTCAAACCTCCAGAAATGGCACGGTTGACCCATTTTCATTCAATGTACGGTCCTAGAAGAGTTCATAATTGCACGTAGAAAAAAAAGTAATTGGTTCAACCACTTTTTTATAAGTTCGTTTTAAATGAGTTGTGACAATCATTTATTTATTTACGTGAACTGAACAGAATGATTGTCACAACTTATTTATGGCGAACTCATAAAAAAGTTGCTTGTACCAACAACTTCTTTTCTCAGTATGAACTCTGATCCAATTAATTAGTTTTGCGAACCAATTAATTGGTTGCAGCAACGAAGTCAACTTTCTGGCGCGTACTGGCAACATGTAGTTGGTTGTGGCAGCTCTTGATTTATTTCCGTGGAATAGAGGGTATCGTTATTATTTAAATATAATTGATCGTTTACGTTATTAATTGTGACTCGATATTTCCGCATGGCCTAAATGTAATCAAATAATCTGAGAGTCGTAAACCTCCGCAGATTCCTTTGAAAATGGAAGTTATAATTTGGTGAACGAAGAAAATGGGACAAAAATTCTTGGATTCCAGTCTTTCAGGCTGGATTTTCAGACCCTTTTTCAAACCTCCAGAAATGGCACGGATGACCCATTTTCATTCAAGGTACGGTCCTAGAAGGGTTCATAATTGCACAGAGAAAAAAAGTAATTGGTACAACCGCTTCTTTAAGAGTTCGTTTTAAATGAGTTGTGACAACCATTTATTTATTCACGTGAACTGACAGAATGATTGTCACAACTTATTTATGACGCACTCATAAAAAAGTTGATTGTACCAACAACTTTTTTTCTCAGTATGAACTCTGGTCCAATTAATTAGTTTTGCGAACCAATTAATTGGTTGCAGCAATGAAGTCAACTTTTTGGCGCATACTGGAAACATGTAGTTGGTTCAGGCAGCTTTTGATTTATTTCCGTGGAATAGAGGGTAATAGTAAACTCCGCAGATTGCTTTAAAAATGGAAGTTATAATTTGGTGAACGGAGAAAATGGGACAAAAATTCTTGGATTCGAGCCTTTAAGGCTGGATTTTCAGACCCTTTTTTTAAACCTCCAGAAATGGCACGGATGACCCATTTTCATCCAATGTACGCTCCTAGAAGGGTTCATAATTACACGGAGAAAAAAAGTAATTGGTACAATCACTTTTTTATGAGTTCGTTTTAAATGTATTCTGACAACCATTTATTTATTTACGTGAACTGACAGAATGATTGTCACAACTTATTTATGATGCACTCATAAAAAAGTTGATTGTACCAACAGTTGATTGTACCAACAACTTCTTTTCTCAGTATGAACTCTGGTCCAATTAATTAGTTTTGCGAACCAATTAATTGGTTGCAGCAATGAAGTCAACTTTCTGGCGCATAGTGGAAACATGTAGTTGGTTCAGGCAGCTTTTGATTTATTTCCGTGGAATAGAGGGTATCATTATTATTTAAATGTAATTGATCGTTTACGTTATTAATTGTTACTCGATATTTCCGCATGGCCTAAATGTAATAGTAAACTCCGCAGATTCCTTTAAAAATGGAAGTTATAATTTGGCGAACGGAGAAAATGGGACAAAAATTCTTGGATTCCAGTCTTTCAGGCTGGATATTCAGACCCTTTTTTTAAACCTCCAGAAATGGCAGGGATGACCCATTTTCATTCAATGTACGCTCCTAGAAAGGTTCATAATTGCACGTAGAAAAAAAAGTAATTGGTACAACCACTTTTTTATGAGTTCGTTTCAAATGTATTGTGACAACCATTTATTTATTCACGTGAACTAACAGAATGATTGTCACAACTTATTTATGACGCACTCATAAAAAAGTTGATTGTACCAACAACTTTTTTTCTCAGTATGAACTCTGGTCCAATTAATTAGTTTTGCGAACCAATTAATTGGTTGCAGCAATGAAGTCAACTTTTTGGCGCATACTGGAAACATGTAGTTGGTTCAGGCAGCTTTTGATTTATTTCCGTAGAATAGAGGGTATCGTTATTATTTAAATATACTTGATCGTTCAAGTTATTAATTGTTACTCGATATTTCAGCATGGCCTAAATGTAATCAAATAATCTGAGAGTCGTAAACCTCCGCAGATTCATTTGAAAATGGAAGTTATCATTTAAGTGAACGGAGAAAATGGGACAAAAATTCTTGGATTCCAGTCTTTCAGGCTGGATTTTCAGACCCTTTTTTTAAACCTCCAGAAATGGCGCGGATGACCCATTTTCATCCAATGTACGCTCCTAGAAGGGTTCATAATTGCACGGAGAAAAAAAGTAATTGGTACAACGACTTTGTTATGAGTTCGTTTTAAATGAATTATGACAACCATTTATTTATTTACGTGAGCTGACAGAATGATTGTCACAACTTATTTATGCCGAACTCATAAAAAAGTTGCTTGTACCAACAACTTCTTTTCTCAGTATTAAGTCTGCTCCAATTAATTAGTTTTGCGAACCAATTAATTGGTTGCAGCATCGAAGTCAACTTTCTGGCGCATACTGGAAACATGTAGTTGGTTGTGGTAGCTTTTGATTTATTTCCGTGGAATAGAGGGTATCGTTATTATTTAAATATAATTGATCGTTTACGTTATTAATTGTTACTCGATATTTCAGCATGGCAATTTGCCTGGTGATTTAGAACACGTGCTCACGAACGAACGATAATCGAGTCGTGACTCGACGAGACCACGAGCGAAAGAGCTCTCCTCTCGCCATTCGTTCAACCTGGCATATACCGAAAGGTCAGTCGGCCGGTCTTCCATCGACAGCGTATCTTCTTCTTTTTATCCTTTCTCTCGAATTCGATCATACTCCGTCTTTTTGCACGTACAATATTGAAGTTATTATCATTATTAGAAGGAAAACGGCGGTAGTAACGGTCTTGCTTATTCCAAGTAATGTACAAGTGATATCGACATAGTACTTACTCCAGCTTTCACTAACATAAAAATTAAATAACCCAATTTTAATAATGACTTTGCTTCAAAAAAAAAATGTAGAAATCACATTTGGGATGAATTTCATCAGAAGGAAACTATATTTAATGAAGAAAATTTTACTAATAGATATACATAATTTTATAAAGTTAGAATTGTGGAAATAACTTTCAGAAAATACGACAAAATTATTAGACACTAGAACGTAACATAGACCATTAAACGAGAAATAAAAATAAGATTCTAATAGTATCTACCGGTGACCATAATATTGTGAAAATCATGAATTATATTTTATATTATTATGACGTATATTGGCGATCTCCATTTTATTATTTTTGAATATTTATATGTCTGTGCAACATTTAATTTATCTGTAGGAAAAAGTTAAATGACAATTTCACTTCAATACCTGCGTTTAGGAAAAATACGAGCATGTTAAGATTCATCGTCAATGTTTGACTTACTCAAAAACATTAGTTTCTCACATGAATGGAAAGGTACATCTTTTTTCCCTGTTGTTTAAGATTCTCCTTCATCTGTACACCCATAGAAATTATGGTAGTATTGACAACTATTAAGTGACAATTACTCATTGTTACTCCATGTGACTATTTTATATAGTTCCATTAAATACTTTTATGGTTTTTCCGATTGTGCTGACTTTATTATATATTTACCATCTACCGAAATAAAAAATTAAACATGAAGTTTTCTCTAACTTCTATATGTGATTATAAATACTAGATTTTTCTCTCATTGTCGGTGAAATAAGAAGAAAAAAAGTCTTGTTGTCAAGAGAACAAGACTCGTCAATTCTCAATTCCAAGCAAATTTCTCTAATTTTTTTCTTTTTTACATTCTGATCTCTTTTCCATACGCAGATGAATCTTTCCCTTGACGAAAGTCGTCGGAAAGCGTGAGACACAAGCGAATCGGAATATATAGGTATATATATTTTGCTAAAATAGTGATAACGTCGCGTTATCTGCTAAATGTTCTTTCTAGGCTAACAAATTTTTTTGCTAGGTTTAAAAAAAATTTCTGGTCCATTCAAATGTTTTGCTAGGCTTACAAATCTTTTCTAGTCTATTAAATTGTTTTGCTAGACTAGCAGATGACGCAATGTTGTCACTATTTAAAAAAAAAATTTGCTAGCCTAGCGAAAACGATTTCTCCGTGTGGTTAGTCGGTCATCTGATTACATTTGAGAGAAAATATTCAATTGAATAACAGAGGTTTAATTGAATTTCTGGGCTATGAATGACTTTTTATTTGCAGCCAATGTAATAATAAATGTAATGTAATATTTGAAATAAATCTTTCATTTTCCCTACGACCAAACGTTGCCGCAAAAAATTCATCAACAATTCTAATAATTTTTATATATTTTACTTTATTATATATTTACCATCTACCGAAATAAAAAATTAAACATGGAGTTTTCTCTAACTTCTATATGTGATTATAAATAATAGATTTTTCTCTCCTTGTCGGTGTAATAAGAAAAAAAAGTCTTGTTGTCAAGAGAACAAGACTCGTCAATTCTCAATTCCAAGCAAATTTCTCTAATTGTTTTCTTTTTTACATTCTCATCTCTTTTCCATACGCAGATGAATCTTTCCCTTGACGAAAGTCGTCGGAAAGCGTGAGACACAATCGGAATATATAGGTATATATATGAAGTCCCGCATGATGGCCCCGTGAAGTTGGTCGTCGTGTGAAAGATGAGAAAAATTTCACAGGTTTATAATGATGAGCGCTCGAATAAACGACGAAGGTATTCGAGCGCTATAGTACACACGGCCCGTAAGGGAATCTCGCGTGAACCGTTATAGCGTTTTGCCTGGCGTAACGACGGAGAATACGCGAAGGAAGACGCGGACGAGGACGACGACAACAACGAAGGAGCACCAGGAGAGTAGCGAGATAGGATCGTGACGCTTTACGCTACGAGAGGGTTTACAAGCGCGCGCGTTCCGCTCGGGATCGCACGAACTTTCCATACGTGTGTTCCATACTATATATACGTATGTATATATAGTATGAGAATATACTATATACACGTGTATATATGGGGTATTCCTGGCCAACTCAGTAACCAGTAATTCAATCCTGACTCCTTCCAATTCGCTCCATAATATTTATATACATTTAGGTATACTATTCTACATGCTCGAAAAAAACACTTTTTATGTTTTTTACTGACACTTTTTTTCATGAATTTTTTAAATAAAAATTGTGCCCACCAACTTGAAATTATTCTCAAAAATCCTGTATTAGATATAAAAATTTGGGTGAAAGTCAAAATAGCGAGTTCCATAATAATGGCCATTCTAGATTGAGACGTTCATTATATTTACATTATTTTTATTTCGATATTTCATTATTATGAAATAAATTATTTTAATTTTGATATTTCATTATTATGAAATAAATTATTTTAATTTCAATATTTCATTATTATGAAATAAATTATTTTTATTTCGATATTTCATTATTATGAAATAAATTATTTTTATTTCGATATTTCATTATTATGAAATAAATTATTTTTATTTCGATATTTCATTATTATGAAATAAATTATTTTTATTCCGATATTTCATTTATTTTATTATTTCGATAATTCGCTATTTTAGTCATTCACTATTTTGACCCCCACCCCAAAATTGTTTAGCTATGAACCACACTGCACAATACGCTTGTAAGTGTGTAAAAAGTGACTACAATGTAAATCACAGGAAACAACACACTTGGCAACACGCTTTGTTTTTGCCATGCAGAGTGGGTAAATATTTGCGTCGATTTTTTAAGCCATTTTTTCGAAAAAAAATTAGAAGAAATTAAACAAGATGGCAGTTGATGGTCGGTTGTTGCATAAAAATGTTATACATAATGCAAGATTATTTTAGAATTTTGATAAAGCTTTTATGTCACACTGTGCGTAAAATGCGATTTTACGCACGCTTCGCGTGCGTTAAACTGCATTTTCTCACATCGTAACATAAAATATCGTTCGACACTCGTGCGAAACACTTTTTCGCACTTGTATCGAAATATACTATTTTTTAACAATATAAAAAAAAATCATGAATTCATGTAAAAGAGTCAGAGTTGAAGTCTTATTGTTTTGGCCAGGAATACCCCATATATAGTATATTCACAGATAAATACATTACTATAGATAAAGTACCTACACTATACACGATTGGCGAATACACAAAGTTTGTACGTACCGTTGCCCGCCCGTAGAGTGTGTTTGAACGAACTGGCGTACAGGTTCACCGGTGACGAGGCTTCTTGTTCAGACGTTATTATTATATGTACAGTATATGGTACACTATGTTTGGGTACAACGTGCAAAGTATTCTTGGATCTGTGTGTGGAAGACCGGGGCTTGTTGTGTCAGGGACAAGTGAAATCAGCCCATTTATATAGCTGCCATTAATTTATGTACCAAAAAATTAATTACCCTACAATATTTTATTGCGTGGCATAAGGTGAAAAAAAAACAGCGTATTGTCTCTGAAAGTAAACCGTGGCAAAGTCGTTTTATGGTAGAAAAATTAATGGGAAAGTTATAAACAGAATTGTAAATCTGTCAATTCAAGAAATATTGAACAAAATGAAAGAGCATTCATTAATCTATTAATGAATGGATTATTTTTTTCATTTTTTTTAAAATATTGCCGTGAAATTTTCTTCTAAATTAATAGTTTTTGTAACTACTCAAAAGTTTACACATTTTATTATAATAACTACATGAGTACACTACAAATTTGCCTTGAAATCAAGGAAGGTCAGAAGTTACTTCTTGCTTTTTTTTTTCTATGAAGACTTGGGGGAGAAAAATGATCTGGTCTAAATTGCTTCCAAAAATATAGTAAATATTATCAATGGTAACGAGGCTAACAAGTGAAATCAGCCCATTTATACAGCTGCCATTAATTTATGTATCAAAAAATTAATTACTTTACAATATTTTATTGCGTGGCATAAGGTGAAAAAAAACCGCGTGTTGTCTCTGAAATTACAACGTGACAAAGTCATTTTATGGTAGAAAAATTCAAATGGGAAAGTTATAAACAGAATTGTAAATCTGTCAATTCAAGAAATATCGTTACAGTACAGTTTGTTTTGTAATTATGATTTCATGATAATAACTTGTTGTGATTATAAAATTATTTGTTAACATTTGACAAAATGAAAGAGCATTGATTAATGAATGGATTATTTTTTTCTATTTTTTTTTAAATATTGCCGTGAAATTTTCTTCTAAATTAATAGTTATTGAAGCTACTCAAAAGTTTACACATTGTATTCTAATAACTACATCAGCACACTACAAAAATGCTTTGAAATCAAGGGAGGTCAGAAGTTACTTCTTCACTATGAAGACTTGGGGGAGAAAAATGATCTGGTGTAAATTGCTTCCATAGATATGGTAAATATTATAAATGGTGACGAGGTTTCTTGTTCAAACATTATTATTATATGTACAGTATATGGTACATTATGTTTGGGTACAACGTGCAAATTACTCTTTGATATGTGTGTGTGGAAAACCGGGGCTTGTTGCGTCAGGAACAAGTGAAATCAGCACATTTATATGGCTGCCATTAATTTATGTACAAAAAAAAACTCCATTACAATACAATACCAGATCACGAATTTACCATGAAACTATTTTAAGGCGTGGCGTAAAATGGAAACAAGTAGAGTGTTGTCTCAGTAATTAAAGCGTGGCAAATTGATTTTTTGGTAGAGTAATTAATTGTGAAGTTCTAAATGTACCAAAGGAGATCAAATGTTACTTATTGCCTTTCTCACTGTAAATAATCGGGAAAGCAAAAGGATCGAGTATAAATTATTTCAGTAAATATGATTAGTATTATCAGTTGTATATAAGTAATTTTTCTAAGACATACAGTAATTGTTCCTTGTTCCTTAAACCTACATTAAAACATTATGCAATGAATCTAATGAATCTTGAACCTAACTCTTGTATGATATCTCAGAATATTTTCAACGATAAAAATTACCAGCATAACAATTTCTCACCATTGATAACAATTTTTTTGCTGTGATAATAAAAAAGATTTGAGGTTCGCCCTTTAACGTGAACCCATTTTCATTCGTTATGAAAATCACAATGACCATCTCCACCGAAAAATATTAATCCTTTTTTCGAATCGTTCTAATAGAAAATATTCAGGTCAGCCACAATGCATTGATGCTTAGATTGCAAACTATTATATAGAATTGCGAATAAATTGATGAATAGAATATGGAAATCCAATTAGCCCCGGGCACACCTGTAATTATGTAGCAAGCACAGGGAAACGACAGAAAACGGCATGCCAAGACGTGAGGACTTCTTGATTACATTCACCGGCTGAAGTTCACGCTCACTAGGTTCAACGGCCTTATCGTGTTTCCACGTGAAGCTCGCGGGTGATGATACCACGCTCTTGCGCTCGGTTCTTCTGCGCTAACCCTTCTGTTCCGATACCATAGGTAAACGAACGAACGAACGGTCACGAAGCTTTGCTCAGGAGCACACGCGTATCTAAAGTTCAATGTTCGAATGAAAAGACAAAGTACCGCTTCACTGCATGAATTAATTTATAGCGTTTCTCTGCACCGAGAGAAAATGTTTCATTGATTCACGGAAATCTGTACCAATGAAATTAAATACTTGAATTTCAATACTATCTTTTCTTTGAATGATCTCAAACTCAATGAAAAGTAGTGATATTGATTCGAAGAAACATTTCTCAAAACCAATGAACCTTTTTCATTGATTTCAAAGATATCGTCTCTGATTCAATGAAACCTTCTTCTTACCAGCTCAAAATTTCGAAACCTATTTTTTCCTGAAGTACGCGGCAGATAAAGCTCAAATTTTGTGAGTATGTAAGGAAGTACGGCAGAAATAGGCTAAGCTTCTGGCTCCTCGAAACTCGAAGCCGTTCGTTCGGGAGAACCGAAAAACAAAAAAGTGAGGTTAGGTGCGAGAGAGAAACCAATGAAAACGTTTCTTTGAACCAATTAAAACGTCTCTTTAAAACAATGAAACTGTTTCTTTATTATATGCTCACTAAGTAAATCTTTATTTACAGGTAATGAAATGTTCTCTTTAAAATTCAAATGCACTATTTCATTGAAATCAAAGAAATATTTCGTTGAAATCAATGAAAAAATAATCAATCAACCCATTGGCGTCAATGAAATCTTTTCTCTCGGTGTGAAAGAATATACCGACTCAGATATGGGTAGATTCGTTTCTCTGACACCAAGTGCAAGCTATTCATTTGCCAAGCACTAGGTCAAACTATTATTGCTGCTCCGCACATTATTGATCCAATAAGACGCGCCTGGAGACTAAAAAGAAAGTTGGCAAGTTTTTGGCAAGAAGAAACAGCGGAAATCGCTCAGCAGTGCCGCATCAACAATCAGTCATCGGAGTTGAAATAAAAAGAACTGAGCTTAACGCCAATTCCATCTTTTTTCTGATTACATTTTTTTTCTCTTTTAAACGAATAAAAATGAATTAAGGCTAATAATGAGATTTTTTACGGATTACATATTGGTCTAAGATTTTTTACACACATTGATTAACATTAAATTATAATTTATATTTAAGTTGGCGAGAGTCAATAGAGTGGTTCCGATTTAATGAGAATTTCAACTTTTTTTTCACTTGTTGTTAAAGATTGCAAGTCTTTTAAATTTCAGTCAAGAAACGCGTCTGTATCCCAATGCCAAGTATTAAAAAAGAAATTAATATCGCCTAAATTATCTTCTTCATCGTTTAGCAATGACATACATATATGATATTTGATTGTCAGTAAAATACAGAAAATTTCGTGAAATAGTTTATTTCATTTTTTAAAATAAATTTGGCTAGAATTCAGTTTACATGTAAACTATTCATTGTCATTGCGCTAATATATGCTTCAAATTTGACAGGGGTGTAATATGAACATAAATGCTTCGCCGTCTAGTCGAATTGCAGTCAAAAACTTATAAGAAACAGAAAAAATCGTATATTACTGAAACTCCCGAAAAGCAATATGATATCATAATATCAAGAGTCGCGGTAGCGACTCGACGCCAAGTTAAAAAAGAAATTAATGTTGCCTTCACACTACGATTTGTCTGCCTGATCTTGACTGGATACTATTACTTCACTCGGTGAGAGAATCGCGATTTTACGTATAAATCCTCATTTTCACACCTGATGGAATAAAATTTTATACGATACTCGTGTTATTGCAATACTCGCCTTTGGCGCGTGCTGTAAACTCACACACGTCAGAGAAAGTTTTATCGCACTAGTATCGTAAAGTACTAATTCTCTTTCTTGAATACGATGCTTTTTTTCCTGAGCATCAACCGTGTTTAATTACTATAACTCGCCTACCGTGGTGACACATGGGTTTATCGTCATTGTTTTTATACACATAGGAGAATTTAAAATATTTATAGTAATCGTTGCGATTACCCTCATTCCAGTTACGATACGTATCGTGACCCGTGGAATATTATACGAGCTATTACCATAAAGCCCATGTGCCACCGCCATATCATATTTTCTGCGAGTGGCACCTACACCGAGAGAATTTTCTGTGTTGTGACAACATAAAACGAGGACAACAAAAATCGTTAAGTTAGGCTAATAAAAAAATTGCTCAGCCCAGCAAAAAGATTTGTCAGCTGAACAAAAGATTTGTCAGCATAGCAAAACTGATTTGTCCGCCGAACAAAAGATTTGCCAGCCTAACGTGACGATTTTTGTAGTCCCCATTTTATGTTGTCACAGCACAGAAATTTCTCTCCGTGTATATTCGCAGATCCATTTCTCTCCGTGCACACGGGATTAAATCATCTCCCGTATGCAACTCGCAAAGTACACGAAAAAAATATTAGTTGCCATAAACAAAAAATGAGTCGACACAACCAATCGATCATTCTATTTCCCTTACAACTCAAATGGTAGCGCCAACTATTTGAATGGAAGGGCCAACGATTCGAATGGTAGTCCCAACAATACAAATGGAAGGCCTAGTCCTTGGATTGGTTAGGCTGAATAATCTTGCGAAAACTAATTGTGAATAGTCTTACTATTCACTTTAGAATATTTTATTTTTAATTGTTTTTTTTTATTTTTAATTTAGTATATACAATATATAATATAGAATTATATAGAATTATAGAATAATATAGAATAATATAGAATTTTAATTTCTATTTTTTATTTTATTTTTTATTTAGAATAGTCTTACTATTCACAATTAGTAGTATTATTTGATATGGTTGGGGCAACTAATTTCTTAGGGTTTATGTACAGTAAATTGAAAATGTAGTTGTCAGATAAATGAGAATCCACATCTGTATAGAAACGTTTCGCAATCACATTCCCTAAAAATTTCTCTGTCATATATTTATAGAGTGAGAAAGTTGAAACCTTACTGAGAAGCGAATTTCAGGTGCGTCCTCTGATGGGCTGTACCTGTGCCGCACCTCAAATTCGCGGTAACTGCCCGCAGGGGACTGCAAGTACTATAACCGCAGAGAGTTCATTGGTCCCACGGCAAGTCCCGAGGGTTGGCCTGAATCAGGTTGCATCGGGACCAGTTCTCCTGCTGCAAAATTTGGCCATGCCTTCAGACTGAGCGATGGCAAATCATTTCACCTTCAACTGTAGGTAACGCATAGACGCAAACTAAAAAAGTATAAGCATTGAGTTTGCGTCCCGAAAAACAGGTCGATTTAAAAAGATAAAAATAAATTACTGATGAGAGTATCGAGATTATGAGGTCCGAATTTTACAGACAATTAAATACATGCTTTTTCACAGCTTTTTTTATTCGAAAAATATTGATAAACAACAAAGTTATTATTTCTTTAATAAAGTATCGCCGAATAATCTATTCGTCCAATTTACTTAAAATTCGAACACAGCATAGTTTACAATATTTTCTAAATCTTCTGAATTTTTATCTGTTTATGCATCTAATAACAAATTGTAAAAGTTTTTTTTTGTCAGATATCTAACTTTTTCTACAGCTTCCCGAATTTGTAGTCAATCATAAACATACAATATATAAATATAAATAATAATAACTTCATTGTTTATTAAAAAAATTCAGTTTAAAGAAAAAAAACTTAAACTTGGCAAGATTATATCTGATAATTGTGTGTAAAATTCCGTCTTTATCATCCCAGGACACTTAAATTAATACAAAAAATACTAAAAATCAAGGTTTATTCTCTTATATTTTCAGCTCCTTTAATATCCAAGAACAATTGAGCCCAGCATTAAACGAATAAGGTATGATTCTTGGATAGAATCGTGAAAGTCTGTTGTGGAGTGGTAGACGATAGACGTCAGTGACACGATGATTTATGTCTGAAAGACCTTGATGAACCAAATTGCTGGGTGGAATACAATACAATGGATCCTTTCGCATCTCTACCGCACCATTCTTCGTTTATATGTTTTTTTTTTCATTTTTTTTTCCATCTCTTATACACCGGTGAACGATACACGTTCATGAGCACTCTTATTACAGGTTTAGAGTGATCGGTAACGAGAGAGGCTTTCTAAATCGGGCTGTGACGATCCAGGTCAAATGCAGATCCACTTGGTCTTTATTAAAACTCTTGTACATGTGTTGTTCGGTGTTGCGTTGTTGCTGTTCACCCGCACGTACGAAAAGTTGTCAGACAAGCGTGGTGCTTTATAAGCACGACCCTGTTGGATCTTCGCCTACCGGAAATGCACCCAGCGCGAAGTAAGACGATGCTAAGAATAAGTGGGTACTAGACAGTAGATAGGCGCCGGTTTTGCTAGTAGCAAGAGACAATCCCACAGGCTGAGAGTCAGGGAGCTTGTCGGAGAGGATCGAGCTAAAGAAAAGAGCTTGTCGAGTCATTTCTGAGTGCATGCATGTGAATTGTGCAATTCTATTCTTCAATTTTTTTTCTTAAACTCTTATAGGTGAAAGGTGAATGTTTCAGTCGTTGATCCCATGGGGAAATATTCACACCATTTCTATAAAAGGCACAACTCCTGTCGAGAGTTTGAATTATTAGTTTTATCACAAGTTATTGCAGGTTTTGAAATATTTGCCAGCGAATTTATTCGATTGTGACAATTCAATAATTGTTTCGTTTTCATAAACTATTAATAGTTTAACTATAATTGGTTTAACAAACTAAACCATTTATAGAACTTGATTAGTTGGGTGAATTAATATAATTGGCGAGCGAAATGGTCAGTTAGTTGGTACAACTAACAATAAGTATGTTAGCTGAGAATATTTAATCATAAATATTGAACTGCACTTTACACTGAGACAAATTTATTGTTGGTTCGAGCAAATCCATCGGTCGATGTGTCTCAAATAAATGTTTAGTTACAGTCACAACTATTTTTTATTTATTCAACATCATTCGATTCAGCTGCATAATTTTCGAGACAAAAGAAAAATCTGTTGTTGTTCTTAATTTAAAAAATTCGAATTACAGCTCAACTAGTTGGGCCAAACAATGTTTTTTCTCATTTTGACAAACCTATAATTGCTTCGCTTTAACCAGCTATAATTGACTATAATTGGTCGACCAAACTAATTAATTTCATCAACTTGATTAATTGGGTGAACCAATATAATTGGTAATCGAACTGGTCAATTATTTGGTCCAAGTATATTAGCAACTACCAATTTTTATCCTGTAATTATGCCAGAAATT
Source organism: Ephialtes manifestator (assembly GCA_963970395.1). Lineage (NCBI taxonomy): Eukaryota > Metazoa > Arthropoda > Insecta > Hymenoptera > Ichneumonidae > Ephialtes > Ephialtes manifestator. The sequence continues at coordinate 40,525,337 of OZ019968.1, read as the reverse complement.
GAAGATAATTAAAGTGTCTTTCGATGTCAATTATGGAAAAATAACTTTATGGCGTAACTATTTACTTTTCAAATTGCACTTTAAACTGAAAAAAAATTCGACAGATTTGGTCGAACTAACAATAATTTCTCTCAAATAAATGATTAGCTACAACAATTTTTTTGAATTCTTCAACACCATTCATTTCAGCATCAAAATTTCCAGATGAAAAAAAAACGTTGTTGTAAATTTATTTAAATCGAATCACAGTCCAACTAGTTCAACCTGCCAATCTTTTTTTTCCATTGCACAATTTCGTTGATTCACAGCGTGTGGTATATATTGTCAGTGACTGTGGTTGGAATAGTCGATCGGTCTGCCTTTCATAAGTCTTCTTACTTTCATCCGCATTCCCTGAACGATTCTCATCGCGTCGTATACACCAACGCAAATTATGCCTGCAGTGTAACAGAGCGTGCCAGATGAATTCTTTAAAAAAAACTTGCAACCTTTCTATAACGTTCCATCAAACCTTTCTAACCTTTACACAAAAAACCAAATATGAATGATCATCCATATCCGGTTTCGCACTTATCCGACCGGATGTGCACTGTTGTAATTATAGATGTATCTATTCGAGAACTTTAAGTAATTTGGTGACTTTCTATACGCATAAAATCATTCAGTATCCTATTACTCCATTAACAGCCACAATTTTTTTCCTCTGGACGTCATTTCCGGTCATGCGCCGGTTGCTTTCGCCGGATGTGCGTCTCGGAGGTGGCAAGATGGAGGACCTCTCGAAAATCCAATTGCCCACTCAATTACCCAGCGGATTAATTAAGTTATTAACCGGCGAAAGTTTTGTACGTGGAATATACGAGGTAAATAGATGCGCCGCTCCTCCCTCGATTCGCTTTCTTCTTCCCGTTCGTATGATTTCGAGGATTCCATGCTTCCGCCGTGGAATTGGCTATCGTCCAACTCGGTCTTGCACAGTGGTGTATGCCAGAACTCATACTGTTATCCCCAATCGGTCGTTATAAACGGTAACGAGATTTTCCATTCTATTGGAAGCACTGTAGCCTCCTGCACAACGCTCTGATACCATCTCACGAAAGCATCTTCTGCCATCTGCAATGTGCTCATAAATATCCATAGAATCTCCAATTTTGTTCGAAAGACACCATATGGTTTAGTTTAAGGGGTCCATATAAGCTTAAAGCCCAAAATGAAGTAAATTTTCAATATTTTTTTATTTATGGACGATGAAGTATTTTACATATAATTAATATGTATACACTCAGAGAAATCACAATAGAACAGTCAACTATAAAGTGACAACTATTCATTTTTATTATATGCAACTATTTTTATAGTTACGATAACTACGAAAATAGTTATAGTAACTATTTGATAGTTGTGTCAACTATAAAAAAATTGTTGTACCAACCATAAATGAATACTTGTCACTTTATAGTTACTAATACCATAATTTTCGCTCAGTATAGTTTTGACAAGTTTAAGCCATATCCATTGAAAATCAAATAATTAGCCAATGTTTTAGAAACTGATTATTTTTTTTTTTTTTTAATTAGTCAAAAATATTGTACTAGGCCATTCAATTACCCAGTTCATATGACAATTTTCATATATAACTAACCAGATATAAAATGGTAGGCAATAAAAAAAGTTAATTTAAGTACAAAAATTGTAGCATATATTTTATGATATCATATATTTAATGATGCGTAAAATTAATAACATCACTCAATTTCTGCGCGTCTAACTATATCGAGTAGATTTTGGTTTATTAACAAACAAACGACTAGTTGATGTTCGGAAAATAGAGTTTTTTTTTAACTTCCTACAACGTCCTTAACTTTGCTGCCTTGTTCTGTGTATAATCGAAAACCGTTGGCCCATTATTAGAAATAGGCCTAAAAATGGAATAACTATGGAACATCTATATTGAATATCTATAAAACTGGAATAGCCACACAAGGTAAACCCTCTTAATCTCCGTATACTGACGGAGCATGAAATTGCCCACTGCAACTCATGCATCCCGCCGGCAATAAAATACACATATGTGCATATATACGTTTACGACTCATAAACATACACACATTTATATAATATAATTTACGTATATGCGTATAATACGTGACTAGAATTCAACGACCTGAATTTCGTTGTTGTAAGTACGTCGATAAAATGTACACCGAGAGAAAAGATTTCATTGACGCCAAAGAAATGGGTGGATTGATTTTTTTTTTCATTGATTTCAACGAAATATTTCTTTGATTTCAATGAAATAGTGCATTTGAATTTCAAAGAGAACATTTCATTGCCTGTAAATAAAGATTTACTTAGTGAACATATAATAAAGAAACAGTTTTATGTTTTAAAGTTCATTTTTCAGTTCATTGTTTTAAAGAGACGTTCTCATTGGTTCAAAGAAACGTTTTCATTGATCTCTTTCTCGCACCTAACCTCACTTTTTTGTTTTCCGGTTCTCCCGAACGAACGGCTTCGAGTTTCGAGGAGCCAGAAGCTTAGACTATTCCTGCCGTACTTCCTTACATACTCACAAAGTTTGAGCTTTATCTGCCGCGTACTTCAGGAAAAAATAGGTTTTGAAATTTTGAGCTGGTAAGAAGAAGGTTTCATTGAATCAGAGACGATATCTTTAAAATCAATGAAAAAAGTTCATTGGTTTAAAGAAATATTTCTTCGAATCAATGTTACTACTTTTCATTGAGTTTGAGATCATTCAAAGAAAAGATAGTATTGAAATTCAAGTATTTCATTTCATTGGCAAAGATTTCCGTGAATCAATGAAACTTTTTCTCTCGGTGTATCGCCCTTGCTGGGATGTTGCACATAATTAACACATAGTCTAGTTAAGTTTGTGCCATATCGATCGAAAACCATAAAGTTGGCTGATGTTCTAGAAACGATTTTCTGTTATTAAAAAAAAAATACTCAGAGAAATTATGGTAGGCCATACAACTAGTGAATCCAAGCAAAAAATTTCAAATTTATTTAAACAGATATATAATGGATAATAATTTATAAAGTTCATGTAAAGTCAAAAATAATAGCATGTAGTGACAATTAATAATATCACACGATTTCTGCGCGTGTAACTTTATCGAGTAGGTTTGGTTTATTAATAAACAATACACTAGATAATGCACTGAGAGAAAAGCATATCGTTGATTTAACGATTTCACATGATAAAACGAATATAGGAAGGCTTGCAATGTTTTATGATTATGAAGCGATGATAATATGGTTCAATAAACGATACTTGCAAGGTTATTCGAAACAAACGTTGAAATCGTGTATGCAACGAAACGGCATATCTGGAACTATTAGAATAGTTTTTGAAACTATTATCATTTTGATGATTGTTACTATAATTATATTTGCTATAACCATAAAATAGAGACGTTTCTCCTGGGAATAATATTAATTATATTAATAATATTAATGGTTCATCCAATTATTTTCTTATATTTGCTATAACCATAAAATATATACGTTCCTTCTGGGAATTACAGTTTATAGTTAGATTATCGTCGGTCTAACTATTTTTTTTTAATTACCAGATTTTCTCTCAGTGTGTTCGGAAACTAGAGAAAAATAGAAAAAAAGTCCTTAACTTTGCTGCCTTCATCTGTGAACAATTGAAAACTGTTGACCCATTATTAGAAATTTGCCTAAAAAAAACTTGAATAGCTGCAGAACACGTGTTTTGAATATTTATAAAACTCCAATAACCACACAAGTTAAACTCTTTTAATCTCCGTATATTGACGGAGCACGAAATTTCGCACTGCAGCTCGTGCAGCCAGCCAGCAATAAAGTACACATACATATATACGTATGCGACTCATATATATATACAGGCATTTATATAAAACAATGTACGTATATCTGTATAATATGTGGTTGAAGCTCAACCACTTTAATTTCATTTTTGTAAGCAGCGTCGATGTATGATTTTAAATCGACATACAATTAACCATAGTCTTGTCAATTTTAGAGCCATATCTATCGAAACCGAAAATGTTAGGCAATGATCTTGTATTTGTTTTTTTTTTTTTTTAACTTTTTTAAGTACTCCCAAACACTTGGTTTAAAATGCTACAAAAAAAATGATAGGCACAACTTAACACAAGAATTTGGTACATCAACGAAGAATTTAATACGCCCAATGAATAACTTTACCTTCGAAATAAATAGAGTAGCAGTAGCGACCGTCAAGTCAGGAGTAACAGCCCGTTCAGTCAAGATCAGACAGACAAATTATTGTGTGAAGGCAACATTAGTTTCTTTTTTAACTTGGCGTCAAGTCGCTACCGCGACTCTTGATTGCGCCTTCCTAATTTTTTTTTGGTTAAATTTTTAACCAAGATCTTAATAGGACCAACCAAGTCTTTTTCTCAATGTAGTAAATTCATGCGATAATTTTTAAATTTAACTAGCCAGGTAAAAAATTGGTAACAATTTTAAAAAATGCACTACAGAAGAGTTTGTTAACAGTTTTACCAAATCTTGGTTAAATATGGCGAAGTGAACCATTTAGTTATTCTTATTAAATCTCACTTGAGCCAAATAAGATTTGTTAACTATTAACAATTGTCAGCGAGCTTCATTTGCGACAAGCAAATTCTATTTAGCTCAAGTGAGATTCAATAAGAATCACTAAATGGTTCATTTCGCCATATTTAACCAAGATTTGTTAACTGTTAACAAACTCATCTCTCAGTGTGTAAATACAAAAGTAGTATGTTGTAAAAATTAATATTATCACTCGATTTCTGCGCGTGTAACTTTATCGCGTAGGTTCGTTTTTTTAATAAACAATGCACTATTTAATGTTCGAAAAATAGAAGAACAAAACCGTCGTTAACTCTTCTTCTGCCTTCCTCTGCAGATAATCGAAAACCGCTGACCCATTATTAAAAACGTGCCTACAAAAAACTTGAATACCTATATATCCATAAAACTCGGAATAGCCACACAAGTTAAACCCCCCTTTAATCTCCGCCTATTGACGGAGCACAAAATTTCGCACTGCGGCTCGTGCAGCCCGCCGGCAATAAAGTACACATATATATATATATATATACATATACAACTCATAAATATAAACCCATTTACATAATACAATGTACGTATACATATATCCATATAATACGTGGCTGAAGCTCAACCACCTGAATTTCATTGTTGTAAGCGGCGTCGATAAAATTTATCGCTCTCGCTGACAGTGAGTATACGGCTAAGAAGGAAAGGCAAAGGTCGGGTCGCCGGATTGTCGGCGAAGAACGCTGTGCGAGTTGTTTAAGTACGGACCGTAATAGATATCGATTTCGGGTCAGGTGAGAGCGCAGCGCTGGCTGCACCAACGTGTCTTCTGGATTGGTGTAAGTTTCGCATGCATGTGGCTCTCGTTATAAGCTGGTGGCTCCTCCACGCAGTTGCCCGAACTCCGGACTATCGATTCTCAGCTTGACGGCGTGGAGACTCTGAGTCATCTGTCGAGAACGCTGTGCATGCGGCTTTTATATAGCAAAAACGCTTCCCCACTACTACTAAACTGTATCACCTTCTCATTCTGCGTTTCTTTCCCCCCCACAACAGAGTCACTCGTCGTTCGATTGTACTACAACTCCAGCTTACATCGACTCAGCACACGATTTCTTTCCCTTTGCTGTCAGACAACACTGATGTGTATAAGGCATTTCCTGTCAATTCAACCACTTTTTATTATTCAACTCTCTCTGATACTTCTTGCAATTGTCTAGATTTTGCAACTACTTTATTTGCAGGCTAAAAAATATTTGGTGAATTCATATACTGTACACTGTTAGAAAAGATTGGAAGTTTTTATTCGTAAACTTGTCATCGAAATTTAATATACAATTGTCATGTAAAATTCATGTACTTTTCCAGTAAAATTAAAGCAAATTATTAAAATTCAAGTACTTTTATTGTAAAATTAAAGTAAATTAATTAAAATTAAAATAAATACATTAATTTTATATTACACTTGTATACTAAATTTAATATACTAGTGTTATTATTTGCTTCAGCCGTATTTCAATAATAAATTTTGGGAAGTGCTTCGGCGAATGACGGCTCATGAGGAGTTGTTTAGCTTTTTTACGTTTCGCCCTGATCAGGGCCTCTTCAGAAGTTTATTCTTATAAATCTATATACAATAAAATAAAAAATATGTTAAATAATACTTGTATAAAAAAAAAAATATAAAAACAATATTGTTTGTTGACGCTCGCTTCTTACATTTTCTAACTTAGCCTATATTTTAATTTTGAGATAGTATTGTAAATTTTTCTTTTCACAGGACATACCGGTGTTGAGTTTGTGACCTCTTTTCTTTGCATCATACGTGTATGTTTGTTGGTTGACAAATGTAGTGTGCAACGTTGTTTGAGCTGGTGACCGGGCTCTCCGGTCTTATAGGTTAGACCTGTGTGAGTTGATAATTTTGTGTATATAGTATTGTTTTTTGTTATTTCAATGTGTGTTTTGTAATTATAATTATAATAACCTGTTTTGGCTGTTATTTATTCACTGTAATGTTGTTAATTTACTATTTTCTTCGATTTTATTTAACAAATAGTAGACCGGAGAGTCCGGCCAGCATGAGGTCACATTTTTAACTACCGGTAAGTCAGTAAATTCAACAGATTTGAATGTCTGAAGGCGGATTTACATCGGTGACTTTTGGTTGACGGGTTTACATTGGAGATAACAGAGACTAGACTGGCAAAACTCTTGGTTAGTATATAATGGTTTAAAACTTGAAACTTAAGCTATTCGACAGTAAATAATGGTTAAACTATTGGATTGTAAGCCATTCGATTGTATATAGTAATTAAACTATTGAAATATAAGCTATTGGGTTGTATATAATAATTATCTTATTGAATTGTACATAATACTTAAATTATTGCGTTATATATGATACTTAATTTTGCTATGTCTGTCCTGTAATTTATTGAATTTTTTTTTTTTTTCCGCTTTAATTTTTATCATTTCTTGTAGTATTCTTTTGTAGTAAGATGGTTCTATAGTAAGTATTTTTACTATAGAACCAACAAACATACACGTATGATGCAAAGAAAAGAGGTCACAAACTCAACACCGGTATGTCCTGTGAAAAGAAAAATTTACAATACTATCTCAAAATTAAAATATAGGCTAAGTTAGAAAATGTAAGAAGCGAGCGTCAACAAACAATATTGTTTTTATATTTTTTTTTTATACAAGTATTATTTAACATATTTTTTATTTTATTGTATATAGATTTATAAGAATAAACTTCTGAAGAGGCCCTGATCAGGGCGAAACGTAAAAAAGCTAAACAACTCCTCATGAGCCGTCATTCGCCGAAGCACTTCCCAAAATTTAATATACTAGTTTATGAATAAAAACTTGCAGTAAAAGTACACTAAATTTCAAGTAGATTTTTTTTTACAGTGTATACACGGAAAAAAAAGATTAGTTGCCATAACCAAGAGATGAGTTGACACAACCAATCGATTATTCTATTTCCCTAGCTACTCAAATGGTAATACCGACGATTCGAATGATAATACCGACGATTCGAATGATAATACCGAGGATTCGAATGATAATACCGACGATTCGAATGGTAGTCCCAACTATTCGAGTGGTAGTCCCAACGATTGGATTAGTTAACCTAACTAATCCAATCGAGAACTAATCGTGAATAGTTGAGGTTACTATTCGATATGGTTGAGGCAACTAATTTTTTAGACATTGTGTACAGCAAATCGAAAACGTAGTTGCCACAACCAAACATTTCTTTCCGTGTAGTAATTTCATATACTGTATTTTTATTGAACCCGTGTAGGAAATACAATTTAATTTACAAAAAAAAAAAGTAGAATTTTGCAAATTGCTTCCTCATTATTTTTCGCTTTTTGCAAAGCTTCGTCTATAGACGAAATAATGAGGAAGCAATTTGCAAAATTCTACTTTGCAGGCTTGTTAATGCTCTATACATTTTTCTAAAAATTCAAAGTATCGAAGAATTTTAACTGTGTAACCGATTTTTCTCAAATTTGTATCAAAAACTCGTACCATGGTAGTCCATAGGTGGACCAAATAAAAACCCAGTATCTCATAATTTGCACGAGCCAGCGCGAGAATGAGATTTTTCGAAAAATTCAAAATGCCATAAAATTTGAACGTCTGAACAGTTCTGCTTCAAATTTGTACTCAAATGTTTTTCGATGATAGTCCATATGTGAACAAAATTTAAGATAAATCTGTGAAAAATTTCAATTTTTTTTTCCTGCCCACATTTTTTCTTTTTTATTAACCAAAATCGAAATTGACTGTCATTTTTTGTAGTAAATTTATATACCCGTTTCTATAAAAGAGCTTCCGGGACTGTGTAGTAATTTTACCTTAAATATTTTTATCAGTGTATTATCAGTGCTTCCTGCGCATTTTTGCAGATTTTGTAAATCTATTATTTCGTATAAACGGTGTATTTGTTTAAAGTCAACGTATCTCGAAATCTATGAGTCACAGAAGGAAATGTATTCGCATATACGTTGTGTTATTCAGCTTACATCGACTTAGCACATGATTCGTGCACATTTTTGCAGATTTTGTAAATCTATTATTTCGTATAAACGGTGTATTTGTTTAAATTCAACGTATCTCGAAATCTATGAGTCACAGAAGGAAATGTATTGGCATTTACGTTGTGTTATTCAGCTTACATCGACTTAGCAGATGATTTCTTTCCTTCTGCTGTCAGTGCAGGCAACACTCACGTGTATGAGGCATTCGCTGTCAAATCAACCACTTTTTTTATTCAACTCTGACATTTTTTTAATAATTGTCTAGATTTTGCAACTACTTTATTTATTAATAGTACTTCCTGTGTATTTTTGCAGGTTTTGTAAATCTTCTGTTTTAGCGAAGCGATGCATTTCTTTAAAGCCAACGTATCTCGAAGATTATGGGTTACAGAATAATACATATAACTTGTGTTGTCATATTAGCTTTTTATTATAATATTGAACAAATTTTATCAACTTGACTTACGTTTTTTCACAAAAAAGTGAATTTAAAAAAATAAAAAAACGTGGTCTTTATTGCTCTGTAAAATTTACGAAATCTTCACAAATTAGTGAAATTTGGCTGATTATGAACAATATTTAAGAATATTAAAAAAGAGTTGTTAAATTGACAGAGAATGCCCTGTATCTGTTTACGTACACCAGTTTGACGAAGATACAATGAACAATGATGCTTTCGATACGTTCAATAGTTAAAGAAAAACATACCCATCTGTTTTGTCTGACCGCAAGTATATTGCTTAATACAAACCGCTCACTCTCGACTCATGATCACCGTGACCGTGAATTAGGTGTAGCTATTAATGAATGAGCAATCGAGATAGCTGAATGAACACTTTATGATATACGTTGTCTTGAGCAACACTTAGTAGATTTAATAATTATTTTTTACATAAAAATGACTATTATACAAACCTGCGAAGTGAACCAAATTTAGAGTACTATTTATTTGATTATTTTTCCCATCCAAATTTCGACCAATGGAATTGCACCATTCGACGTCACGTGGGGCAAGCTACACGGTATTATACTGATAATTTTTTGATAATTTTGCGTGTTGGTTATATATATAAAACAAAAAATCATTTAGCCGCGTCAACCATCTGTCAAACTGACAGATTGAATTTTATTGTGGCAGTCAAAGAATTTTTATTTGATATGAGTAGGTTTGGAGTTGAATCCTTGCAAACTGTTGATGAAAAAGTAAAGGGAAATGTCCCTGTTAATACGATTAAATCGAAAACCTCAGTCTGGAATCAATATACAAATGTCTATAACAATTGTGTATTTAACTGCAATACTTTAAACATGAATTAAAAGGTTTTTGTTCTGATTATGAAATTTCCTTAACAGAACGATAATTTTTGTCTCATGGTGCAATTCCATTTGTCGCAATTTGAATAGAAAAAATAATCCCCCGAATACCACTCGAGCTTCGAAATTAATCTGATATTTCCCTCCAGGTTCCCTGCAAACAAATAAACTCGTCAAGTTTTCCAGAAAAATCACTCGCGCTACGCGCTCGTGATTTTTTAACCTGGAAAACTTGACTCGTTCATTTGTTTGCAACGAACCTGTCAGGAAATATCCGATAATTTCAAAGCTCTTGTGGTATTACATGTGATAATTAAAAACTCAATAAGTTCACACATTACGCTATTTTGACCAATTGCCTAACAAAAAAATCCAATCAAGAAAAGTATTGTAAATATTGTCAGTAGCTGAACCATTCAATTGTGGTAATTCTTCAATCAATTCTGAAGTTACTCTATTTTCGACAAATGTATTATAAATATCGCCAATATACTCAGAGAAATTGTGAAAGTCCTGGCAACTACAAAGTGACAGCAATTTATTTTTAATTCATGAAACTTTTTTTTTTAAATTAAAGTAACTAAGAAATTTTTCTAACTATATTTTTATAAGTGCGACGACTATTTTATGGTTATCATAACTATAAGAAAATAGTTGTATCACTTTATAGTTAGAATGTAGCTGAATCATTCATCCGTGACCATAGTTCAATCAATTCTCAACTTACTCTATTTCCGACAAATGTACTGTAAATATCGCCAGGAGCTGCGAGCCATTCACTCGTGGTGATATAGTTGAATCAATTCTGAACTATTTCCATTCGTCGGTTATGCACGAAGGTACATATTCATGAATAGAGTTCAGAAATCGTTGGAACATTTCTTACATCATACTTGGGGCAAATTTTTTTTCATAAAAACACTATGCTTTGGTCTGTTTAGCAGCTATAGGTACATTCCTGCACGACAAGGCGCTCGTTGCAGAAAGAAAGGTCTCGACACCTTCGCTTTACGCTATAGGCACTCTGAACTGAATTAATCGACACGCGATGACCGTGAAAAACGTCAGGCTCCGAGGTCACACCCGTTTCCTCTTCGTGCCATGGAGTCGCTTGTGCTAACCGCTTGATATCACCTGCTGAGCAAACCCCCAGCGATCGTGCTTTAAATTCATCGATCAGGTTACCCGGTCGGATGAGCTTTTACCTTCAAATTTCTTTTTTTACGTTACCTTCACCTCCATCTTCTTGATTGTGCAAATGATTTATCATGATTGACCAGTAGCTGTTTTAATTACACTGAGAGAAAAATATATATAGATATTTATTAGCCGTTCTTGCCTACTTGGCTTTAGAATTTTATATATAAAAATTAAATTTCCAAATTTATATATAAAAAATAAATTTTATATATAATTCTATTCTATTTTAATTACACTGAGAGAAAAATATGTATAGATATTTATTAGCCGTTCTTGCCTACTTGGCTTTAGAATTTGATATATAAAAATTAAATTTCCAATAAATTTCCAAATTTATATATAAAAAATAAATTTTATATATAATACTATTCTATTTTAATTACACTGAGAGAAAAATATAGATAGATATTTATTAGCCGTTCTTGCCTATTTGGCTTTAGAATTTTATATATAAAAAAAATAAATTTCCCATAAATTTCCAAATTTATATATACAAAATAAATTTTATATATAATACTATTCTATTTTAATTACACTGAGAGAAAAATATAGATAGATATTTATTAGCCGTTCTTGCCTATTCGGCTTTAGAATTTTATATATAAAAATTAAATTTCCAATAAATTTCCAAATTTATATATAAAAAATAAATTTTATATATCATTCTATTCTATTTTAATTACACTGAGAGAAAAATATAGATAGATATTTATTAGACGTTCTTGCCTATTCGGCTTTAGAATTTTATATATAAATATTAAATTTCCAATAAATTTTCAAATTTATATATAAAAAATAAATTTTATATATCATTCTATTCTATTTTAATTACACTGAGAGAAAAATATAGATAGATATTTATTAGCCGTTCTTGCCTATTCGGCTTTAGAATTTTATATATAAAAATTAAATTTCCAATAAATTTCTAAATTTATATATAAAAAATAAATTTTATATATAATACTATTCTATTTTATTACACTGAGAGAAAAATATAGATAGATATTTATTAGCCGTTCTTGCCTATTCGGCTTTAGAATTTTATATATAAAAATTAAATTTCCAATAAATTTCCAAATTTATATATAAAAAATAAATTTTACATATAATTTTCTATTCTATTTTAATTACACTGAGAGAAAAATATAGATAGATATTTATTAGCCGTTCTTGCCTATTCGGCTTTAGAATTTTATATATAAAAATTTAATTTCCAATAAATTTCCAAATTTATATATAAAAAATAAATTTTACATATAATTTTATATTTGGTTTTAGATATTTTATATTAGACATAGGTTTGACAATTTTTATATACTTCTTAATATTACATACTTTGTTTGCTTTCTTAATTAACATATATACATTTCATGACTTATCTGTTTCTTCTGTCAATCTTATCGCCTTCTCAAATTTTCTACTATATTCGCATAAATCGGAGTTCAACTTTCCTTTCAATATCTGGTTCCGCTCTCTTTCTTCCCATTTATTTCACTGAGAGAAAAATATGGTAACTTAATAAAAAATATAGTTTGTCCGACGATAATCTAATTATAAACTATAATTCCCAGAAGGAACGTCTCTATTTTATGGTTATAGCAAAAACAATTGTAGTAGCAATCATCAAAATGATAATAGTTTCAAATATGCCGTATTTTTGCATATACGATTTCAACGTTTGTTTCCAATAACTTTGCAAGTATCGTTTATTGAACTATATTATCATCGATTCAACTATAAAACATTGCAAGCCTTCCTATATTCTTTTTATCATGTGAAATCGTTAAATCAACGATATTCTTTTCTCTCAGTGTAGTATTTATTAATAATATTGTAATACATTTTCTACTAAACACCTAATTTGTTAATCGAACTAAATTTAGGGTACTATTTATTTGATAACTTAAAATCCAAAAAGTTTGTTGACAATATTGTAATACACTTTCTACTAAACACCTAATTTATTAATCGAATTAAATTAAAGGTGTTATTTATTTGATAATTAGAAACTCAAAAAGTTCACATATTTTTCAACACTTCATTTTGATTATTTGCCTAAAAAAAGAAATACTAAACCAGCCAAGAAATGTATTGTAAATATTGTCAGTTGCTGAAACATTCAATCGTGGCGATAGTTCAATCAATTCTGAACTTATTTTATTTCCGAAAAATCAGAATTTATTTACATATATTCTCAAATTCTTCTTAAGGGCATGCGCAACATGTATTTGGGCAAAAGAAGCAGAATTAGTCTTACAATCTGAAATTTCTGCGCGACGGTTGATTTTTGCAATAAAAAATGAGACCCTGCAGAATTCAACGTTCTCGGTTTTCATTAAAAAATCAAGCGTTACAGAGAAATTCGGATTACAGTTATTTTTTTCGATTGTTACCAATCAAGTCGTTTAACATGCTCTTAAGCTTAAGGTGATGTACTACTGCTCGGTCGGTAACAAAAACTGTAAAATAAATATCTCTGCCACGGTTGAGTTTTCGGATAAAAGGGTTGAATTCTGAGTCGCAATCAAACGTTCTCGTGTATTTGCCTCACACGGAAAAAACGGCTTCGTTGGGCCAACTAACTATTTATTAGTTGAGTGAAAATTTGTTGCCACAACCATCCGATTAGTCGGTGTAACGTCCTGGTATTAGTCACATTTACCATTCCGACTTAGTTAACTTAAATAGGTCACATAACGAATTTTATTCGTGTTCCAACTAAGTAAGATAGTTGGTGCCACAATAGTAGTCGGCTCAATTATTTAGTTCAAGTTACGATCAGAGCCAACCACCTGAAAATAGTTGACCTAACCAAGAAATCGTCTGTCTCTCAGAGCACTAAGTCAATTGGTTGGGTCCAACTACTTTTTTCGTTAACCTAACAAAGTCGTTTTTCCGTGCACGAAATTTTAGCGATATCTCTCTATCGCACGCATACATATGTCACGTCTCCTTAAGAGACAGTGATGACACCCTTGGAAATTTCGTTGCCCAATGTTAAATGCCTTTAGGTTTGTCTCTCCCGTACATAAACCCAGTTTTGATTTTTCGACTCTTTAAAAAAAAAAGACTGCTTTGAGTATCGCAGAGCCAAAAGCTTAGCCCATTTATACTATAATAACGCGTATTCTCTCAAAATATAAGATCACTTTATTAAGCCGTTTGAAAATAAACAGGTTTCAAAGTTTTCAAAAAATGGTGGAGGAAGTGACACTGCCCCTTAAGGTGACCTATAAAACTTTCTTTTCCGCCCCTCCCATGCCCAGTTTATATAATTAATAATATTTAATAAAATAAAATAAAAAAATATATTAATGATATTTTGACCCCATACACATTTTTAAAAAATCACCAACAAATTCTCAACGCCTACGAAATTAAGAGATGAAGTGCCGCAGAATTGTCTTTTTCCTGAAACGTATCCGGACGTGCAGCCTTTGATATCGACCGAGCGGTAGCACATCACCTTAAGTGGGGTCACGCCCAAAGACTCGAAAAAATGTTACATCGAACAACTAAGAAATCCGTCTTAAACATTTTTTTTCAACAATTTAGATGTAACCACTTAAAGAGACGTAACACACCTTTGGAAAGTGTAATCGGTAATAGAAACTGTAATCAATAACAAAAACTATAATAAAATTTACTCAGTGCGGCTTAATATTTGATACAAAAGCAATTGCAGCTTCGCTACGCCTATCGCCTTTTAGGTGAAACCAAATCAGCTTCTTTGTCAAACTCGAATTTTCTCTAAGATATATGGAATTGGTTTTCAATACCGGGTGCGCCCGGTCTGGGAGAATGGAGGGGGGAGGGGGAGAAAGGCGTGTCATATCACCTGAATGGCTTCGGTTTGAAAACATTATCATCTGCTTACTTATTGATTATATATAAATATTCAAGCTCGTCTCCTACTTTATGTTCATACACTGTTAGAAAAACTGAAAGTGTTCATGTATAAAATTGTCAATAAAATTTAATGTACAATATATTTAATGTACTTTTACAATAAAATAAAAACGAATTTTAAATATTAATTTACATTTACAGCAAAATTATTATCATATAGTAAATTACTGAAATTACTGTACATCAATCATAAATTGCACTATATATGTACTTTAGTATACATTAAATTTCCATCTATTTTTTCTTTCAGTGTACCAAACTATTTAAAAAATAATGCATATAAATACATATAAATAGATATTTATTAATCATATGTTTGAGCATAAAGTCTCAAAATGTATAAAAAACAGTGTAACGTAGTTGAGAACGGCACAATCTTCTCGATTACAGATTATTCATAGAATATACTCTTTTTCAGTTTAAAGTCTTTAAAGCGCATCACACGCATCGCTGTTTTTACCTCGTGACCGCACCCTCCTACCCTAAGTGTAAGGGTTCAACAGTCACGTGCCTCTCCGCTTACGCAGATTTTCTGCTTTGCACACACTCGCCCTCTTCGTTCGTCAAAAAGAGGATTACAACTCTTTTCCACACTATAGTTCCTACTATACTGGTCCGATGATCTTGACAAGATGAAATATCGACAGAATTTTAAAGTCCGTTAAGTACCTTCGAGCTTTGCCTCCAGGGAAGCCCCGAACGTCTTCTTCGATCTACCTTCCTTTACGAGATTATATCTCACGTTTTGTCGTGCCATAAATCACTCTATTGAATACTCTGGCAAAAAATTGTCTCCACTTCGTAGACATTCCTCGAGGCCAAACTACTCGTCGCTTTTCTACCTCAAAAGCACAGCAATCGACGGCGCTTTGGCAGCTCTTAAAAATAAAAAATGACTACATACAAAACGTATAATAACCCTTCACTTTTGATAAGTGCTGTATGGCAAGAGGGTCGCCTACCTGCATGAAGGGACGAACATAGCAACTGGTGATTCGTGCCTGTAAAAAATTTCGGCTGTTCGCACAACGATTACGGAATTTTTTTTTTTTTTTTAAATATTGTTCGGCCATTGACATTCTTCGTGTTATCAATTTTTTTTAAAATCTTTTGTCATTGTTACAAAGTATATGGGCTAATTACTATACCATAAATTTATTCGTGTTTGCAACTATGAAATAATAATTTTTATAATAAATACAAATAAATAAACAAATTAATAGTGAAAATTAGTATATTATTTTAGATCTAAATAAAATGTATGTAAGATGATAAAGATCTTTTTTTTAATACTTTTGCTTGTCGACCATAATTAATCTTTTATTCTCATCGCAATTTTATTTTTTACCCATTATACATTACTTTGTCGTCTATTTATTAGAATTAACAATTATAAACTTACAAAATTATAATAATAAATCAAAATGAATATTAACGAATTTGCCATTTAAATTATTAAATATCTACATAAATTATGAACCTGTTTAATTATAAACAGATTCTTTACATTACATTATAAATACATTATAGTAGACTAAAAACTAAGTGACACGCATTTTTTTTATGTGCAATTTGACACTTTCAAGGGATGAAACCACCATCCAAAGTAAGGCATGTCAAGGGTCGATTTGGCAGTTTCACCCACAAGAACATAATATTTTTCAACCACTCCAACTGGAAAAGCTTTCTCATAACGAGAAATGAAAAATACAATTTTCTCAACTAAAAAACAATTAAGGGTTGAGCCACCCCAAATATGATTACGTTTATGCAAAACATGGTCAAACTCAAGTCTAAAAATCGGAAAAAATACATGTTGTCTATGAACCCGAAGAAAAAACGATGTGTCTTTGGATTTTCCCGAAAAAAAACATTGGCCGGGGCAACTTTTATTAAAAATTATAGATAAGAAAAAAAATACGTGTCGCTTAGTTTTCAGTCTACTATAATATATTATAAAAGAAATCAAATCGGAGAGATCGACCTGGATCGGATTTTAACGAAAATAAAAATATTGCCCGGAGCAACTAATCATATTTAGCGGTAGCTCAGCCCTTAATTTTTTATTTTAAATTATAGATAAAAAAAAATACGTGTCGCTTAGTTTTTAGTCTACTATAATATATTATAAACGACATCAAATCGGAGAGATCAACCTGGGTCGGATTTTACCGAAAAAAAATATTGCCCGGAGCAACTAATCATATTTAGGGGTGGCTCATCCCTTAATTTTTTATTTTAAATTATGGATAAAAAAATACGTGTCGCTTCGATTTTAGTCTACTATAATATATTATAAAAGAAATCAAATCGGAGGGATCGACCTAGATCGGATTTTACCGAAAAAAAAATATTGCCCGGAGCAACTAAACATATTTAGGGGTGACTCAGACCTTCATTTTTTATTTTTTATTATAGATAAAAAATACGTGTCGCTTGGATTTTAGTCTACTATAATATATATTATAAAAGAAATCAAATCGGAGAGATCGATCTGGATCGGATTTTACCGAAAAAAATATTGCCCGGAGCAACTAATCATATTTAGGGGTAGCTCAGCCCTTAATTTTTTTAAAAATTACAGATTAAAAAAATCCGTGTCGCTTAGTTTTTAGTCTACTATAATATATTACAAAAGAAATCTAATCAGAGAGATCGACTTGGGATATCTTCCTTGTTAGTGTTAAAAAAAAAGAAAATCATTTTTGTGAAACTAAAAGACGTAACCGGCGTCTGCGGCCCTGCGAAGCGCACGTGACGAGTCCACGGCCTACCGTTTTCTCCGTCGTTTATTCGCAACCTCTCTCAGCTTTTCTATGCCGCCACAACCCCCAACAATCCCCGCATCCCTCGCTGCGCTTTGTATACCACAGTATCTATACCTATAATACAGACGTAGGCGCAGCGAAAGCTCGCGCAATGGCGTCGCGACGCCGGCGCCGTCGCTTCGATCGATCCTCTTCCCTTCTTCACGGCGGAGCTTATATTCCGCTGATGTGTGCGTATATCGAGACGCACGGGGCTGCGAGTACCAGCTCTCCGGGCTCTCGTCAGCTCGTCCCAACATCGTAGTCATTGCGAGACGCATGTACATAAACCGCATCGTTTTATCGTCTGCTGCGAGAATGTGACCACCGACCAATTAGATTGTACCGGCAATCCGGTTCACGTCATCGTGGAAACGTGTAATCTACCGAAGAAGATTCGCGAGTATACGTCATTCTAATCATACGATACAGCAAGTTCGTCAGTTTCGCTCGTTCAGTTCATCCAGTGGTCAAAATCTTGAACGCAAATTCAGTGTAAGAAAAAATTGTAAAAGAAAATAAGAAGAAAGTCTGAGAGAAAGAGGGGAAAGGGGCGAAAAAACACCGGCTTGTGGTGTGAGACGAAGGGATGAGGAGGTGCGCAATGCTGAAAAAGTAGTGATAAGAAGCAACATCGTGCATCTGTCACCGGCACTTTGTTAACGAAATAATTCAAGTCGCTTCTATAGCGACTGAGAAAATTCGACCTTTGATCGACGTCGTCATTATCGCTTTTGTCTTTTGCGACACTAACGAGGAGATTATGGATTATGATCGCTATCATTACGAGTACGAGATGGACGATAGCGCTGAGAACGAGAAAGACTGCGCTCGAGGCGCTGCGGTAAGATTGAAAAGGTTTTTTTAGAAGTGTCGTGGGTTTAGAAACTGTGTTGTTATACTGTAACGAGCAGCGATGAATTTTCTCACCAAGTTTATATACATATACGTTTATATGCCACATCGTAATTCGTGTTCACTCACTTCTCGTACGTTAACACTTGTGTTCACGTGCTGGAACATACAGTGGAGAAAATAAAATAAAGTTTAAGGGGTTTCTAGACTTACGTGAGTCATAACTAGACGCAGCAGCAGCAGTAGCTTTTCGGCTCTCTCTGCTTTTGGCTAGTCGCTGACTGACGCTGCTACTGTCATCCGTTTGCTCGCACTCTGACTGTCTCTCTACTCGATATATTTTCACGAACCCGAAATAGCCCCATGCCCTCGTCTCCCGCTATTGGATGTCTCCCACGCTCACTGTAAGACACTCGTTAGACTCTGGAAGCTCTATATAACAGAAGATAGTTGTATATACGGTCTGTTGTTCGCAGATTGATCGACACAGCCTATAAGTTATTCATTCAGGCTCAGTGTCAATCTCTGAATAGAATTGTCACGCTGCTTGAACGAATTATTAAATGTGATTAAATATGATAAAAAATATTGAATAATTTTATTAGTTTTTATGGTGCAATGTATTTATTTACATAAAGGAAAAATTATGCGAAATGGAGAATAAACCCAGAAACTTAATGAATAAGCGCTTTGCAGTATGACACATGATTTTATGAAATTAAAATTTTGTTGTAGAAAATACAAAAATAACATTTTTATGGTCCGCGAGTATAAATAAAAATAATGTACTACTGATCGAAATTTAAATAGTGCATCGATAACTAAAGACAAAGACGTTTCATTGAACCCTATAATTTAATCGACAAGCCCATTTTTTTGCGACGCTATTTATATTGTATATTCATAGAAAAATTAAGGTTTCGATGTTTTGTAGC
Source organism: Ephialtes manifestator (assembly GCA_963970395.1). Lineage (NCBI taxonomy): Eukaryota > Metazoa > Arthropoda > Insecta > Hymenoptera > Ichneumonidae > Ephialtes > Ephialtes manifestator. Next base: position 40,505,678 of record OZ019968.1, on the reverse strand, counting down.
TAAATTTAAATAAATTTGGATTTCAAAGAACCTAACAAAATTGTATTATAAAATATATAACAATATTTACTGTTAATTTGCCAATTGTACTCGACAATAAGAAACAATATTTATATTTATCTGTTTTTAACGAAATTTCTATTGAATTTCCGAAAATTGACGGTATATTTATACTTTACACCATTCTAATGAAAAAAAAAAGATACCAAAATTCTTGTTTCTGAATTCAAATTTAGAGATAAATAAATAAAAAATGTTCCCGATTGGTATATGCGAACTTTTGTTAATGAAGTCTTAATTCGTGTGTTACAGAACGACAGCAAGGGTGCGACGAAGAGGGGCGCGCCATACACACGCGGCACCGCGATGTCCTTCGGATTCCGTAGGCGTCCGACGTCCGGGATACCGATGCCCGTAGCAAATTATGGTAGTGACGCTCCGGCGATGCACCAGCGCTCAAAGTCAGCGGGTCCGGAGCAGGAACGGAGACGGGACGACGACAGTTGTCACCAGCGCTTTCACAGCTCGTCATCGGGACGCTCGACACCGAGGCTCGCACCACCGAAGAAAGAGGCTGCCTCCGGCAACGCCGTGCGTACAAATCGTTTTGGTTTCAGGCAGCCGCAGCCGAGGTACACGAACAAGGTAGCGGACGTATGTAACAGTCATAGTGCAAGTCACTATAATCAGGAAAAGATACATCATCAGCAACAGCTTCAGCTTCAGCAACAGCAGCAACAGCAACAACTTTACCAGCAGCAACAGCGAGATCATCATCATCAGCAGGACAACTACTTAGTCGGTAGGCAATCAACGAGGTCATCACAAGTGTATTCCACGCCGACCTCGAAATTAAGGCCATCGCCAGTCAACAATCCTCCGACATACGGTCACGCAAATCCCATGACCGTAGAATCGGATCGCAGAGGATCCGGAATACCAGAACCTATAAGCAAATACACTTTGCACACGAGCCACTTGCCGTTGCCTCAATATGCAGTGAGAATGAACGAGTCTAATCCAAAAGTTGCGAAAACAGCTGCTAATCAGAGTAGAAAAGTATCGACAGCGTCAAAAGGCTCAACGAGTTCGAAGGAAGGTTCAGGGACCGAGGATTCCGGTGTTGGCAGTCAACAAGGCTATCCAGTTGAGCACGAAGCTGCAGCTCGCGGTTTGGATTATCTCGACGGTACCGCAGCTGGCAGAAGAACACACGGAAGGCCTAGAAATCTCAGAATGGTGCTCAGCGGTAAAAGCTTCGATGTTCGCGATGTCGACGATGACAGCACTGTTACCGAAATTTCTGTTATACCGTTACCAAAGTCATTCGCAACCAGCGCTAATTTGAACAGCGGATTCGTGAGAGACAGAACCGTTCAGTATCAGAGAATTTTGAATAAAGACAATAGATACACGGACTCTACGACTTCTATGTCGACAACCTCATCCGAAGGTTACGACGAGGGTCTTGGCGAGGAAAAGGTGTACAAAGATCGTTCGCATTCCGAGAAAATTCCTTCTATCAAATCGGATTTCAGCCCACCGAGCTCTGACGATCCTGAGTATGGCCACGGCGAAGCCATGGCCGACGAATACTCGTTGAGCTCCAGTGACGATTGTCGGGCCAATCCCAGTCAGCATCTCAAAACTATTTCTAACGCGGCCAAGAGCGGTTCTCTACCGAAGAGCACACTACGCTCGGTTCTTCTTACTATTGAGGATCCCGCTTTTGCCGCTGCCGCTGCTACCTCGACCACCCTCATCGACGATGAGACCTCACCCGTTGACAGTCTCGTCGATAGCCTCACAGCCAGCATCACACAGTCCGACGGTAAGAACTCCAGAAAGGAGTGCGTCATGGAGAGATCCGGCAATAATATCGCCGACGATGACAGTCCCGGCACTCCTACCAATGCCTCAAACTCTCTGAGCCTCTCCGAGGGCAGGGAATTCTTTGACGATGAAATCGCCGATCAGCCGGGACTCACTTTTGACGACACACTCAGACCCGGTGCTGAGACTCATTCCAGTCGTACCAGCCACGGCGTTACTGAAAATAGTCACACACTCGTTGAATCTATTCCAAAATCCAGTAAGTTTTGCCGCTTATGAACGCGGTTCTTAATCATCCCATTACATTAAAACTCACGCTGTTTGGTTATTAATTATTCCATATGTAATTTGCAGACAATAGATTTTTTTGCGAATTATCAGTAAAAATATTATTAGCTTTTTATTAAATGAGAAAATTATTTTTACACAAAAATTAAAGTAAACATTTAAAGAAATAAAAAGTAGAAAGTAATAGGGCATAAATTTCCCCATTAGCCGTTCGCCATTACCTTTATTGTAATGCATTTTTTAAGTAATCCATTTGGAGAAATATTGTTTATTTACTTTCGATACAATTTGTATACACTTTCTTACCAAAATGTAAAATATTCTAAACAAAATTATTATTATCCAATTATTCATGGCATAAATAAATAGAATAAATTACACAATAATCGTATGGTTACAACTCGGGTTGTGAACATTAATTTTGTTTATTCTTCATGTACTGTGATAAGCAATAGACGAATAAAAATGCATTCTAGTTTTTCTTCGACGGGAATAACTAAGAGGTATGAATTATATGAGAACTATAAAATTATGAGTATTTTCTTTGTTGAAGAAAAGTAATTACGTAATAAGTAATTACTTTTAACAGTTTAACCGTTAACTCTTTGGTAATCATTTTTCACAATTATTATAATTTTAAAAAAATTTCCTTCAAGACGTTAATAGAGTAAAATTCCATTAATCTTTTTGTCATCGATTCTATTAGTAATCCTATTATGCTTCGCAGGTCTGCTTCAAGGACGAAGCGTCGAGAACAGTCCTATACATGGTCGAAGAATCAGCCGAGCCGGAAGTGTCGACACCCTTTCACCCTGTGAATCCATCACTTCCGACGACCTGATGCTCGACTACGAATGCACCGAAGATCGTTCCTACGACGAATCGAACAGACGGTGAGCAATCGTTGATAAAACGAATCAAATATCAAACGTATGAGTGAAATAACGAAATTTTACGACATATTGTTTTCCATTTCTCTTTCAGGCTGGATTCCAGCCCGGCATTGCACGAGTTGGACGACGCCACAATCAAAGAAGTCATGCGAGAGTGGAGTACAATAATGGGTACTCAACAGAATCATTCCAATTCCAATTTGGCCAACAACAACGTCAACGCCGGTAACAACAACAACAACCATACCAACGCCGAATCCGGGTATGTATCCTTTAATCTTTACAATTAAATTCTTCGATCCACAGCTGTTTCGATAAGTTTCAGGTTTCCAATAGCGTCGAGAAAGCGCAGAATACAAAAGGCGACAAAAGAATTGAAACGGCTTTGGATTGAATGGATTTTTTAGTGGGCTTCACTATCGTTACATTACCTTTTCCTCGCCGTTTTCCCTCATGTGCTTTATACATCGCTTTATACTTTTTTCGTTTTTAAGTTGCCTTAGCATTGCTTGGCTCAATGTTCGATTTAGGGACAAAAAAAGTTGCAATTAAACAGTTCACCTCAAGGCCACGGCTGCTTAACAGCAAATTTTTCACCGCCACCGACTTCGATTTTCCTCTCGCACGCAATTACTATTTTTTACACGCATGGGACTGTCGTGTAATACGATTCTAGAATACGACGGCTGTGACGCACGTACCTTGCGTCAGTAAAACTGCAGACCTCCTACGCCGAACGACAGTATAATGAGGATGCCTCAATTGTTTACCATCATAGTGATAGATTTATTTTCTTAAGTTCTATAGATATTATACGTAACGTATTAAGAGAAGACCCAGATAAACCTTGAAAAATTTTCGGCATAATCGTTTTTCTTTTTTACATTGAAAGTCAGCTAATATCGATGAATTTACATTCGTTTTTAGTGTATGTTTAAAATGTACATTTTGTGCAGGATATTCATTTTTAATCATTATCTGTACGGTTTTTAAATGTGCTATTGAAAATCCCGATAAATCAGAGTTGTAAACTTCCATTACTTTAAAAAAGATGGAAATTTGTAATAACGTTTCATCATTTTATAGCAATACACCGCAATGCTTATAATAAGATTTTGAAATTTTTCAATAACTACAGAAAATTTAATTTACAATCCAATTTCACGAAAAATGATATGTTCGCAAATTAATGCTCCCATTTTTGCAAGAAAAATGTTCGTGAAATTTTATGATTTTTTTTTGTCTCGAAGTTATTAAGAAATATGACATTTTTTTATAGAAGTTACGGATTTTTATTAAATGACAGAGAAGGCGGCTTACAACCCTGAAATAGATAAAAATCTGGAAGCTGAGATTCCAAATTTAAATGATAAATTGCCGTGCAGACACGTTTTAGCAAATTTAAGTGCCATCAAACTATATTATTTTTCGTGGTAGAATTGCCTGGGTCATCGCTTGATCGATACGTTATAATAATGTACGCTTAACGTGTCAATTACTGGGCGTCATTTATAGCGATCGATGAATATCCAACGGTGCAGGTAGGACGCGAGAGCGGCTGAGTGTGAACGAGTTACACCTGCAAATAACCATCGCTCGACTTCCGGCCGCGCCTCTATTATTCTCTTCGACCGACAATTTCTATCTGCCTGCCTTTCGCTTCGTTCGATGTTGATTTGACAACGATAAAAGTCAATGATAAATCAAGTCAATGGGCGCAGTCTGACGTGCTGCTACTGAACACCACACAGTCTAAGGGAAGCTGCTCGATGAATCGCACCAGAGGAGATTATTCATCGCGCAAAACCATAAATTCATCTTTGATAGTCATCGCGTTGTCGGTGATTCACGAGTCAAGCTCAGAGAACCCCAAGTTGTGTGTACGTTGTTCAAGTGATGATTCCATAATATTATCGTTTCAATTTTATAAGACTGATAGATCAATGAAGCCAGACATAGGTAACTAACAGGCAGAGACGGCACGGCGCCAACGGCTAAACTCTCCCGCTGTTTTCCGTCTCTAAATATATATCGAGGCACGGTTATATCTTGCTCTATTTTACAACCCGAAATTGTGCTCGTCTCCGCGATTTCTTTCTCCGAATCGTCAAAGTAAACCTAGTCATTATTTCTTAATCAATATTAATTAATCCTCCTGCCATTTCGAAGCTCAGAAATTCGAAAATAAAGAATGACATTTGTTAATTTAAAATAGGCACCACTAGATAAATTACACTGAGAGAAAATTAGGGTATCAGTAACTATAAACTGACAACTATTCTTCTTCAGTTCGTACGACAAATTTTTAAATAGTTGCCACAACTATCGAATAATTACTATAACTACCAAATTGTTACCATAACTATTTTCATAATTACCGTAACGATGAAAATAGTTGCATGGAATAAAAATTAATCATTTCCATTTTCAATTATAATGACACAAACTTATAAGACTGAGAGTGATGCCAGACATCGAACAAAAAAATGTTAAAGCTAACATGTGCCGAAATATGTACTTTTCGAAGGTTTAATACAAACATACCAATTAATTATCTTTGAGGTATTTTACCGTAGATCTGTACCGTCAAACGGTAGGCAGTTTCATTAAGACGACAGAGATCGGCGTCGCGTCGGCAAAGTTGAAATCGCGTTTGAGAAAATTCGGCATTAGCTGTTGGAAAGCAGGATTCCGCTTAGACCAGAAGGATTCCACGATGAACCAGGTGCCATTTTTACTGCGACGTTTTTCATTCACGAAAGAGAACGTTCAGGGCCACTGAGAGTCTTTGTTCTCTCGATGCTTCAAAAGCCTCATGGCACTTTTTTTTTCTCACCTCCTGTTTTCGTTATAAGCGCAATATCGACCGGTCCAGGTATTAGAACACTGGAATTGTGACGTAGCTTGCTAGAATATATAAGGTATAACAATATACAGGAGAATATGAAACTACCGGCTAGGTCGCGTGACAATAGACCAGCATAAGTTGGTTGGTCGTATCTACTAGCCGGTACAAAGGCTCTATACTTTATGTATGTATATCATAATATTATTCAGTGAGCGATGTAATGCAGCGCACTGCGGCGAGTCGATATACATATGCAATGTTCTCTTCCTATCACGCTACTCTAGATTCATACGAACGAGCTATTTTCAACTTCATATCACGGATACGCATTTCTTGCCCGACGTTTAGTCGATATACATATAGGCTCGTATAACACGAGGATCGTCACGGGGCGGCACGAGAACCGCCACGCGATTTTCCAACGTGTCCAACGCGTGCTAAGTAATGATTCAACGCTGTCATTCGACTCGTCTGTTTTCATGTAGAACACGTGCCCCGTACGTCAAACCCCAGCGAAGATCGCTTTCCCACCACCGGTGTAATTGCCACTCGCATTCCCAGCAGCGTTTGATCTCTGCAGAGAGCTGCTGTGAAACCGTTTGCTGTACCAGACGTTTTGTTGGTAAATAAAATCGAACCTAAGGGAACCTCAGGCTTCTCGTTAAATTTTATAGTATATTTGAAGTTTCCTGTATCGTTAACTTTCTTCTCTAAATTGGTCTGCGGTGGCTAGTAACTATCTTGTGGGTTTTGACATTGTATACGACCCAAAAATCATTTTTGGCATGCCATTTTAAAGGACGGAATGATCCAGTATTCAATTTGGGATAAATCCACTTTTGACATTCCCAGACATGTTTGATCTCTGCAGAAAGCTACTGTAAACCCGTTTTCGGTACTAGACATTTTGATGGTAAATAAAATCGAAGAGGTTTCTCGTTAAATTTTATAGTATATTTGAAATTTCCTGTACCGTTAAATTTCTGTTCTAAGTTGGCTTGAAATTTTATACAATACAAAAGTCATTATTGGTATACAATTTTTTACTGGAAAATGATCTATTATCCAATTCTGAAATAATATGTTTTCAACGTTTGGACCATCTACTGCTAATGACTTAACCATGTGTCTTAAAAATATGTATTGTATTTTGAAATAATCAAAAATTTATTATTATTATTATTATTATTGACTTCCATTGATTAATGGAATTCTTTTCCGAATGTTTAAATAACGTTTTGAATGTGTAAATGCCTGAATGAGCTTCCCATATTTCCAAGAAATTTATTTATTTTTCAACGATTATTCAAGAACTGACGAATCTTCAGTCGAAAATTAATACTAGATATTTTTGTGGTCAATAAAATCGCAGAGATTTCTCGATAAATTTCACAGTTTATTTGGAATTCCCTGTACCGTAAACTTAATATTCCATATTAACCGATACACTGCAAAAACAAAGCGTGTTGCCAAGTGTGTTGTTTCCTATCATTTACATTGTAGTCACTTTTTACACACTTACAAGCATATTCTTTTAACATATCATTACCATGGATAAGCAACACGCTTGAAAGTGTGCAAAAAGTCACTACAATGTAAATTATAGGAAACAACACACTTGGCAAAACGCTTTGTTTTTGCAGTGTAATTATTAATGCTTAAGTTTCATGTCACATTAGGAATTACATAAGGCAAAAAAAAAATCTTTTTGGTACGCAATTTTTCAATACTAATAAACCAACTCAACATTCAATTAAAGAATGTATTTTTCAACGAATCGTCTATCTAATATTAATAAACGTATTATCTGTATTCGAAGGATGTATTATATATTCGAATAAATAAAAATGTATTATTCCTGATTCATCAAGCATAGCCTTGAACCTTTTTTTCAATTATTAAACTAATATGTTCAATAAAAAATGGATTTCTAATTCGTAAACGACCAGACTCGCTGCTCTACGCGCATTTTTAAGGCAACTATATTGTTTCCAATAAGCATCGACTAGCTTAAACAACAGAACAACAGAGGCAATGAATTTTGTAGTGCGTCAATTAAGGAAATTTATCACTTTAGAAACTCAGTTTATTTTTGTTGAATGTTCCTCATGTAAAAGTGTAACTAGCTTTAACGACTTTAGTTTCGATACATTATGAAAATGTTATTGGCATATAACATTTTTTTTTTCGAACTCGTACAGTTTCAATACTTTAAGAGAACATTATTGCGATATAAAAATACGTGGCGGAAATTAGGTCGTTCATTTTATGGCGAATTCTTCGCGGCTGAAGAATTCATCTCTTTGTGAATAGATTTTTTTTTTTTTTTCGTTGAAGCGATGAACACATGGCGCATTTGGTAAGAGGGAACATAGACGAGAAGAATCAAAGGGAGAACAAGGCCCCCCTTCGTTTTGCTAGAGACCAGCCGGATTTATAGTTCATCCAACACCGCAGTTCGAGCCAGCTTGTCGAGTCATAGTTCCCTATCGTATTTAACCGAGACTGTACACTATAGACCACTCCATGCTATAGTGCAATACTATAATACGTGGTATAGTACGAAGCATTCGCTGCCAGCTCACTGTGAGCTCCCTCCACTCAACCCGGCTCGCTCGGTAGCCACCGGTGGTTCAACGCCGCAATCGAGTTCGAAACACGCTCGTTTCAGTAGTGTTTTCGCCGTCGTGAGACAGCCACGAGGGACGACGAACGATCGCGTCGTTCCACCGCGTGCTGTCAAACTGTCAGCGAGTTACGTCAATCGTGCCTTTCGTGACGTGTTATGCTTAATGAGATTCAACGTTTTTGTGCTTTTCCGTCTAGTTAGTTATATCAATAGTGCAAAGACTCATCGCTAAAATCAAAATGTAATACAAACGAGTCTCAACGGTTTAGATCTCTAAAATATTGAAATCCCAGAGGATCGCTTAGAAATTATAAATCGTGTAGGAGTATTGAAATTCACAGGGAATTTTCGTGGGTTTTAATGGCCTTAAAGTTTTATTTTTATAGATTCGAGCGTGACGTACTTACATGACATTAAGGAAATTTCTGAGCAATATACTACCCCAACTTAATAAAATATTTAATCAATCAGCGATTCTTTAAGCAGTTAATAAAAGATACAGGATGATTACATTATTTGCATATGCAATGCAAACGAATCAACTGTTTTAGATCTTCTAAATACTATTGAAATCCCAGAGGATCGCTTAGAAATTATGAATCGTGTAGGAGTATTGTAATTCACGGGGAATTTTCGTGGGTTTTAACGGGCTTAAAGTATATTTGTATAGATTCGAGCATGACGTACTTACATGACCTTAAGGACATTTCTGAGCAATATACAACCCTAACTTAATAAAATATTTAATAAATCAGCGATTTTTTAAACAGTTAATAAAAGATACAGGGTGATTACATTATTTAAATCTGCAATACACACGAATCAACTGTTTTAGATCTTCTAAATATTGAAATCCCAGAGGATCGCTTAGAAATTATAAATCGTGTAGGAGTATTGAAATTCTGCTGAAACTCACGGGGAATTTTCGTGGGTTTTAACAGGCTTAAAGTATATTTGTATAGATTCGAGCGTGACGTACTTACATGACATTAAGGAAATTTCTGAGCAATATACTACCCAAACTTAATAAAATATTTAATCAATCAGCGATTCTTTAAGCAGTTAATAAAAGATGTAGGATAATTACATTATTTAAATATGCAATGCAAACGATTCAACTGTTTTAGATCTTCTAAATATTGAAATCTCAGAGGATCGTTTGGAAATTATGAATCGTGTAGGAGTATTGAAATTCTGCTGAAACTCACGGGGAATTTTCGTGGGTTTTAACAGGCTTAAAGTATATCTGAATAGATTCGAGCGTGACGTACTTACATGACATTAAGGAAATTTTTGAGCAATATACTACCCCAACGTAATAAAATATTTAATCAATCAGCGATTCTTTAAGCAGTTAATAAAAGATACAGGATGATTACATTATTTAAATATGTAATGCAAACGAATCAACTGTTTTAGATCTTGTAAATATTTAAACTCCAAAGGATCGCTCAGGAACTATAAATAGTGTAGGCATATTGGAATTCTGATGATATTCATGGGAATTTTTGTGGGTTTTAACAGGCTTAAAATATATTATTATAGATTCGAGCATGACGTTTTTACATGACATTAAGGAAATTTTTGAGCAATATACAACCCCAACTTAATCAAATATTTAATAAATCAGCGATTTTTTAAGCAGTTAATAAAAGATACAGGATGTTTACATTATTTAAGTATGCAATGCAAACGAATCAACTGTTTTAGATCTTGTAAATATTTAAATCCCAGAGGATCGCGCACAAACAATAAATCGTGTAGACGTATTGAAATTCTGCAGATATTCATGGGAATTTTCGTGGGTTTTAACGGGTTTAAAGTTTTATTTTTATAGATTCGAGCGTGACGTACTTTCATGACATTAAGGAAATTTCTGAGCAATATACAACCCGTACTTAATAAAATTCTGAATCAATCAGCGTTTCTTCAAGCGGTTAATAAAGGATGCTTACACCAATGAAGTCGTTACTATCGTCACAATAGATCTATGAATTAAATTATCATACATGCATTTAAAAGTGTCTATAAATCGCATAATAGATATGAATTCGGCTAGCTGCAGTCACCCGGCAAAATTGGTATAATCCTAAGAACGATTATAGATATAACTATCCATTTTTTCTGCCATTATCGTAATTATTTTCACTACTATTAATTAATAATATTTACGGTGACAATTAAAAAAAATTAAATTTGAAAATCGTCGCCTGGGCGATTTATAATTTTATTGTATTTTCAATATTTCGAAAAAAAAGTCTATGTGTTCTAGATGAACTATCAACTATTATTGATACTTTATCTTATCATTTCATGTAGTAAAAATAATATCTCTTAAGTGGAATCTGTCGGACTAACGTTCAGAGTTTTTTCGTTAATTTCATTACTTGATTGTGGATTATTGTTGGCGTTGAAGTTTTTCAGATAAAATGTGTATGCTCTCTTAACCTGACGGAAATTCTTAATATTTTTTAAAGATGGTAATTCCGAAGATGAAAAGCGTTTTCTCATGTAATTGGCTCTTCAATTACGTTAATGAAAGTGTAATATGGATGGGAAGCCTCTCTGGCAGATTCATTTCTGTCCGCGGTTCCCATACCGCACTACGTCAATTACTATTGAGCGATGGGTACTCGTCGCGAAGCTTTACCACGTGAAGCTAATTTTATTATCAGACAGTTTTAGCCCTCGATCGATCCCACGGGTTAATTCAGCTATAACACCGCGGTCATCGAACTATTCGTCACACCTTCTCCAGCTTTTGCGATTACCTGTCCTTTTTTCACCCTCTATCGTTCCGTTATCGTTGTCCCATTACGCTTGTTATCTATTCTGCTGTTATGTTCGTTTCTGTTTGTTCCGACACGGATTTTGCCTTTTATTACCGTAAATTTCGAGACTTCTATTTTGTGGATGTCCTAAAATTATGAGAACTGTTATCAGAACGAATTAAAGTTTGCTTTTTTTTTTAAGTTAAATGCAGATATTGTTACGTGTGCGTAAAAATTTGTTGCGAATAAAAAAAAAAAGATGTGAGTCTCTGATATTCAAATTTACTTTTTTTAATTCCATTTATCTTCTGCTACGCTTTTGTACAATGCACTCAAAATTGATTTTCATTTCATCTAAAATCCTTAAACGAATGAAAAGTATATACGAAAGTATATATACTATATATTTACATTCATTTTTTACTGAAAATTTGTTTCACCTACACAGTTAAAACAAAATTGAAATTTCTGTACGTTTAACAGCAATTTTACCCAAAAAGTACAAAAATAATGTGTTAAAATTTTGCTTTTTTTTGCAAAATATTTTTTGTCATTTTTGCACAAAAATGTTACATGGCTTTGACACCATATTGTGTATCATTTTTACAGAAAATAAATGTAAATTCTAAAGATTACTTCTATCACTTTTTAAACAAAAAATATTTTTTAATTCACCAAATTCACAAAAATTTTCTGTAGGTTTTCAAATTTAACATAAAATCCAAAAAATACACTAAAAACTTGTAAGCAATTGTTGTTTCTTGTGTAAAATTTATGATTTTTCCATGACGATAAAACAATATATTGTCAAATATTTTCGCATATACTTTTCTTGAAAGCATATACTTGTTTTCAGGCTTTAATTTAATATGCTCTTCCCCGTTCGAGTCTACGAAACAAAGCAGCAGGATTAACGCCATTTGTCCTTTCAATCGCATGGGAAATATTTGTCAATTGTAGATTAGATGCAAAAGGTAGTAATTGCCGTTAGAAATGTAAAGGCACGTTCATCGAACAAAACATTATCGAATGTAACATCAACTATTGGCTTGTTTATGATGCTTGTCTGTTTACGTTGCCGGTAGAGTAAAGTCAAAGAGGTTTAATTCGTCATCGTCTTATCGATTAGTCATTCGCTGTTTAATCAATTATTACCAATCGTGTTCGTTGAACGTCACCGGTCTAACGAACGTATTTATAAATTGCTCGTACGCTTTTCTTCGCAAAAGTCTTTTCTCGTAGACCAGCCGATAATTTTTTTTTCTTTTTTTTTCAAGTATGCAAACAAACTACACATATGTACGTATAATACAGAAGAAAATTGCAATTGTAATAGAGAAAACGAATAAACGGGGAAAATGCGGGGCAACGAATTGTATTGAGAGTTAGTGTTTTGTGTTCTAGCGAGCTAATAAAGCGAGTGAAGCAATTGCAAATCGAGGAGGAGGCTACGGGTGGGGACTTCTACCAGCTGACTTATCCTAACTAGCAACCACTCACCGGTCCTCCTTTGCCAACTAACCCGACTGCTAATAACGCCTGGCGCTCGTAGAGCGCCACCTAACACACACGGGAACCCCAGAGGGGAAATAAACAGGAGAGATCGATGACGGAGAGCGAAAGAGAAGTGTGCAAGAAAGAACGAACAAAACAAAAAACAAAAAAAACAAAAAAAAAAACAAAGCACGTGACGCAAGAAAGGAATTTTAAAAATGCAAGTGGGACTCACGGAAGGACCTTAGAATCGTGACAGGATAAATATTTTTTAAACTTCAATAACACACGTAGAGAACGTACAAAATTACAGTGCAGTTACGTCGGGAAAAAAAATGAAACTAGAATGTCGACCTAACGACATATGAGAACAATTTATTTTTCCAATTTCATACCCAACAAAGGCCACTCGGCTATATATCGTCCTCAAGAAAAAAAATAGTGCATTTTTGCAGTACATAATTATTATGTACTATTTAGCCTCGTGAGCGTGACTCAGTTACTCGTTTTAGATACCGAGTGCGAGTGACCGCGCTTATTCTCGTAATACTTAATGTTGTTACAATCGTCCGGCCGTGAGACGTGCAAATCTTGTGCTACCTTAATTTAACGATCTTTTAACAGAGCGTGGACATAAACGTTTGTAGTATTTCATGCCAATGCGAGCGTGTAAGGGTTTCACACCAAAATATACATATATATTCGTATACGATGATGATATCGTCCTCTTTAGTCGACGTTATCTTTCTAGCACATTCAAGGCCGAGAGCGTTAGTTTTGTTAGGTATTCTCGTGGTGTCACAGGAAGATTAACGCTAGCTTAGCCATTTCAGCCATATGGTGCTACATTTGTTTCCTAGACAGACTTCAGAAACGAGTTAGCTTCCTAATTATCTCTTCTTCCATTACGACAGTCAACTCTAATCAATACGACCAGAGATTCTTCCTAATTGAAAATAATTTTATTCGACTTATCTCGTTATAGTTACGTCGATTATCGTCCATGAGTCCTTCCAATGGTCGTCTTCGAGTTTCGTGATCGTTTCTATATAGATTAGATTATAGGAACTGATTGGATTGTATCGCTTGTACCACTTTTAAAACATTCGACCGCTCGAGTAGAGCACTTCAAGTAAAATTCAACGCTTTTAAAACCAATTTCAAGCTTCCGTGATATATAAAGTGAAAGTCTGGTACGTTTCACGTAATAGATATATTTTGTAACTGAATATATATATATTTAAAGCACCTTCGCTTCCACGCATTGCAGTCTGGTTATTTATTGATGATAATTTATAACTTACCTTATCTATCTTAAATGCATTGTTATCTTGTATTAGAACTTTCGAATCTATTTTTTGAGTCCCATTTGCCTTTGAAGCAAAATAACTTAAGCCTTTCGCTAAGTTTACGTCGTTTAAACGTTTCCTTAGAAAGCGGTTAAGAATAATATGAGAACTTTGAAGACAAATTGTCAAAACGTCATTTACGAAATCCTATTGAATATTTTTATTTCAATGGCTGCAAATTCACACTGCGGCTTTGTTTACATCGTTTTACCAGCAGTTTTGGAGCCTTTGCAATAACAGTACATATCGTAAACGTAATAAATTTTATATTTATTTACCATCACAGTCTTCCATCTAAAAATAGTTGAGTTAACATTTAAACGTTTATTTTCCCAACTAACATGGTAAAATCTCCGGATTATAGTAAGAATCAAATTTTCGTTCTATCTTTCGGTAGAATGAAATTTTTCCACTTATTATTTACATTCATCGTTATACGAGAAGCCATTAGTTGTTTTACTTTTCCCAGTTCGTATTAAAACGTATTTTCGTCTCTATGCGCGTCAAAAACTTGAAAGTGTGCACGCGATACGAGACCAGTCATCTATTAGTAGAGAAAAACAAAAATATACACATTTATGCTATATCTTAATACACTAACTAAATATCACGAGGATCTTGCGTTAGTCGCAACATTGCGTAATTAAAGAAACTAAAATACTCGTGACGCGTGTAACGGTGTAATCGAATAAAAGTAGTGGTAGTATATTGCTCTATATATCATTCAGCTTCGCGTGTTACGCATCACCGCGATCACCAGTCGGGGACATTGCCGCGGTCAAAGTTATCCACGTGCCGCTTAGCCACCTTTCCCAGTGTAATAGAATCTGAACAATAGACGCGAAGCATTCTAAGTCACGGAGTGGCTTCAAAGTAGCCGTTGAGCCGAAGGAAAGGCATGCAAACGTCTTGCAGATGCAGAGAAATTCTTTTGGTTGCCTGTGCGGATTACAAAAACGCAGAGAAGGACAGTAAAAGGTGTTGAAGTTTCGCCAAGTGTGAAGATTGCCCTCAGGCGGCCCTAAAAACACAATAACATCGTCGAGCGAAGTTGAGGTGTTTGTGAATCGTGTTTATTGCCGTACGACGGCATCGAACGCCGTTACCGTGCAACCTTGCACGAATAGCGTTGCATAACGATCTCAAGAACGGTGGAGACAGCTGCAATGATCGGTGCATAACGTCAGAAGCGCGGAAAAAGTAAGAAAGAAAAAAAAGGAAAATCCAGACGTGTCGAAACGCTCCACGGATCTTCCGGTGGAGAGACTCAGGCCTTCCTGCAAATTATATTGGTAAACACAGGGACAGCTGCGACGTCTATATAGTGTCAACAGTGATTTAGAAAACTATGATTATGTTCCGACATCAGAGGGCGCTTTGAAGTGGCGCTGCGATAGATAAGCTACGGGAAAGTGGAATCTTACACAAAGGATTGGCGAGCACATTTGAAAGAGATATAGTGAAGGGGATTCCTCAGAGGAAATAAAACAGAGAATTCGTGAAGATTGTTGTGCGGAAAAGAAGTGAAGCTCGTGAGAAAACTATACACGGAAGTATGAAGGAGCCGGCTGTTCAAAATTCCGTCACGACGACTGTCACTGCAATGCCCAACTCTGCTACGGTCAACGGGTAAATAGCTAAACAAGTATAATCTGCATCCAATAATCCTTTCCTGTATATAAATATATATACATATATATTGTATCCGTAATTTGTAATATAAATAATCTAAAAAAAATCGCATCCTGGACTGCATACGTACACACCAATGTCGTAAAAGAAGAATGGCAAAGAGAATGAACAAAAAAGTTGGAGAGCGCGATTCACGTAAATAAACATCATCGTATGAATGATAGAACGAAACGTGCGGTGCGTTCTTCTTTATTGGCTGGTGCGAGAAGAGAACTTTAGACTTTCGCACGAGATTGCATTGCGGACATAGGCAGTTTGGAGTGAAGAATGGAGGCCGTGTCTGAAGTATTTTCTTTCGGTTAAAGGCGAGGCTCTGCTTGAGCTTTCCGCGGTCGAGCGATGCTCTTTGAGACTGTTAGGATGAGTGGTACATTGGCTATTGGACATATTACAATGATTGGCAGTCTCTGCGGTGAACAACTGCATTGGAAGAAAGAACCTTGAGGCTGCCTAGCAGCTGTATTTCTCTCGTGTGCCGATATCTGTATACCGTTTGTCCTGCAGTCTCGCCAGCTATTCGACATTTCTTTCCTTTATAGTTTCGCGGAAGAAGCGACGAGTGAGCGATTCGACGAGATAATCATAGGTATTTTCCTCGTCTATCCTCCGTAACGCATTGCGGGTAGAAAATGACATTCCGGGAAATGCGAGCTGGGAATCGTTGACGGTTTCTGTTTGCTAATTTGCTTCGGACACGGCTTTCTTTTCGTCCACTCTCTTCTTTATTATTTTTTATTTTATTTTATTATAAATCCGCATATTTCGCTCGCAGCATGACGTCACGTAGATTATTTGCATGGCCTTATCGTAAATTCTCCTACACACGATTTATATGCACACCTAGAATCACTGCGGATGTTTCTGCATACTTCTATTTCTTATTGCGATTTTCAGAAATTCCTTTTTTAGTAAAAACGTATTGAGTACTTTTTCGTAGACATATGTATTATTTGATTGTCGAGTATATATAGGTTATTTATATTATTGTTGGTGACTACGTAAACAGACAATTAATATGTAAGTCTTTCAATGATCATTCAAAAACAAGACATCTTAGGTTTTATTTATCAATTAATTATTATTATACAAGAGTTTTAATCCATAGGAACACATTAAACATGTAAATTAATAGAAGTACATTTATTAAAAAATGAAATTCATAAGAAAAAATATTGAGTACTTGGAACACTTTTCTGGCGACTATTGAGACACCGTTTAATTATTAGTCCATGCGACTATTTTTATATACGTTAATAACTATGACTACCGTAAATATTAATAATTAATAGTTGCCCGAACACTTTTGCTTTCCGAAAACAATACCAAACAATTTTGCCGATTGCTTATAACTGTATAAATATATATTTTTTTAAGACAGATAAAGAAATGAATTTTTATTTTCCATTCCATTGATTATCACAGAATCCTAATTTGCTTCACATATTTACATTTAAAAAAATACTTCAACTGTTAACTTTTTTTTAACACGTTTTTAACACTGTATCTGCATTTAAAACTAATTTATGTCATGATGAGTGTAAAAACAAAGAATGTAATCAGAACTACGCTCGAATGAACTGGAAAACGCGCACCCACCGATATCGCTCTCCGACTGTGCGCGAGTCTGACTCATAACGTTTGAACGTGTGGAATCGAGCGTAAATTTTTATTGCTTTCTTATCGCTACCCTTCCACTTGACAAATCCACCACCGATGTTTTCATTACCCGACTGCGCTCACCTGCCTCAACGAATCTTGCTGCGCCTCGCATTTCAAACATTTCTCTAACATAGAGAAAAAAGTGTATTTAAAAATATTTTGACATACATATATATCGTATATATATTTTTTGGTATATGGGAAAGATATATTCTTGAAGAAAAAAATATTTAGGTTGGATTTTTCCGACTGAAAGTCGGATCTGTGAATTATGAAATCAGAAACGCAAAAAAGTCACTTTTTTATATCATCGTAAAAAGGCATGTAATCGGTACTTTCTGAGGGAGAATATGCCAATTGAGGACGGTAGTGAAGGCCAAAATTCGATATGTTAAAGAAACAAAAATTTAGGTTGGATATTCCGACCGAAAGTCGGATCTGTGAATTATGAAATCAGAAACGGAAAAAAGTCACTTTTTTTAAAATCATCGTAAAAAGGCATGTAATCGATACTTTCTGAGGGAGAATATGCCACTTGAAGACGATAGTGAAGGCCGAAATTCGATATGTTAAAGAAACAAAAATTTAGGTTGGATATTCCGACCGAAAGTCGGATCTGTGAAATCAGAAACGGAAAAAAGTCACTTTTTTTTAAATCATCGTAAAAAGGCATGTAATCGGTACTTTCTGAGGGAGAATATGCCACTTGAGGACAGTAGTGAAGGCCAAAATTCGATATGTTACCGAAACAAAAATTTAGGTTGGATATTCCGACCAAAAGTCGGATCTGTGAATTATGAAATCAGAAACGCAAAAAAGTCACTTTTTTTTTAAATCATCGTAAAAAGGCATGTAATCGGTACTTTCTGAGGGAGAATATGCCAATTGAGGACGGTAGTGAAGGCCAAAATTCGATATGTTAAAGAAACAAAAATTTAGGTTGGATATTCCGACCGAAAGTCGGATCTGTGAATTATGAAATCAGAAACGGAAAAAAGTCACTTTTTTTTTTTAAATCATCGTAAAAAGGCATGTAATCGGTACTTTTTGAGGGAGAATATGCCACTTGAGGACGTTAGTGAAGGCCATAATTCGATATGTTAATGAAAAAAAAATTTAGGTTGGATATTCCGACCAAAAGTCGGATCTGTGAATTATGAAATCAGAAACGGAAAAAAGTCACTTTTTTTAAAATCATCGTAAAAAGGCATGTAATCGGTACTTTCTGAGGGAGAATATGCCAATTGAGGACGGTAGTGAAGGCCAAAATTCGATATGTTAAAGAAACAAAAATTTAGGTTGGATATTCCGACCAAAAGTTGGATCTGTGAATTATGAAATCAGAAACGGAAAAAAGTCACTTTTTTAAAAATCATCGTAAAAAGGCATGTAATCGGTACTTTCTGAGGGAGAATATGCCACTTGAGGACGATAGTGAAAGCCAAAATTCGATATGTTAAAGAAACAAAAATTTAGGTTGGATATTCCGACCAAAAGTCGGATCTGTGAATTATGAAATCAGAAATGGAAAAAAAGTCACGTTTTTTTAAAAATCATTGTAAAAAGGCATGTAATCGGAACTTTCTGAGGGAGAATATGCCACTTGAAGACGATAGTGAAGGCCAAAATTCGATATGTTAAAGAAACAAAAATTTAGGTTGGATATTCCGACCAAAAGTCGGATCTGTGAATTATTTGTGATGAATTACACTTTTTTAAAATTATCATAAAAAGGCATGTAATCGGTACTTTCTGAGGGAGAAAATGCCACTTGAGGACGGTAGTGAAGGCCAAAATTCGATATGTTAAAGAAACAAAAATTTAGGTTGGATATTCCGATCGAAAGTCGGATCTGTGAATTATGAGATCAGAAACGGAAAAAAGTCACTTTTTTTTAATCATCGTAAAAAGGCATGTAAATGGTACTTTCTGAGGGAGAATATGCCACTTGAGGACGGTAGTGAAGGCCGAAATTCGATATGTTAAAGAAACAAAAATTTAGGTTGGATATTCCGACCAAAAGTCGGATCTGTGAATTATGAATTCAGAAACGGAAAAAAAGTCATTTTTTTTTAAATCATCGTAAAAAGGCATGTAATCGGTACTTTCTGAGGGAGAATATGCCACTTGAGGACGATAGTGAAGGCCAAAATTCGATATGTTGAAGAAAAAGAAATTTAGGTTCTTTAGGTTGGATTTTCCGACCAAAAGTGGGATCTGTGAATTCTGAAATCAAAACCGACGAAAAGTGACTTTTTAAAAAATAATCGTAAAAAAGCATGTAACCGGTACTTTCTGAGGTACAATATGTGACTTGAGAACGATAGTGATCGATATTCTAAAGAAAAAACAAATTCGAAAAAAAAAATCAAACACGTGAACGGCGGGCGTAAAGTAATTCACTTTACTTCTTTATAGATTTGACTCAAACAAAAACTAATTATCCTCAAAGATTATTTTAGTTGTATAGAAATATTAAGTTTGATATTTATTGCGAAGCTAAGTCCTTCAGAGACATTTTTCAAAATATTCAGAGCTCCATACAATTGAAACCTCTGTATGCATTTTGATAAGAATAACAGTAAACAAAGACGTCGTGTTGTTTTACTTCGCTGCAATCTTGCAGCTTTATAGCTCAAGCCGTTCTCTAGTTATTAATGTTTGAATTTTACAAGCAAATGCACACACATCCGGAAATTTTATTTCTAAATATGATTTCTGGACACTTTGCCACATTTGGAACCTAAATCACATAGAAAAATCGAAAAAAATGTCTCACCATGACATTTTCTACAAGGAAGCAAAATATACTTTTTCACGAAAAATCAATTATTTTCATCATATTTTTCGAATATCCTTTTTTTTCGTGAGTGCTGTTTTAGCGTATGTACGAAAATATAGTAACTCATGCATGCACACCTCGTGCAATGAAAAGAGCGTGACAGCACGCACGAGGATCTGATCGCTTCGCGACGTCATTCGTTCGGTAATAAAGAGCCTAAAGGAACGCAACTCGAAGTTGAGTTCGCGTGCAAAAGATTCAACGCGACGTGTTACTTACAACAAGTACTTACACAAGAAGCGAGCGACGAACTCTCGTGAGCTAGTTGATTCTGAGTTCGTCGTCGTTAGTCGCGTCCGGCCTTTCTCGCCTAGCTTCGTAATTCCGGAGCCTCGAGTCGCGTCGGCAAAGCCGATTCTTTTCCGAGGTCAGAGAGCGTGAACATCGCACCATCACCCAGCCGGGTAGGCTATTTGCCTGGTACGTTTCGCCAGGCAGCGCGAGAGTCGACGTCTCAGAATTGCGAATCTTTCGTCTGACGGTTCCGCTCACTATCCTCCGGCTTTTGTATACTCAAGTACATTGTACTCATTTTAACGAGACTTTCCATGCTATTCTACTCGTTTCGTGCCATTTGACCCCTCTGCGGACATTTTTTAAATTCACATTCAACTTGAGACATCGACAAATATGAGTTTTTGTGGCACTTCTTTAAAAGGTCTACATAAGGTCACAACCCAATAAAAAGATCATTCGCTAGATTTTTTTTCTGAAGAGAGTATTTGGATGGCAAAGGCGGGATTTTACACACAATACATACGTACGCTTGACAATTTTAAGTTTTTTTATTATTGAAAGATATTAATAAATAATGAAGATATTATTTTTTAAACAAAATGCGGTGATATAATTTAAACTGCGTGCCACTAAACAATCTATTTGCCTAATTTACTTAAAATTCGGACAGAGCATGTTTTATAACATTTTCTATTCCTATACGTCATAGCAATACTCTCATCAGTTCCGCTCACTATCCTCCGGCTTTTGTATACTCAAGTACATTGTACTCATTTTAACGAGACTTTCCACGCTATTTTACTCGTTTCGTGCCATCTGACGTCTCTGCGGACATTTTTTTACTTACTCTCAACTTGAGACATCGACAAATATGAGTTTTTGTGGCTCTTCTTTAAGAGGTTTACATACACTGTTAGAAATTCTTGTACGAATATTAATATAAAGGATTTGAAGTTTTTTTTGCGGATACGCGTATATTAAATATAACATACAAATATTAATTAATAGACAAAAAAGATATTGTAAAATTGTTATACTAAACAATTCATAAAAGTTGTGTTTCTAACATAATTATTGGAATTTTATAATATATTTTCTGTATATTAAATAGAATTGAATATACCATATCTGCAAAAGTACTTCCAAAACATACACTGTTAAAAATATTTTGAAAATTAATATATGTATTGGAAGTTCTTTTGCATATACGGTATATTAAATTTCATTTATTATACAGATATGTTGTAAAATTCCAATAATTATATTATAAACACGACTTTTATAAGGTGTTTTGTATACTATGTATTAATTTAACAACAATTTATTTGTATCTTAATTAATATTTGTATATTAAATTTAGTATAAACGTATCCGCAAAAAAACGTCCAATACTTTATGTTAATTTTCATACAAAAATGTCTAACAGTGTATGTAAATTTTCAAAATATTTTTAACAGTATAAGGTTAGAACCCAAAAATCAGATCATTTGCTATATTTTTTCTGATGAGAGTATTTGGATGGCAAAGGTGGGATTTTACACACAATAAATACGTACGTTTATCAATTTTGTTTCTTTTTTTATTGATAAATATTGATAAACAATCAAGATATTATTATTTAAACAAAATGCGGTGATATAATTTTAACTGAGTGCCACTGAATAATCTATTCGCCCGATTTACTTCAAATTTGGGCAGAGCATAGTTTATAACATTTTCTATCTCTATATGTCATCCCAATACTCTCTTCAGTAAAAATATTCAATATGGATCGGTTTCTTTTTACTCTACACTTGTGCGGACCACTTCATTTAACTTAATTTGTTTAGTAAACTTGTAACGCAATAGGCACAGAAAAAACAGAATTTTTAATCGTACCAGCGACTCCCAATTTGTTAAATACAAATAAATAAATAATTATTCAGGGTAGGAGAAATTGTAAAAAATTATTTGCTTCAAGAGTATGCAAAATATAGACAGAGTTAATATCTTGTTTGTATGTCAGGTCATACATTAAGTTGATGGATATTTACTCTACGTATAAAACATGCTTGGGACTTTGATCTATTAAGTCGATAGATTTGTCCTCACTCGATTTGTTTGTGCACTGATATATCTACGACGATTGCAATTAAGGTTATACTACCACCGTTTAATTTTATAAATATGTATCGTATAATTAACTCACTTATTATCTTACAACAATTATCTTCACCTGTTATAAAAAAATGCTTAAATTTTTCAAATCATTATTAAAAAGTTAATTTTTATTGAAATGTCACAAGACATTTCTTGAATATTTCAATTAATATATGTTTTTCACAATTCTTGGTGAGAATTGTTTGAAAATGTTCATTCTTAGTGTTTACAATCGTTAAAAAATCTTGCCACAAATATTGTAAGTTATTATTATAAAATAATTACTGTTAAAATAAATTCGCTACATATTTGTATTTCGGAAATTTGAGGATGCTTATAACTTTGATTGCAACGCTGGTGGCCCACTATGTCGAAAACTCATACGATCATTGTCGGCTTTGTAATGAGCATTCGATCAAAGAACGCGAGGATAGATATCCTAACGCCACGGTTTACTCGTTAATCAGAGCGTTACTAGTTGGCCACTCGGTAACTTTTGTTTCCCACTGGCCTCGGGCTTATGCCACTATCCTACTATACTATCATTATACTACTCTACACGGGTTTGTACGGCCAAGACGATGTACACATTATTATACATCTTGGTATTTTTACTCGTAACACTAAGGTGAAATCGTTATCGGTACTTCGTCGCGTAACAATCATTTCCCACAATATAGCGATGTAATTTTTTTTTCTTCACAAAGTTTCACCAAAAATAGTTCGATTACTTCATAACGTTTCAACGAATTACCAGTGGATCGCTGTGGATATTAATATCCACAGCGATCCACTGGTAATTCGATCGATTCGTTATTCGATCGTTCATGCAAAAAAAATGCGATACAAAATCAACAAGAAATTTTATGTTTAATTTTTTTTAAATGGAATAATAATTTAACTGTCCAAAAAAAAGCAATGAAAATTTTACAAAATACTGTAAAAATTATACCTGCATATTCAATAAAATTAGATTTGCATATTTGATTAATTTTATCACATCATTAATTATTACATTCGCCAGTTGCTGTCGTCGAAAAAAAATCAATGTAGCTAGAAGCGATTGAACAAATTTATTAAGATTATATTAATACTCTTCAATTGCAGGAATTAATTATCAATTCAATTGAATAAATAATAATTCCAACAATTTGTCACAAGAATATCTACAGCAATACTGACTGCCTCTAGATTTATTTATATAACCAGTTAACTGCAGTAAAAGCCGTTGCAGCATTTATTACTGTGGCACACGAGAGTCGGAGAATGATAGATCTTTCTTCCTAAAACAATTAATCTATCCACTCAACAGAAATACTGCCATAAATCATAGAGCGCATGACTCGGGGGAATCTTCTTCGTTTCTTTTTTTTTTTAAAGGCAAGGACTATGCGGTTTGCGTCGCGTCGTCAGAAAAGTAGCTTCGTATATATGAGAGAAAGATGATACCGTACTACTGTTCTGTTGCTGGTCGTTGCGGCAAAATTTAATACGTAACATGCGGTGAACTCTTTCGCGGTTTCGCACTCAAGACCTCGTTCATTTTTGTTTTTATTTTGTTTTCTTTTTTCTCCAATGGCTTCTCCATCTTATCATTTTCAGTGCCATGATGGGGCAAATATTTCAACTTCCATTTTTTTCTAAACATCTGATCGAAAATACGTGTTAAGGGACTTGCATTAGCTCACACTGAGAGAAGAGTTTGTTAACAGTTAATAAATCTTGATTAAATATGGCGAAATGAACCATTTAGTTATTCTTATTGAATCTCACTTGAGCCAAATAAAATTTGTTAACTATTAACAAATGTCAGCGAGTTTTATTTGCGACAAGTAAATTTTATTTAGCTTAAGTGAGAGTCAATAAGCATAACTAAATGGTTGATTTCGCCATATTTAAGCAAGATTTGTTAACTATTAGCAAATGTTAACAAACTTTTCTCTCAGTGCAAGGACCAAAAAATAGGCCGATTCTCAATATTTTTTATTCAGTTGATACTATTGGGGTGACGACATCGATATTTTACATACAATTAACGCATAGTCTCACTAAATGTTGATAAACAATGAAATTATTATTATTTCAATAAAGAGTCGCCAAAAAATCTATTCGTCGAATACACTTCAAATTTAGACACAGCATAGTTTATAACAATTTTGATTGTATGACCGAATGATTTTCTTTTATTAAAAAAATTACAAAAATGACTAGAAAAAAAAAAATAGATAATTATACAAACAAAAATAATCCGATCATTGAATACAAAATGTGGCAAACTATATATTGTTCAAATAATAATAACTTTATTGATTATCGTTATTTATTAATTTTGAAAAATTTAAGCTTGGCAAAACTATGTATTAATTGTGTATAAAATTGTGATTTCATCCCAATAATCCAAAAAAAGAAAAATGGTTTGGATGCATAACACTGGCGTTCAAATATGTTCAAACGAATCTTTCGTTAGTACAATTAAACAAATTTGTTCATGTTTTGTTCTACTGACGTGCACAATTATTGAATAAACTACATTATTTATTGAACCAAACGACAAATTTCTTTGAATGTATTTTGAAAAAATTTAAAAAATGTTCTCGTTTCTTTTTTTTTTTTTTTGCATTTTAAGGTATCTTTCAAATGTTGATAACTATAACAGACCGTGTAGCGAGTGAGTGCGTTCATACACGACTTAACCAGCAGCTCATGACGATTGCCTTGCTGAGCGGTCAGTCAAGTTTTTTTTATTTCTTCCTCTTAACACATGAAAAACTCCATATCGAGCTCAAACGAGATTGCATTGCGGTCTCGCTAGTGCGGAGGATGATTCTCCTTCGCAATGTGGACCGCTCTTGAAAAGTGAGGATATGAACTCCTGGATATATATAGTACTGGACGTTGACTACGTTCTCGAGTTTCCAGAGATAGCAAAGTCGCGTCAGCGCTTGCCGGAGCACCAGATAAAATATTGAAATGTTATACCGTTGCAAAGCATCTACGACGTTTCCTTAAAGATCGGAAGCACCGATGGTCAGTCCGCATGCCAAAAATTACAGTTACACACTGAAGCAACGCAGCGGAATATTGCCAAATACCAGTTTTTATTGCAGCTTAGGCCAACTTCTCCCACATAGTACATTCACTAAAATCGCAATCAGAGAAATGTTTATCGAAAGACATGACAAATTCTGATTCACATGACGTCGACATTAGAATAATAAAAATACAAAACATGCAACACAGATAAATAATATAAATATTTCTTAAATTAAAATATTGTATTTGTTGAGTTACAAAGCTTTGAGCTAACTCAGCTTTGAAAACATTTTTACAAACATATTTTGACACTGATAAATTAATCTTCCTAAAATATTTCTTTAATATTATAAAATAATATTAAAATCGACAATAAATTACCATTTTACCACTAAATTTGTATATATAAGTTGCATAAACAAAAGTTTTTAATACAATTTAGCGGAATTATAATAACGTCGTCACAACCGGTGAATTTATTGGATATACTTTCCCAAAGTTTGATTTCCCATTCAATATAATCACAACCAGAGAAGTGTTTGCTGAAAAACATGACAAATTCTGATGCACGTTACTGCAATATTAGAATAATAAAAATGCAAAAAATGCAACACAGATTAATAGTATAAATATTTGTTAAATTAAAGTATTGTATTTTTTTCAGCAAAACTCGTAACATTTATAATTAATTTTCCATTCGAGCTAACTCAGCTTTGAAAACATTTACAACATATTTCAACACTGACTTCATCAGTATTTGTGAAATATTTATTTAATATTATAAAATAATATTAAAAGCGACAATAAATTACCATTTTACCTCGAAATTTGTATATACAAATTATATAAACAAAAGTTTTTTATAAAATTTAGCGGAATTATATTAACGTCGCCACAACCGGTGAATTTATTGGATATACTTTCCGAAAGTTCGATTTCCCAATTATGCAGATATCAGAAATGAGCAGTCAGCCTGTAGTCCTGTGATTATTCTCAACGTAGCGAAATATTATCAAATGCGAGCTTTTATTTCAGTTAAGGCCAACTTATCCCATATAGTACATTCAATATAATCACAACCAGTGAAATGTTTGTCGAAAAACATGACAAATTCTGATGCACGTTACTACAATATTAGAATCATAGAAATACAAAAAAATTCAACACAGATTAATAATATAAATATTTCTTAAATTAAAGTATTGTATTTTTTTCAGCAAAATTCGTAATATTTATAATTAATTTCCCATTCGAGCTAACTTAACTTTGAAAACATTTTTACAACATATTTCAACACTGACTTTATCATTATTTGTGAAATATTTATTTAATATTGTAAAATAACATTATATTATATTATATTATGAAATAATATAAAAATAATATTACAAAATAATATTAAAAGCGACAATAAATTACCATTTTACCTCGAAATTTGTATATACAAATTATATAAACAAAAGTTTTTTATACAATTTAGCGAAATTATATTAACGTCGCCACAACCGGTGAATTTATTGGATATACTTTCCGAAAGTTCGATTTCCCAATTATGCAGATATCAGAAATGAAGCAGTCAGCCTGTAGTCCTGTGATTATTCTCAACGTAGCGAAATATTATCAAATGCGAGCTTTTATTGCAGTTATGTCCAACTTATCCCATATAGTACATTCAATATAATCACAACCAGTGAAATGTTTGTCGAAAAACATGACAAATTCTGATCCACGTTACTGCAATATTAGAATAATAAAAATACAAAAAATGCAACACAGATTAATAATATAAATATTTGTTAAATTAAAGTATTGTATTTTTTTCAGCAAAACTCGTAACATTTACAATTAATTTCCCATTCGAGCTAACTCAGCTTTGAAAACATTTTTACAACATATTTCAACACTGACTTTATCAGTATTTGTGAAATATTTATTTAATATTATAAAATAATATTAAAAGCAACAATAAATTACAATTTTACCTCGAAATTTGTATATACAAATTATATAAACAAAAGTTTTTTTATACAATTTAGCGGAATTATATTAACGTCGCCACAACTGGTAAATTTATTGGATATACTTTCCGAAAGTTCGATTTCCCAATTATGCAGATATCAGAAATGAGCAGTCAGCCTGTAGTCCTGTGATTATTTTCAACGTAGCGAAATATTATCAAATGCGAGCTTTTATTGCAGTTACGGCCAACTTCTCCCATATAGTACATTCAATATAATCGCAACCATTGAAATGTTTGTCGAAAAACATGACAAATTCTGATGCACGTTACTACAATATTAGAATCATAAAAATACAAAAAAAATACAACACAGATTAATAATATAAATATTTGTTAAATTAAAGTATTGTATTTTTTTCAGCAAAACTCGTAACATTTACAATTAATTTCCCATTCGAGCTAACTCAGCTTTGAAAATATTTTTACACCATATTTCAACACTGACTTTATCATTATTTATGAAATATTTATTTAATATTATAAAATAATATTAAAAGCGACAATAAATTACCACTTTACCTCGAAATTTGTATATACAAATTATATAAACAAAAGTTTTTTATAAAATTTAGCGGAATTATATTAACGTCGCCACAACCGGCGAATTTATTGGATATAGTTTCCGAAAGTTCGATTTCCCAATTATGCAGATATCAGAAATGAGCAGTTAGCCTGTAGTCCTGTGATTATTCAATGAATTAAGGACTGCGTCGAATCGGGGCTCATCACCCACCTGCAGTGCGCATCGTGCGATGTTCTGTCTATCCACAAGCAATTAGTTATATATATACGCAGCGTTGCTTGCTAATCTGGGATTTATAGAATAGTAGAAGTGCACCACATACGCGCACACTTCTCTCTGCATCCATGCATTTGTCTGGGTGAATAAACACCGCTGCCAAAGGGCGAACGCTGATGCATCGTTCAGATGTACCTACGTTGAGAGTTTGCGTGGTCTGCCAGACCGGTCTACGTGCCAGAGAGAATATATACGCCCCAACATTAATCTCTTATACGATGCGTGCGTATTCCGTATCAGCACGTTCAGCCAACTCACAAAAGTCTGCAGAGAGCCTATGAGCTTTTTTTGAAAGTGGCAAACCACATAGACGCGCAGATCAATGGTGTCTTCGCTCATATCTAATGGTCATACGGTGATTTTATGTATTTTTATAGTCGTGGCAATCCTGAAAATTACCGAGTGACAGCTATTCATTTTTAGTCTAAATATTAAAAATAACTGCGAGTTAAAGAAAACTACGAGTTTCGCCGCCCGCAATCTGTTTCGTACTCTCTCTCGTTTAATCTCGTATGGGTTGGGGAAAAAATCGTAGGTGCAAAAATTGACCAAATGTGTACGCCCGTATATAAAGAATAAAAAAAATTAAAAAAATTTATTGTAACTAAAAAAAGTTGCTAGTGCATAAATAGTGCATTTCAACACTAGGAAAAAAGTCGTTTTCTCAAATGTCGAACGAAACTCTTCATTACGACGCAAAATTGCAACTTTTCTGGACGGAGGATAGAAAATTATTAGTTAACGATTTATACCAATTCATACGATTTTATAATTACCGATACCAATTTTGTTTAGTCACGAGTATAAAAAACTATTTTTTTTTTAGCAGTTATAATTTATTTATGGTGTTCCTGATTTTGTCTGGGTATAAAAGAGCAATGGACAAAATTAAAAAAAAAAAGTATCTCCTAAGCGGATAATTACAACAACCATTGATATGAAAAATGCCTTTTAGCTAATTGTTGGTTTACTAAACAGTAATTATGAAAAAGTTTATTTATAGGTTTTCCAATCATTGCAACTAAAAAATACGTAATATGTTGTGGGTTCTTCGATTTACAGACGACTTTGTGGCGGTGATCGTCTACTCTAAAAGCAGTGAACACATGGATAACTGCATCAATGCATCTTGCTTGCCCGTATCGGGGTCGTTGAAACTAGAAACTCTCTCAAAGAAGGGTACGTTGTATTTCAGCCGTCCGACCACAAGGGGAGGCGCGTCGTCGTGTCAAGGGGTTCGTCGTCCCCGCCGAGTTGCAACTTGCAAATCTGGCACGTGCCCCGAGAATCGACTGGCTGTACATCGAGGCTTCGCTGACTTTCCGGAGGGAAAATCCTCGCTCGGGACGAACGACAAAACGAAGCAGAGAAACGAAGAAAAAGAGAGAGAGAGAAACACCCGAGGCCACTGATTTCCGGTTTTCTGTGCTTCCTTTTTTACTGGCAAGCTCTTGAATTCGCCAGGCAATTCATGATACGAATGTGCAGCAGTGTGGATGTTTATTGCGGCGCGACAATGCGCCTGGAGTTCCTTTGGCCCGCGCAACCGTCTGGATGTCGGGAGGTTGGAACTTTTGGACTATCCAGACGATGTATAGTTCAGTCTGTAGGGTGTTCGCACTGTGAAATTGACCTGCTAAGTGCAGAAGGTCTTAAAAGCTCTTCGGAGCTTCTAACGTAGACTGACCAGCTTCATCCAGTGGCAATGGTAGTCTCGAGAATGTATTCAAGCCTGGAGTGCGCTTATATTTCAACTATGTGGACTATATATCAAGAATTTCGTCTCGAACGAGGGGAATGTCTAATATCGTCAACGAAAAAGATTTTTGCATCATACTGCAGTGTAGAAGATGATTATCTTCTATAGCTGACTAATATTCGGGTTGAACGCTTTCACTAAATGAGTCAATGAGTACTTAAGGTCAAATCCTTTTTCTAATGTCGTTATTTCCTTTAAATCAGCCGCGTGGAAACTTTGCAGAAATATTAGGTAGCTTATTCAGCTTCGTCGGATAAAAAACATGTGACAGATCGATATGATGTCATAGGGAGTTTTTTATTTATTTAAATCTCTTTTGAATACTTGGTGTCCTTTGTCATCAACCTAGATTGCTTTATCTTCCAAATTATATCGAGATTTCCTATCCGAATGAGGAAAATGTTTAAATCGGCTACAGAAACGATTTCTTCATACTTCCTATTAAGCTGTAAAATATTACCTTCGGCTCTTAATTCGTTGTACTGAATCCTTCCTTCTTCTAATACATTCGATAATCGTATGAAGTTCTAACTTGTCCGTCATTCAATTATTTTCTACAGAATGATAACGAAGCATTTAATTCACGGGGATTTCTTCCACTAAAAAATTAAATAATACAACTAGTAAATTAGTCTCATAGGCGAAGACGACATTTCTATTAAAGTAAATAACACATTTACATAATTCTGTAGATTTAAATTCAGAAGCTAAAAAAAATGTTCATATCATAATAATTTGCTATATATTGATACAAAAAGGGGTTCAGCTGCTATTTATAAATTGTTTTGGAATTTTATGAAAACTTATAGCAACTATAGATAGCAAATATACGTTTTATGCAGAGAATAAGTAAAAACTCCTTCATTTTCTCTGCAGCACATGATGCGAAATGGTTGGAAAAAAACTCCGTCATTTTCTCTGCAGCAATATTTGAATCAAAACATTCTCCAGCGCAAGCTTTTACCGGAACTCGAATGCCAGAGTTTCCTATTCCGGTGCCTGATTATTCTTGGCAACGGTCCGAATCCTGGAAACCGGAGAATCGACCCGCACTCGTATCGGGTGTTTCGCAAACGTGCAGTAAGACCCTGTCTCGGCCGCACTGCCTCTCTATATTAACTCTCCCTAGCGTCTACTCTCGAATTCTCCGTGCTTTTGTGTAATTAGCATTCGTCAAAACAATGCACGAATGACTGAACCCAGAAGTGCACCTCTCGTCTCACGTCGAGTGGAAAACTTTGTTGTTAGTTCTTGTTATGAAAATACATATTACAGAGCTGAAAACTCGATGGGGTTGGCAATTAGCGTCGCTTCCGCGTTTTCAAATTGTACTTTTCATTTTAAGCTAGCTACTGAGTTTCGTACTGGTCAAATAATTGCAACATTTTCGCTATTGATTATGGAAACTTTGATTAAAAAACAAAAAATGTACTGAGAGAAAAGCATATCGTTGATTTAACGATTTCACACGATAAAACGAATATAGGAAAGCTTGCCATGTTTTATGGTTGAAGCGATGATAATATGGTTCAATAAACGATACTTGCAAGCTTATTGGAAACAAACGTTGAAATCTTATATGCAACGAAACGGCATATTGGAAACTATTAGAATAGTTTTTGAAACTATTATCATTTTGATATAGTTTGCTACTATAGTTATATTTGCTATAACCATAAAATAAAGACGTTCCTCCTGGGAAATATATTAATGGTTCATCCAACTATTTTCTTATATTTGCTATAACCATAAAATATAGACGTTCCTCCTGGGAATTATAGTCTATAGTTAGATTATCGTCGGTCCAACTATATATTTTTTTAAATTACCAGATATTTCTCTCAGTGTGATCATGGAAGGCAATGATTATTACAACATCCATCTTAAACTTGGAGAAAAATGTATTAAAACGCTGTAGTTACTAAAGCATTTAATTCCAATTTGCATCAATGTACGTTTTTGTTGAGTTTTTCGTAGCGATGCAACATATGACTAGTTTATCGCTTCATATTTTTGCAAATCCATTTCAATTTATCTTTCTTTGAAGTAAATATCCGTTGCTATAACAGACATCGTCATCTACTATCTTCAACTGCAGGAATAGACATTGACTCAATGAAAATAAATACTTTTGATTATATTTAGAATACGTCTAAAAATAGATAACTACCGCCAATTATCATTAAAATATCCCCATTTATGCAACAGTTAAGAATAATCAGCATGATTTATTCTTTTACTATAAATCCTGATATTTTATAGACGTAGTAAAGCAGATAATTTCAATAATGAAAATATTTTAAATACATTTTCATTGAACAAATACCATTATCTCGCTCAAACCATTGTAAACATGTGTTTCTAATTTGCCTAATAGTGTGAATCTAAATATCTAACTTCACCTGCCAAACCGCATGATATCTATACTCGCGTACTCTTGCGTGAAAAAGAAATTTCTTGTCTCGCGGTGACAACTTTCGACTTTTCTCTTCCTCGTGACAAAAAAAAAGTGTCATTATACGGATACTTTCTACAAAATCCAGTCGTATTATCGTTCCGAGCAATTAATAAATGCCGCGTCGAGACGTCAGACTCGAAAATAAGATTATTCCACCCCCCGACGTCCTCGTGGCTTTTCTTAGTTGCGAATCCGCAGCTTCGACGCTATACCGTCGTCTTTCTTCCTCTCGCTTTCTATCTATCTACGGTTTTCCCGCTACCCGCTCACATAGCCCCTTCCCCTATCCAGCGTGCAGCTAGTTCCAACGATATCGAGCGCTCTTTCGGCTTCTGGAAGCGCTTGCGCGAGCCATCTCTGCTCGTCGTCGACGACGACTTGCGCCCCGGCGCCGCAGTGCATTCCGACAGGCGTTTACGTCGTCATCGAAAATTGCCTCGCGCGATTTTACCCCCGCAGCACGAGCCTCCCTGACGCCTGCCGAATAATCCCTGTCTCATCATCCACGTGGAGTCGTTTCTCTAGAGCTCCACCTTATTATTAAGTGCGAGACACAAGTCGTCTCGAGAATTTAAAAAAAAAATGTAACATGTAATATAGAGCCAAAGGTCCGGAGTCGTGAGGCTTTGAAAATTTACTGGATCTGACAGAAAATCCGGATAAATTTTTTTTTAATCATAAAACCTTGCTAATCTCTTCTATGTGATAAAAATATTTTTGAAGAGAGAGATTTGTGAAGAGATTTTTTAAGTTTATTTATCTTTTCACCCGGTTTTGATTAGCTGAGTCTCAAGGTCTCGAGACCTTGACCCGTGAAGCGCGCGAAAATTTGGCGGGCGCTCGTTTCGAATGACTCGGATTCATGACAGCGGATAATGGAATTGGTGACTTGTACGAATTGTACTACACTCGAGCGTCGAATAAATTGCAGTCGAGACAGAGATCCCGAGTATATACAGAGGAAACTCAATCTGACCGCAGCTCGAGGTGGTGCACGCGGTCTCAAATGTCAGAAGTTCGCTGGGAACCTCACCCCTGATGGATAGTGGTACTTCGTGATCAA
Organism: Ephialtes manifestator; assembly: GCA_963970395.1. Lineage (NCBI taxonomy): Eukaryota > Metazoa > Arthropoda > Insecta > Hymenoptera > Ichneumonidae > Ephialtes > Ephialtes manifestator. Next base: position 40,471,872 of record OZ019968.1, on the reverse strand, counting down.
CTCCTCGTTCTAGTTGCCCGTCCAAACATTATATTCTCGGTGGTCTCTAGCCGTTGTGCTCGATGGATCGATATACACACGGGGGCAAAGTTTTCCGTGTCACGATAATTCGCAAAGGCTTTTAATAAATTGGGTCGTTGAATTTTATTGCGTGTCTGGATATTCGTGCTTGAGCAAACAAAAAAAACGCTGTTTTTTCATTGCGATGGCATCGAGCTCGGAAATAGCTAAAGGAGCTAGAAGGCGAACAAACCTGTCGCAAAGACCGAGAAGCAACGATGCCGATCTTATCGCTGCTGGACCGATTGCTGATCCGAGTCACAACGGAAGATCAAACGGGAATCTCGAGGACGCGAAAGACTCGGGTTTGTCGTCGGAAAGCTCGACGCCGACCGGTGGCTCGCCTCCACCTAGGCAACCGAGAATAACAGGGACCTCGGCCGCGTTATCCAATTCCGTACTCGCGCCTCGGGGCAAGCAACCTGACTGTCCAAGGTATATCAAACCTTGACCTTGGATGAGTATTTCCATGTTTCTTCGTGTATATGCGCGTTCTACATGCATTTGTCATGTGTGAATTCTTAACCACCTTAACGAGGTTCCAGCGTTGGAAAATATACTACACTGAGAAAAAAATATATTTGAAAGAATTATATTGGCGTACACCCTCGTTCAAACGAGTTTTTCATTAGGGCAACTAAATGTTTAGTTTCTTCAATAATCATTACATTCAGTTGCCTAAAATATAATTGCAGTAACCAAAATATTTGTTATACCAACTAAAAATTCGGTTGAACGAGGGTGTACGTTAAATTAGTACATTCAAACATTTTTTTCTCTCAGTGTAGTGTTTGTTTCAATTTGGAGTCACAGTCGGAGTTTCTGTATTTGTATATCGTTAGGGCCATCCCTGGTAAAAATAAATTATAGAGAATGGATTTAATGGTATTGTCATCCCTGTCTAATCGGATTTTAACCAATTAATACAAATTGTATGTATGATGCATCAAGGGATTTATAATATTTTATATTGAATTTACTTTTCCGTACTTGTAAATTTGTATAGGTTTGTGGTGTATCGTGTTATGTCGTAAATATATGATTGAACATTAATCGTGAGCAATTAATGAGGCATTAATAGAGTGATCCTATCATTTTCTATTGTCTGATAATTATAGAAAGTATATGGGAATAAATTGTATGTGTTTAGACTCAAAGAATTATAATCTATCGTAAAATCGTCATATAATAGAAAAAATGTTCTATCATTTATACAACAATTTCATGCTGATTGACTCGTTTCTCTTCTCATCTTATCTTCTCATCTGTAGCTCATCCTATAGCTGTTGCACAGCTATAGAAAATGTATCATAATAAATCTTGAACATGATAAATATTTGAATCCGAAGATTTGTGTATGAAACTATTTAAAAATGAAGAATGTAATATTATTAATATTATTTCTACGATCGTATATTTTTATTATTAAACTTAAAACAAAAATTATATTATTTATAACAATATAGGACATGGAAAAAACATATAAGATTTCGATCGTAAATTTATGATAGTACTTCATAAATACGCGAACCAAAGTCTGTATTCGGAATGATAAGATTTTTAAAAATCGTTATCTGTCATTTGTTTTTGCCAGGACGGTGTTTACAATCGGAGCTGAATTTATTTACTTGCAATAAAACATATCGATGAATGAATATTTTCTACGTTTAATGGAACGTAGAAAAATAGCTCGAGTTTAAATGAAGGAACGAATAGACATAGAATAAGCATAGAAAGAAAATCAGTTTGTTATTAACCCGTTTATAATGCATTGTAGCTCAATAATTTGCAACGATTATAGAGAAACCAATTTTACCCCTGCACCGTGCACATGTGCTCGAATAATAAACATAAATGACTATTTATTCTAACTGCGATTAAAGTCATAATTGTAATTGCATTGTAATAACGTCCAATTATTGTTTGATGCAGGATCGGCAGCACGAGAACATCGAGACTGCTGCGAAGCAGATCCGGCACCGATTCGCCGCGTTCCCTGGATAGCGTGCGAACTCGACAAGTTTCCAGTCCTTTCAGGCCAGTCTTTACAGGAAATGTGAGTTATCTGACAGATCCTGTTTCGTGAAAGTTAACCACTGTTTGAATTCACGGGCAACGAAACGCCGATTAATCTTCGGATTTGTGGTTTACTTTCGAAAATATTTATTTATCGGTACGATTTATGCAATCACGCAGGTCCAATCGCCGAGTCTCGATTCCGGAGACGAAGGCAGCCTCAGGGTTGAACGTTTTACTTATCATCAGGACATCGTATCCATCAAGACTGGTCTCTTAAAACTTATGCGAGTCGTTCAGGAGGTGAGAACATTTGCATAATTCGTCTACTTATGGTATGGGACGGATTCAGTTGATATTCAACTTATCTGCACCTTTCATTCCATATGTTTTAACATTTTATTTCGCTTAATGTCGCTTTTACTGTGTCTTCTGTGTTGTTAACCCACGATTTTTTTCTTTTTTTGCGTCTTTTTTTGGTCACCCATTTGGTTTTTCATTTGAAGTCAGGAGAGAACGGTTTGACGAGGGTACGTTTTATTATTTAGCTTCAACAATATGTTTTCACGATATTATAATCAGAGCGTTTTCGCAACTCGATATTAATTCATGCAATCGTGTATTTTTCAGGCGGAAACTCTCAACCCATTCAACAATACTATGGTGGTAAGTATCTACGAACCTATCGTTATAGCTAAACCGTCAGAAATGCAATATCCGGTGAAAAAATATCCTAAAAAATACAAAAATGCCTAATCACGAAATGCTAAAAGTTTGAACTTCACCGATTTTCGCGAATCTGAATCCTGAACTTTGTTTAACCTCTTCGTAGTCGGGCTAAAATTTAATTTGTACTCAAAACGTGTTGGAAACATCTCCCGCAACCTCGAAAATGTTAAAACCCCCAAGCACATTTAAACAAAAAAAAATATACCTGTACTTTTTCAAGATGCGAGAATACGTGGCATGAAGTAAAAGTGGCACGATCTTTTTATGCGCATTTTTATATGCGTCACTAAATGTGAAGGGGTTAATGATAGTCCACGTCGTAACCTAAAATATGAGGCCGATGTAAAAAAAGTTTATTCTAAATACCGTAAATTACACACGCACATCCAACGCAAGAGAATTTTTCAAAATTGTATAAAGAATACCACAAGAACAAAAAAATATAAAAACGTTGAAAACCGTTAACATCGACTGCTTGGGAGAAAAACAGCGTAAGCCACTAATTAAACGTGTGATTTATGTTCTTTTCTTCGCTAGCAGTGAACATTACAAAGAGGATATTTCAGACTAGAACACACTGTTAGAAAAGATTGGAAGTTTTTATCCATAAACTCGTCATCGAAATTTAATATACAATTGTGGTATAAAATTCTTATACTTTTCCAGTAAAATTAAAGCAAATTATTAAAATTAAAGTATTTTTACTGTATAATTAAAGTAAATTATTGAATGTGCTGTACCATACATTAATTTTACATTACACTTATATATTAAATTAAAAAAGTATATTAATACTGGTTTATGAATAAAAACTTCTAGTAAAAGTACACTAAATTTCAGGCAGATTTTTTTTACAGTGCATTTAAACATAGTATGTTCTATCATACATCTTTTGTCGCCGGATATTTTCGCGATACATATTATAATTATTCTACAGCAGAAGAAAAAATGCTTTGTGAAATACTTAAATAAAATTCTGTAATTTTCGTAGTGAAAGATCCACATTTAATCGTAAAAGAATATTATAGTTTGAAGTTTAATATCTCAATTCTGTTAAGCATTTTTTAAAAATGCTTTTAGTTTGATACATTGGTTATTTATCATTTTTGTAATTTAATTAAATTGTAGAATGGCCTCTTTCACAACCTGAACGAAGATGGAACTACGGACACTAGTGCAACCCCGGGTAATGGAACGATCAACGTAGCCGACGAGTTAGCGGATCTGCGGAGACAAGTCGTATTTTTACAAGGGCAACTCGAAGACAAGGATCGAACGATACAACAACTTCAGGTAAATAATATCGTTGATTAATTAATCGATCTTTTCAATGCATGTGATAACCTTTAAACATGACAAAAATTACAGATGCAAGTGTCGAAACACCAAGATCTCAGTGGTGTGGATTCACAGAGCAGCGCATCGTCCATGAATGGCAGTTGTTCGCTCAACAAAGATACGTGCAATGCTGCGACGCAAACCGAGAAGGTAGAACGCGATTCCATATTCATAAACTTTAATTAATTAAGATGGTTTGGACTATTATACCAATATTTGTCATCCCAAATTTGCATTAGATAATAATGATTTCTCAATGTATTATTTATATTTTCATAATTATTCGATTGTCTTGAAATCCAGATTTACAACGTGATATCCATTTTAAGTGTGGTTAAAAACAACAAAAAAATGTATTCAATAACTGATGAATGAGTTTCTTAGTCTAACTGAAAGATGATGATTATTCACAAGTTTATCGTTAAAATAGTATTGACGAAAGTGTTCGTAAAATTCACAAATTTGGTCACATACTTCATTGTGCGAGTTAAAAGCTGTGGATACTTGTGAACAACAAATTGTTATAAGGGGTTCAAAACATTAGCGCGTATCGAAGTAAAACCGAACCAACAAAATGGCTAAAGCGTTCCAAATTAATATCTGCGCAGATACGACCAGTTTCAGCAGGACCTTCGCTGTTGCAATCACTCCCACAGGACGGTGGCATGGGGCCTCTCGTTAGGTAAGCTAACCGAGAAATTGTTCATTGACTCGATTATCCTCGTTGCGCAAAGATCGATTTTCGTATGATCTACCTTAACGAATCAGCGCACACTACTTTATAATCGTAACAACTACATATCAGTCATCATAATTAAACCAATGCCTGCGTAAATGTGAATCGAACTACGAATTCGATTGTCGCAGGACATATCAACTTCCCTGTTAACAGTGTCATGTAAATAACCGTATTGTTATTGCTGCCCTGGTTCACTCATCACTCTGGTCACTCAACGAAAAAACAGCTTCAGGATCGGGAAGGTAGAGTGCGTCAGTCTGTGTGACTTAATGTTGGGATATTTACTCTTGTGTACATTCAACCTACTGATTTACGTGCACCTTATTAATTTTCGTCCTTTACCCGCTCTTTCGTCTCATTGATGCCTGTGTTAAAGCTCTTCCTGCATGCGGTCATTATCGTAGGGCCTTTATTCAACGGCAGTACACGCCTCGTAGTTTTTCGTAAACTTCGATATCCCTTGACCTTTCCGCTGTAACATTTTCTTTTTTCTATCTTTTGCTGTGACGCAATAGTCGCCGAGCTATCGTCTAACGAAACGCCGCAAGGAATTGACATAGTCGCGAGTTTCTTATTAACCGCATGGAGTGAGAATAGACGATTTTTTATATTGACTTTTGAGATTAAAAAACGCGTAGAATTCCCTGACTTTTAAAACTTCTGGGATTTTAATGGATTCACGATTAACAATGTTTCATGCTGCGATGTTTAGCCGTGTGGGGTGAGTTTAAATACATAGAATTTATCTAGCGATGGCCTTAAGGCGAGCGGAATAAGAAATTCGTAAAGGGGTTTATTGAAATTTGTTTTAAAAATCAATCGACTTTACTCAATTTAGTATTATTTTATAAAAATATTAATATTGTGGGCTTCTTTACACAGACTTTGGCAATAAGAAGAAAGATTGGAACAGAATTATTGACATTGTAAAAACTACAAAAGATTAATTTTGTATAATAATGCCGCCAGTTGTCAGCGAATTTATTTATTTTTTTAACTTAATCACCACATGAAATGAATTCTCTAATTTTTCCGAATATCTTATAATCTTATATAAAATGTTATGAAAAATATAAAAATGTTACAAAAGAATTGACTAACAATTTAGAAAAAACCATTTACGACATTTTTAATACTGTTATTATCAAATTGCTCGGTGAATTATCCTAACACATCTTAAATGTATGATGAAACCTTTCTATGAAATCAAATCCAACAATCCGGACTTTCCAACACCAACAACAAAAAATGTATATCAGAAATGAATACTGAAAACAAAATTGAAGAATTAATTTCATAAAAAAATTGAAGTATTAATATTTACTTAAACCTTCAGTTAATATCTTCAAAACCGTTGATTTTTTTTAACCTTTCGGTTGGCTATGTATGTAAAGTATTCTTAAATTGTGTAAGAAAAACGAATAAGAATAATGTTTATTGATACATATTTTTGATAATCCGCTCGCCTATTTGGTTTAATTCCGACATTTATCAGTCGTAAAGCTAGAAGTATATGGAACTTTACATTTTTTTATATCGAGAAAAACTGACGAACCAACACGTCGAATATAAATTTGCAGTTGGAGTGACTCCTGGAATCGTCAACGGCCTCCATCGCTCGCGGACATCAACAGCAGTAGCAGGAGTCTTCGTAGGCCAAGTGACCGCTCGCCCCGTACGCCAAGGCCTCGTCAGGACGAAACGTCGAGTCGACAGAACGGCTTTTCGGAAAGATCAACGGCGGAGAGTCCATCGATGAAACGAGTGCTCAAGCCCAGAGAAACGATACCAAGTAAATCTCTGGACTCGAACGATCTCGGTAGATCGGCAGTCACCAAGACGGAACCCACACCGATAAAATCGTCCATTCCTTCACCAAAAAGATTAACGACGCCAACTCAAATACCGCGAGCGGCGAGAGCCGTTTCCGCTACAGGCCGATCGCACAACACATAACGATTATAACAGTCTTTAAAAAAAACATAGAGAGAGAGAAAAAGAAATGGAGTAGATTGTTTTCGTCTGTTCGCTTCAGCCGACTATTAATGTAACGTAAATTGTGTTACGTCGATACACTCGGAACATTGATTTGTATATAAGACAGCGCGAATTAATTCATCAACGTGAATTAATTTCCTCCTTCAGTATTTTGAAAAGATAAAAAAAAAGATCGTTTATAAAGTCATCGTAGATCGCGGCATCACCCGAAACGGTAACGATACATTGCCTGTTGTATTATCTTATTTTCTTCATACTTGCGGGCAATAAGACAAATAATATTTATTTTATTGCCTGCAAATATTGTTCGGGTGATATCACGCGTGTTTGATTTCGCTTAATTTTAAGTACTTGATCTCAAAACTCGCATAATATTCGTACGAAAAGTCCATACTGAAGTTATGAACACGAGTATAGAAAATTGCGGTTCGGTTGTCAGTTTTCATTAACTAATACGGCCTCGGCTGAGAATTCGTTAGGGACGTTAAATGACCCGACGTTTCGCAGCAGCACATCGTTGATTTTTGTTAAAAAGCGTTTTTATCAAATCATTTTGCAAAATAGCAAAAACGCTAAAAATTTAAATTATTCTTCCAATCAAGCATGGCTAAAATCAACGTTTTATTACCATCTTCTTAACAATCATGTTTCATTGGATCGATGCCTATATTATTTGTTTTTTCTTTTCCACGTAGATGTAAAGAGCGATTGTACAACTGTACAGAATAGAGTCAGGGTATCGCGTAGTAGTAAGCTCAATTTATATGTCTAATTTATTTTGTCACGTTGCAATCGTAATGTCCCAGGTGCTATTTACGTTCAAAATAATATCGACGAATATTTAGATTCTCCCGGATAATCGACAGTCGAGCAAATTTCGTGACAGAAATATCGAAAGAAATGTACTCCGCGCATACTGGAAAAGTATTTCAGTGCTTCAGATCCGCATCGTTGATTTGTCACTTCATTCCCAGTTGATTTTCCGAAACCAGTGCCAGTATGTCGGGCGTCACGTGCATTTCTCGCGGTGATATTTGTCGGAAGAACGTTTTTTGCCAGTGACTCACTCCGGGAGATTCTAAATTTGTATATTAAACACATGCTTGATTCTCAACGATTAAGCTACGCAGTCCAGTAACGCAGCAAGCAATTCAGTATCCGATGAAAAGATGGAGAAGGTTTTGTACGATGAAAATATGAAATGTAGGTGTAGCTAACGCCGAACTATGAATATTACATTTGCCAGCGATAGTACGGTTCCAAAAGTCTTGTGCTACCAGACACAAAGCGTCTCAGGAGCGACAGTTTCACGATATCAAAATATCGTCGACAAGAGAACTTTCAACATTGTGTAGTTACACTGTGAACAAATTTTTCAAATGTGTACACTGATTTATGGAGTTTTTATTCATGTACAAGGTAAAGTCAGCAGTGCCAAAAATGTAGCAGTACCATTAGTTACATATAAGGTTACATAAAATCGATGTTTCTAAACCGTCCGCCATATTTTTAATCACCAACCTGGAGGAAAATCGTGTGGAAAAGCTTTAAAAAATCTCGTGTTTTAGGCGTGAAGGCTATATAAACAATCATTTAAAACACCAGAAGATTAAACTTCCATGATAACGGCGGGTTTTAACCCAATATTGATTTAGAAATTCTCATGAACTCGAAACCACTCATCGTTCATTCACTGCTGATTTACCGGTGCATTCGTTTTACTAGAAAATAAAATAAAATATACAATTATGGGTTAATATCGATGGATTGGTGTATTAAATCCAAAATCTTGTTTATCCCATACTTGTATATTTCATTTAATAAATCGGTATGTAAACAAAAACTCTGTTTATCAGTGTATTTTATTTAACACAAAAATTGATTACAGTGTTTTCCAGTTTCACAACTTCAAATTGTTCCTTCCACAGTTTTATAATTACCGCGAAGCTGCGGCCCTTTCCTCGACATCTTCATTATTAGGCAGGTCAATATTTGGCGTATGGAATCGCTGAAGATTTTGTAGCATAAGAATTTTATAGAGCTGCAGGAATAAGCTACTGAATGTTGGAAAACAGGAACGTGGTCAAATGAATGCTGCACGAAATGAAAATGAAAAAAAAGCAAAGTCTTTGTAATCTTTCCATAGACCAAACTGTATGAACAGCATAGTAATTCTACAAAGGCTCTGATTATGCAGTCTTTATCCGCTATATTATCATCCAAAGATTGGATCGCGGATATACTAATCACTATTTATTCTCAAATGCAACACAAGCTGGAGTCGCAAATACAATAAAGAAGCTTTCTGGTAAAGTCGTAAAAGGCTTAATGACGCAAGATACGATGTAATCAAGTCGAATGAAAAAGAAAGGTACGAAAAGTAAGAGTGACATCGATAATATATGTGAAAAGGATAGTTGCAAACTGTAAGTTCCAACAAATATAAATTGATTGTCACGGTAATATGAAATTCTACCTGATAGTGTAAAACCGTGAATACTCCATCTTTTAATGTCATGCTTCATAATTAAAATATCAGAAAATGAAACTCGTCCTATTTAATCCTATCACAACGTGTAGTATTAGAAATAGCCGTGCCATGTGGCACAGCCTGGAGAATAAATTTGAAAAAAGTCCGAATAAAGTGTATTTATTCATAACTATGAAGTTCCGGTTCATTATTTATTGTGCATGGCTTTCACTGAATTCCTTACCCACTCCCGTTCATCTATCATACTTTGCTATTCTGAAATACAATATCATTTATTTATTCACAAGATAAGCCCCTTTCAATATCAAATTTTGGTAGTGTAATATATCCGGAAAATGTAATTTATATATCAAAATATATTTGCAGTACGTAATTAGCCATATCATTTTTATTCTGTTTCCTTAAATTAGTACTCGATTGTTTTTGCTTTCAGCCTTGACTAAATGTAGCTCAGGAGAGTGACTAATATTTGTTTTAAAAACTTTTACAATGGAGCCCAAAAATCGGATCGTGTCCCCACAGTTTCCGAGGTTTTGAATCCTGCGTATCGCTGAGCAGTTTATATTTTTTTACAATTTTCAAACTTCTGTAGGGTAATATGCATGGTACAATATATTTTATATTTTTCTTTATTTGATTTACAAAAAGTAAACACTGAAAAAGCATGTTTTTTATCGGTAAAAAAACATTATTATTAAAAATTCCAGGCTATGGTTGTTTCTAACATGATAATGTGAAACAAATAAACCCCAGATCCGCATATATAATTAAATTGTAGGAGTTTCATATTTGCTATTTACAATAAATGAAATTCCTTTAATTTGTTGTATGACGAACCTGGGCATTTTTATACACGATCGAAAAACCGGTACGGACAATGAATTGTATGAAATGCAATTGGGATATTTACACGATTTATTTTCACTCATAATAAAAATCAAACACGCTTTTTGTCCAAATTTGACTCATTCAGCGCCGGTTAATATTAAAAAAAAAAAAAAACAAATTTGCTTTTACTTCATGTATCTACCATACAATATAAATTTCTTCTATCTCAACCATGAATCGACTTCGAGTATTTCAAACGAATTTTAATTATTCAGACCAGAATGAGCGGAACAGGAATGTCGCGTCACGTCCTCGTAAAGAAGTAAAAAATAATGTGAATATGAGTATAGACACAGAAACAGGTTTTTAAAAAGGCATTTCATCGAAAATGGTAAGTCATATATTAAAGATACAATTTAATTAGTTCATCACTAACGGCTGACGGAGTCAGAATACCCAAATCGGTAAATAAAAGATTAATGTAATGTGGTGGCGTGTAATCGACTAGAGGGTGCTGGTTGCGCAGATTCTTGGACAACGTACTTGCGGTGTACTGAAATAAAAATTAGTATTTCTTACAATTTTGCAGGCAACTCATAAATCATAAATATTGTTGTCAAGTTGTCTAAGAACTCACTTTAAATTCGTCGGGAAGATCAACCTGGTTCAGAGGGTATATCCTAGCAAATTTGAAGCTTTCGGTCAGTACATAGAAAGGCTTCTTAATTTCCTTAGCGCAGATTGCCATCGTGTAAGTCCCGATCTGTGTCAAAAGGATAATTTATTTATTATCTGACGTTAAGAAGAAATATTATTCATTCATTTAATTTTCAACATTTTTCATATCCTACAAAATCAAAGTGATTGATCCAGCACTAAACTGTACTACATATGATACTATAATTACAGCTGATTCACACACAACATACGCAATTCACATCTATAAATCGGACCTTTTATCGTGGACCATTATTTTTATTTTTTAAAACTTTTTGGACCATTTTGCATACACTGACATAAAATTATAGAACAAGGAAAATTTTCATGAAAACAAAGCTTCCTTCGTGAGGAAACAAACCGGGAGTATCAATTTATTATAAAACGTATTTACCTTATTAATTACGCCCCCGCTTTCCGCAACCCCTTCGGCTCCAACCATCACCATATCGACTTGTTCCATTACATAGCCCATAGCAGAGTCAAGAATGAGAGTGCAGGGAATGCCTAACTTCGTCAAATTCTCGCACATCTCTTCCCTGGTTCAAAAAATTATAATAATTAATTAAAGTATTAAAATATAAGGTGGTTCGGGGAAAATCGTACCCAGTTTCATACCCGCTAGAATCTGGGGCTGATTGTGTCACGTATACTTGAAAGATCTTATTGCTTGCTGCAGCCTCTTTCATTGTTTGTAAAACCACTCGTGATTTCGAGTGAGTCAGTATTTTCTGCAATCATAGAGAATAATTATCACGAGACAAGCATTTAAGAAAAAAAAATTGCTTTTTAATTTGCATTGAGAATGCAATTTGTTTTTTTTATGAGAAGGCAATTTTTGTTTTTTTCTAGTACTTTGATATAGGCTAAATTTTCTTTGAATAATTAACAAAGTCTCTGTATATAAAGAATCTCTTAAATAAAATAAAAAGTATAAATAAATGACTATTCTTACAAAATAAAAATGGAATATTTTCTCTAACGAATAACAAAACAAGAGCTGTAACTGATATATCTGCCTTATAGGAAATAACAGTTCATTACTATTCCATATTTTTCATAAACCCTATTTATAATGATTCAATTGAAATAATTAAAAAGATGATCTTCAATTCATATAATAATTGTTCAAGATACAATTACATTTTTAAGGTAAACTATTATAAATGCAAATTATTTAAAATAAAAGATCACTTACACATCCATCTGTAATGAAGTGCGCAGCAACTTTGGCAACTTTTCCTCGTGCTTCCACAAGTTTTTCATAAAAATGTTCACCCCTGTGCAACATGATATCCTTGCACTCCCTGATATCCTTGCGAATAGAAAATCACACTTTGAGCCACATGTTATTTATACAAAAAATTTAAAGAGGATGTTATATGTTTTACCGGAGTATCCAATGTAGCTAGTGTAATAAATCGTAGAAAAAGTTCACTGCCAGATGCAATAGCGGTAACAGGATGATCTGTGGATCGCATGGCATCCACAGCATTCTGTAAGCAATATCGTAGCTCCTGGACTGTCCGAGCTAAAAATAACAAACCATAACCGTAAACCGTAAAGCCATAATTTTTGTTGCTCAAATCACAATACTAACAGTTAAAGTGTTCCAGCACTTTTAGAAGTGTGCGAATAGCGGCCATTCCAGCAGAAACATCTTTCTCCTCTTTGATGATTTGATTGAAGTACTGACAGATGCCTTCAAATATGAAAATAGGTTAGTGTTTTTTATGTAGAGAATTTCACTTATTGTAGCTCGTAAATTGTTATCAAAATACCTTCTCGATCCATCTTTCTATTCCCAACGCTAAGAGAATCGTAAAAAAAATCTTACACTGTTATTTTTTTAATAATTAATAACATATATGCTCTTCTTGAGGTTAGGCAGTGATGGAAAGTGATGAAATCACAACTACATAAACTCTCTTGAATCAACGTGACACGTGACTTAGTGAGTCTCTAACAATACAATTATCCATTTTGAATGAAGTTTTCGTAGTTACCGTTTGATGATACGAACTACCGAGGTTGGTATAAAAAATTATCATCACCATTCGGAAACCGCTACAACATCTCTAAAGAAAGAATGATAATAGTAATTACCTCATTTTTAATGTTTTTCTGACGTATTTGCGGTTTTGAAACGGTATTGAGGCAGTTTTTAAGAGCATGTGAAATACCGCAGTTGGTAATAAAAACTGTAATCAAGTTTTTTCACGCATACTGACATTTTACAGCTTCAAAAAGAATTTCATCGAATGCTCCAGTGATATCCGCATTCGATGAAGCTCTTTTTGAAGCTGTAAAACGTCAGTATGCGTGAAAAAAGTTGATTACAGTTTTTATTACCGACTGTGGTATTTCACATGCTCTTAATACTGACGGCACATTATAGAGTACAGGTTTTATTATCGACCGAGGACTACCGTATTTTACGATATTCGATCGGTGTAAAGCCGGAGCAAAAAAATTGAGTACAAAATTTCACACTCTAAGGTCTCTTTTAATCGATTTTTGTTTTTTTTCGTTGATTTTGTTGATCCAAATTTTCCTTCAACATTATTATCTCAAAGAGCTGTAAGTAGCCGCGTTACTAGAAATATTGTTCAGCTCAAAACATAGCAAAGTGGAATAAACCGATGAGCCGAATTATTTGAATCGTTTTGCTATTTGCATGAAGATCATGCTGAAATTTATACAAAATAAGAGGAATTATTAAATACTCCTGTCATTTACAAGCATATTCATAAATTATTTATTATTAACAATAAATAAACACCGGCAAACACTTGTGGCTGACAAAAGATGTCACGCACTGAAATTTCTCATGCCGGCGTTTTTACCTAAGTGCCGGGTGCAAAACGTGTCCTTGAACTACCCGCAAGTTCTCATAACGACAATCGATTGTTATTTTTTATACTAAAAAAGTACCCAACTGATTAAAGATCGGTCAATCTGCTGGATATTGCGACATCTTCAGGGTTAAAAGGTCAAAAGCGAATGAAGAGCGAACGCTGAAAATTATCGCAACATCGAACATTCCAACGTCTTCAGAGTCTTTGACAAACGTTACCAGATTCATCACACATAGTTTTTCGAATTATGGCCGATACCGCTGGAAAAGTATACAATCAACGTACAATTTAATTGAACAATTGATTTATTTTTTAGTTCAACTGTTTGACATTACATTGTTTTGTTCAAGGTCATCAAGTGCCGTGCTGCAGTGGCATGGAAGGAAAAAGAGCCTCTCTCCATCGAAGAAATTGAAGTAGCACCACCAAAAGCTCATGAGGTTAGAATCAAGGTCGTTGCTGTTGCCCTATGTCACACTGATGCGTATACCTTAAGCGGACTAGACCCTGAGGGAATTTTTCCAAGTATCCTTGGTCACGAAGGCAGCGGAATTGTAGAGAGTGTGGGGGAAGGAGTTACCGATTTTCAACCTGGTAGGTATACAACTGGAAAAACAAGTTGATGTATTGTAAACATTTCAATAACCAACTACTTCAGTGTATTGTCCCAATACATGGATCATTTTTGGACCAATTTGGTTGCTGGGACTTTTACCTTGATATGAGATAAGATTTTCAGCCATCTATGGGCATATATAGAATTTGAAGGCACAGTCAAAATCTAGAACACACATTTTTCATAATTGAAGCAGTGAGGCCACAATTCTCTTCCCTAAAAAAATTAAAAAATCAGTGTGTTAAAAAATTGTTGTTCTACTCCAACAACCCTGCATCAGTAAATATATGCTGGGATCACCTTTTTTTTTTTAAATATTCTGTGATTTTCTTGTATTTGAGAAGAATTCTATATTTCAAATTAATATTAGTCCTTAATATTAATTTTTCTTTGAACGTTTTGCTTTCTTTATCTATATATCACTATAAAATATGTATACAGTATAAATAACTCAATTTTTTGGAACAAAATATATTAATTTTTTTAATTTCAGTTTATTTATCACCTACAGAATTGTGCAATTTTTAAATAATGTTCTTTTAGCCTGATAAAAAATGAAAAATCTTTAACTTCATCAATTATTGAGTGCTGTACTATCGGAAGCAATTTTCATTTTTATCAGGATTTTTGAAAGCTCAGAATACTTCTAAAACCTCAAATATAGAATGTAATTAATGGACAGAAAGAGGATTTAAGGCTTTTGTTTCTTTTAGGTGATCATGTTGTGCCTCTGTACATTCCACAGTGTGGAGATTGCAAGTTCTGTAAATCTCCCAAGACAAACCTCTGCAGTAAAATCCGTATGACTCAAGGCAAGGGTGTTATGCCTGATGGAACTTCGAGATTCACTTGCAAGGGAAAAACTCTAGCTCACTTCATGGGTTGTTCCACTTTTTCTGAGTACACTGTGGTGGCAGATATTTCATTGGCTAAGGTGAGATTTTCAACTGATAGATGGAAAATTAGTAAAAACGACGGAAAATTAAGATAAAAAAAATTGTTTTCAAGGTTGACCCTACAGCCCCTCTGGACAAAGTTTGCTTGCTGGGATGTGGTGTCCCTACTGGTTACGGGGCAGCACTCAATACTGCTAAAGTTGAGGCTGGAAGTACGTGCGCAATTTGGGGATTGGGCGCCGTTGGCTTAGCCGTTGCGCTCGGTTGCAAAACCGCTGGTGCCTCTCGAATTATAGGCATAGACGTGAATCCCTCAAAATTCGAATCAGGTATAGGAATCAAATCGAAAATGTATACATAGAAATTGACAAATTAACAGGGATATTAATCCGAAGTATCTTTCGTATTTTTAGCAAAAACTTTCGGATGCACTGAATTTGTGAACCCGAAAGATCATCAACGTCCGATTCAGGAAGTACTCGTCGAGCTTACCGACGGTGGCCTTGATTACACCTTTGAGTGCGTTGGAAACGTTAATACGATGGTACAAACACTTTTTCAATTTCACTAATATTTGAAGTAACTGGGAATATTTTTATAGAAGGCAGAACAATTAATGGCGATATGGCAATAAAAAAAAAAATTAATGGCAATAAAATATCCTCGTCATTGATCCTGCCGTTATTGATTTAAAAGTGCTATTAAGACAACTATTTGCGATTTAAATAATGTTAGAAGTTCATGTAATTAATAATAGTCCCCCCTACACAAAATATACGTGTTTGTTATTTCGCTCGGCCGTAACAATATTCAACGATATTTTTTATCGCAAGGATTAATTCAGACATAATTGGTCGAGGATATTTTGCGACGAATGCAACTGAAAATTAATATACGGTATTTGCATCCAAGCTTCACATACGGTATCTTAATTTAAAAAAAAAATGTTTATACTATATTTAGCGAAAAATAAATCGTTCAATTACAGAGAGCCGCTCTGGAGTCGTGCCACAAAGGTTGGGGTACGTCGGTGATAGTTGGCGTAGCTGCAGCCGGTCAAGAGATTAGCACGCGTCCGTTCCAGCTGGTTACAGGTCGCGTTTGGAAAGGAACGGCCTTCGGTGGATGGAAATCAAAAGAAAGCGTGCCGAAGTTGGTGAAGGCTTATCAAGAAAAGAAGCTTATGCTTGATGAGTTCGTGACTCACAACATGCCGTTTGCACAGATCAACGAAGGCTTCGAATTGCTGCATTCTGGAAACTGGTAAATACTTGGTCGATTAATTTAACATTTTTGTTCGTTTTCAATCATTCATTACATTATATTCTTCACTTCCTCGTCTTTCGTTAGAAAATAATAATTGCATAATATTCACATTTAAAAAAAGCGAATATTATACAATTATTATTTAATACTTATAAAAGTATTGACGAAAAAAATCCATTATTGAAAATTTTCACATAGAAAAAAATGTTTACTATAAATTTAGAATGATCTTACCTGCAAAGCGTTTTTCTAAATAAAAATTGTGAAAATAGCTTCTTACCAATGTAATTCTTGCATCCTTGGTTTTAATGAAGTTTGATTATCTTTCAGCTTGAGGGCCGTCCTTCACTTCTAAAAATGCAACGTGGGACATGTTATCTACTTCAAATAATGAACATTATACTTAATCGAACTGAACTGTAAAAACAGCGATATACATTTTTATAGCATTGCCACAAGTGAATTTATTTATGTCTTCCTTTTTCCTTGTCAGATTGTCGAGAGATTAATTGTTCTGTACACTAAGAGCCTAATGCAAAAATAGCTTGTACAGGCACGCGACGGTATTAGCCGCAATTTTTCCTGCATATGAGGTCATGTATTTTTTATACTCTTTTTGTAGCAGCAAATGTGAAATATTCAAAGGACAATCAGAGCATTGCGATGCAGTCATGTCACTTTGATTTTTCTGGATTCACAATCCTTTGTTATGGAACGGATTCCATAGCCGCCTGTATACACAGAAACTGAGTATGATTGGCAAGTGGGGCTTCCCGGCGCGTTAAAATATGTATAATAAAAAAGTATACGTTACCTAAGACTTGCAAATACATCTGTCACTGATATGCGGAGAGGAAAAAGAGTGAGGTAAACAAGCGTGGCTAAAAAAATGGTGGGGGGACTTAAAGTAATATAAAAGCGGACTGACTGCTAAGAACATCTAAATCATCACATAGTTCAAAGAGAACTCTACTGGTAATTGTAAAAAAAAAATTATAATGTTCACGAAATTCTCTGGACTTTTAATGTTTGCGGCTATGATGACCATTTCGTGGTCCTTAGTGAGTGCCGATAATTTACCATCCGGTTGCTTACCAGATTTTGCAGAAGTAAGTGTTGATAATCATCACAATAAAGAGTCAATTATTTTTTATTGATATAATTACGCTTTTGATTTTAGTGCGACACTCAACATAGCGAGTTATGTGAATCGAGATACTGTAATGCCGATAGGGTGTGCAGGCCATGTAAGTTTTTACTTATTGCGATTATCCCATATGCTCTCTTGAAAATTAAACTAAATTTTTAACTTTTATCACAGTTAACTCGACATTTAACGATTCCGAGACGAAAGACTTTTGCGCTGACAATCCTTGCCCATATGGACAAATTTGCACTTATAATGTTGTGCAATGCATTAGAGCACCATGCGGACCTGTGATGGGCTGCGTAAAAAAAAGCAAGACACCATGCCCAACGTAAAATGAATATTGGCTTTAAAGGATATTACAACAGGTCACCTATTTATGCCTTCGTAATAACAGAAGATCTAAAGGATCTATTGTTACCGAAGGAAATATACTACAATGTATGTAATAATATCAAATCGTGAAGAATTATATATATAAATGAGTAAACAAGTAGAACTTTGCATCTTCATTATCGCCAACCTATTACAAAGTCACGACTATGAGGAAGAAATATGCTTGAAATGTCTTGGAAATCAACGGACACTACCCAGTAAACAGAATAATGTTACAGCAATGTAACAGCAAAAAAAGTGAGAAATAACGTTGCCTATGACTTATTATTATCCACTCAGCAAAGTTACCATGTTACATCCTAGTTATGTTCTCCGTCCGTTGCATAATGTAACTGCAATGTAACAAGTAGCGTTAATATCTTACATAAGAGGCATTTTATAACCTTTACATTTTCGTAAAGTTGCTAGTGCGTTGCATAACACCTAGGAAGGTAACGTATCGATAACAGTGGTGTAACTACAATGTAACATGTAACATAAAAGTAATAGTAACAACTTCGGAAAATAACGTAGTAAGACTGAAAGTCCACAAAAGAACTTCAAGGGTTTCGAAATCGCTATACTTGGAAGCTACAAAAATTAGCCGCTACGATAAAAAATAAGTTTAAAAAAAGGATGCAAAGTAGAACCTTGCACATTGCTTCCTCATTATTTTTCGCATTTTACAAAGCTACCTCTATGAGGAAGTATGTTATTCAATTTTTGGCTTCCTCATAGAGGAAGCTTTGTAAAATGCGAAAAATAATGAGGAAGCAATGTGCAAGGTTCTACTTTGCATCCTTGTTTTAATTAGATAAATATACATGTTGTGCATTCGCTTTTTCTATTTCGTTATTGCGTTATTTCGTGATTATTAGAGCGTTTCCGAAGTGAATGTGATAATGTATATTTTTAAAAATATTTCAACATTCCATAAAATCAAAAATTTCATACCGTTCGTCACTAAATTATACATATATAATGGCTGAATATTGTTTTATTTATATACAAAATTTGAGCTCGCTATCTTAAGTTTTGCAAAAGTTACAATAGAGCGATGTCAATTTTTTGAAAAATTCAAAACATCATAAAATTTTTACGGCTCAACCGATCTTAACCAAATTCAATAGCGATCACCGGCATATGAAAGCTCAAATTCATACCAATTTTTAGATCAATATCTCGAAAATTGAAAGAGTTATCGCGTAAACAGACATTTTTCAAAAAATTAAAAAACGCGTAATAATTTAACGATGAAGTGGATTTTAACAAAAATTTGCATAAACGATGAGGCTTGATCCCTCTATCTATGGTCCAAATTTCAGCTTGATATCTCAAGGCATTCCCGAGTTATAAAGGTTTACATTTTTCGATTGTGTAACATACACACACACATACACACACACACACATACACACACACACACACACACACACACACACACATACACACACACACACACACACACACACACACACACACACACACACACACACACATACAGACATTTTTTCTAAATCACTTTTCTCGATGTTTTGGACCATTCTGAATGTACTGACATGAAAATCTCGAAAAAAAAATTTTTCACGAAAACAAAGCTTCCTCTATGAGGAAGCAAAAATAGTTGGCAAAGATGCCAACCGGTTAAGATACCTAGATAGAAATGTTACGGCAGATTGACGACACGATGGCGGCATAAAACGACACGCGTGTCGACAAAAATGCGCACTGTACTGCAGCATTAAGCTGCATTATTAACGGCACGGCGTTCTGATGCTGGTAATGTGCCTGCAAAGTTCCGACACGCCTTGGCGTCATTTCGCGTGCACAGCGTGTCGAAATTTTGCAGGCAAGGTGGCAGCGGCATTCGTGCCGTTAAGTACGCCGTATCGTTAATAATGCAGCTTAATACATGACGCATGTTTGTCGACACGCCGTGCGGCACGTTTTTCTATCTGGGTACCTTCGGAAGGTATCCCTCCAAAAAGCTGTTGGTCATTCACTGGTTACTGGTCAATTACTGGTGCATTCACCCTATACACTAGAGTCACAAATCGCTTGCGAGAGACGAACTCGAGCTATATCGGTATAGGTTTCCCGCAGTTTTTCTATGCCCATGGCAGAAATGCTATGGCGAATGGAATATAGAGGGGGAAGTTTTATGCGGCCCGCTTGCGGATCCGACACGACTATCATTGGAAGCGTAGTTCCGTGGTGTGGTCGTATATATGTATAACAGAAGTCGATTGTTAGTTCTGTAACTACTATGAGATCCTGAGTTCAATCTCAGTCGACTTGCTGAAAATCGAAGAGAACCGGTTGGAGTCTGTCCGATATAGTCGACAATCGGCCAAGATGCTGAAAGTCTGTCCAATTTAGTCGGCGATCGGTTGAGTTGCTAAAAGTTGACCGAATATAAATTTTGATGTATAATTGATTAAAATTTGACCGATATGTCACCAATTTGCGTCGTAAGACCTGAAATTGACCTTAAATACGGGTCAACCCGGTCCGCCAGGGTTCAACGCCAGTAGTTGCTTTGTACAAGTTTTATGATAATTTTCGAATGTTGCAAACGATGCCTTTGATCGCCAACACAGTAACCCTTATGAAACTGTAAAACAACGATGAATATAAATAGCGTTTTCACCATTAAACTCAAACTGAACGATAATTTGATCAGTTGCCTTACAGAATTGTTGCCGAACAGTCCCAGTAAATACAAAAATCGGTTCCGCTATATTGCAAAAATCGGTTTCGTTGCTGCTATATTACAATTTCCTAGGAAAAATGCTACTATATTACAATTTCCTATAAAATTGCAACGAAACCGATTTTTGTGTTTACTGGGGTGGCATATTAGTCTAATTGACATAAAATCCTTGCACATCGCAACTATTGTTTTGGCGTCCACCCGACGTTGCCTCAGATTTGTAAGGGCTGCATAGAGGTCTGGTTACTGATCCGGGCCAGACCGTGTAATAGGCGAAATGCCTGAAGACGGGGGAAAATACAACATAAAAAAATATGTATATTAAAAAATCATCCAGTCATAATAAAATGTAGGCCGTTACAATTTATAACTGAATTTCAACCAATCTGTTTAAAAAATAGTTACTTCGTTGTTTATCAATATTTATCAATAAAAAAAAACAACTCATACCTGGCAAAACTATGTATTAATTGTATGTAAAATTCCTACCTCATCATCACAATACTATCTTCCATACACAGTATGTCCAGTCACTGGCACATGTCTTGTCATAGGGCCATTTACCTTACACCAAGTGTCACAAATTAGCTCCATTAACCGTAAGTATATCGTTTGCTATAAGGGTGTTTGCCATTAGCCGCTGTTCGTCATTACCTCGTTCTCCCCTGTTAGGAACAAGCTGTATGAATCTGTCGACCAATCGATTCGCTCACAGCTGGCGGTGTGATTCGTGCAACAAGTTATGGAAGCGACGGCCGAAGTTTTTAAGTATTCCGAAATAAAACGAACGTATAATATGCTATATGCGACGGTGTGTTTAAACCAGATTTCAGATGGACATGCAGCCATATTTGAAATCTATCATTTAAAAAAAATTTATATTGATCTATCTATATCTATAAGAAGAAATATTCAGACTCACTGCAATATGAAATTTGAATAGTACATTTCTCCTAAAATGTGAGCATGGAGTGAGAAAGGAATTTCCGAAATTTGGCCCTCAAGGTTGTGAATGTTACCCCTTACATTCTCAATATCTCTTCAATCCAATAAGATTGAAGAGATATTGATATTTCAATCATACAAATTGAAAAAGAAGAAATGTACAATTTTGTCCTGAACAACTCCTAAATTATAGATCCCTTTATATTTCCCATATATGTTGAGTTAGATTTTTTTCTTCGTCTTGTTGTGATATTTAATCTTTACAATAAAACCTAAGGGATTTTTTTATTTCACCTCTAAATGTATCAAAGAGAGAAAGAATTGAAAAAGGGCCAACGAAGGTAATTTCTTCCGCTCGAGTATTGAGTTCTTAGTCAAAACTTCAAATTCCACATTTCTTCATAATGAGAGAATCCTTCGTTGCGAAGTATATGTACAGCAGCTTAATACAAGCTTATAATTATGACTATTGAATCACTTATGTAGAAGGGAAGAATGTCGTTTTAAAGAGCGTACAGAACAATCTTAAGTACAATGTATTTAAAAACAAAGCTTTCTCTATGAGGAAGCAAAAACTATAAAATCCTTAATCGTGAAACACATGTACAGCTTTATATAAGCTTATAAATGATGAAGTTTGAATTATTCACGTGAAGAGAAGAATGTTGTTTTAAAGAGTGTACAGAACTGTCTTAAGTACAATGTACAAAAAAATGAAAAAATCCTTCATTGCGAAGCTATAAGGAGCGCTCAATGATGAGGTTCGAATTATTTATGTGAAGAAACGAATGTTGGTTTTAAGAGTGTAAAGAACATTCATAAGTACAATGTACAAAAAAATGAGAAAATCCGTAATTGCGAAGCACGTGTGTACAACAGTTTAAAATAACCTTGTAATTATGAGTATTAAAATACTCATGTAGAAGAGAAGGGTGCTGTTTTAAAGAGTGTATAGAACAGTCTTAAGTACAATTTACGGAGGGCGTAAGATTATTGGGTCCAAGCAGCAGCCTCGCGTCCTTCGAGAAGAGCTTGAGCCCCGTGACGGGGTGTTTGTATCGAGAGCTTTATAGCTCTGCGGATGAAATGCATGCGCTCACGTATACCCCACAAACCCCCGTCGAAATAAAATCAATAAAAGCCCTGTAGCTATCGCGCATGAGCTACCTGCTTTCTCTCTTACTGCTGGTGGCTATACATCCACTTTTGTGAGGTTATGGCGGTGGACGGGAAGTTGTCCAGGTTAGATTTGTAGAAAATTTACGAAAAAAATTTTTCCCGTATAAAAAAAAAGAACGATGTTCGAGGGTGCGGTGGCTGCGGTTTTGAATCGCCTTCTCGGCAGATACGTCGAGGATCTCGATACCGAACACTTCAATGTTGGCATTTTTTCCGGCGAAACCTTTCTGACAGACCTCAAATTAAAACCCGAGGCATTGGTGAGTTTCATTCAAGTATCTTCACTGTTGGGGGGAAGAAATATTTTTTTTCTTTAATACAATAAACATTTGCTCTGTCGTGGCAGTATCAACTCGGTTTACCGATCAGAGTTGAAATCGGTATTATCGGCAAAGTATCATTGAAAATACCATGGACGGGTCTATTTACGCAGCCGATAATTCTAGCAATCGAGGTAAATTTTACCGATTTTCTGATATCATTTTCATATTTTTTATTACAGTGTGATCATTTTTTTTATACATCGAATTTAATCATTTTTTTCCTAAGGACATTTATATCGTTGCCGTACCCGCGACTTCCGGGCGGTACAATGCAGAAATACAGAAGAGACTCATGAGGGCAACGAAGAAAAAAGTACTCGAGGATCTCGAGGGGGAAGGATTGTTGGGACCAGGTATACGCGAATCTCGTCGTATCAAAAGTGCACATTGAAAGATCAGTGAATAACTAAACGCGATTTATCAGTCGCATTTAGTTATGCGCTTATTTTTATTAACGACGCGAGTCATCTTCATCACATAACGATCGTATTTGAATATAGCGCGGGCAATATTTAAATTCGAGACATTTCGCGTAGTTAACGATTTTGTTATGGACACTTGTGGATTTCGTTGTATCGATCAGCCCTTAACTCGACGTACGTTTATATATGTTCGGTATATATGAATTAGATTCTTCTTCTTCTTCATATTTTTAAACGGGCTCGTTGGGCAATATAAGACATTAATGTTGTAGTGACATTTTTTTGTCTTCATTATATCGGAAATTTCCATGTATGCCTGTTTAATATTTCTCAGAGGAAGTAAAAGTTTTCTTCGAATCTAGAAATTTAAATTTTTTCCGAAATAATAATTGTTTAATCAGCCGATTAGTCGTAAAATTTATACGGATCTCCGACATACACTATAGATTACAATTTATATTTTTAAATGTTTTTCTAAAGAACTGAACTTAACTTTGATCAAAACTGTATAAAAATAAGTAATAACGTTCAGTGAAGTTTGGTAACTTGTTCCAAGTTTATAGAACTTTGAATTGCTTAAATCAAAATTGCACATTGTTTCCTAATTTTACACGTTTCTTAAAGCTTCCTTTTAATGCACTTTTTCTGTCGTAGGGGAAGCAATAAATTTATACTTAACATTAATTATCAAACGGCTGTTTTAATTTGATTTATTTCAATTATGGTGGAACAAACTTTGCGTAATTACTTTATAATGTGTTAAATCCGTAGGTCTGCCGTCGGGCAGCCTTTTGGACAGTTTGATGATGTCGATGGTGAAAAATTTTCAAATAACCGTCAACAACGTTCACGTAAGATACGAGGAAAGTTTTGCCGATCGAAAAGTCGCCTGTGGCTTATGCATACAGAGTTTTTCGATGGCCACGACAAACAAGTAAGTTTGGTCTTTGAATACATTAACAGATTGGTTCGAGCGGCGAATTTAAAGTACATCTTCTCTTTCCTTACGATTCTTCGTGACTATGATTTTAATATCAATTCACTAAGTTCTATAACTGCAAAAAAGAAAAATAAGACAACGTTTGCTTTTTGGAAGTCGCAATCTAAAATTTAATTAAATTTGATTCAAACTTTTACATCATTATTTTCGAATGTGCAAGAATATTTGAATCTTAAATGGAACTTCAGACTCTTCAGTTTATGCTGCCCGTTAAGGTGCCCAAAAACTCCCCCTTTTTATGGTCGAGTGGAAAAATGCTTTTTTCGCTCGAGTGTGCAAAAAGTATGCGGTAAAGTAGAAAGTGCCGCTGTTTTTTTTTTCTCATGCGTAACTACAAAAATGGCACTTTCGCCACGCGCTACACCAACGAAAAGGGTTTTTTTGTGGATGTATTACAAAATAGTACGTTTCAGCACTAGGGAGAAAAATCGTTTTTTAGCCAATGTGTTTTTTTATCACGAACCAAAGGCGAATATTATAATCACACGAGCTAAAAAAAAGATGTCGGGAGGCTGTAGTTTTCGCAAGCAACAGCTTTCCGTGTACTTTTCTGAGCAGAGGACTGAAAAGTACTACTTTGTCGCAGCGTGCGTAAAAAAATCAACACTTGCTCACAGTTATATAGAAAGTGTCTGTTTCTGGTTAAATCAAAGACGCGAAAAATGAGACTTTCGAGGCAGGTTGTACAAAAACTATATTAAAATGATAATAACGTATTATCTTGGCAATTTAACAGCAAATGGAAACCCGGAGTAACTCCAGTTACTTCCACATCAGTTTATCAACTGATACGCGCCGAATCGCTGAGCCTATATATGGACCCACACGCTGAGCCTTCACTTCCGAAATACCCGGAAACATGGGAGTTCTCAAATCTTCTTGAATGGAAAGCGATAATGAACCGTTCACTTCAGATATTTGGAATGAATAATAAAGATTTCCACTTTTGTAAGATTTTAAATTAACTTTTCAAGCATACCCTAGCAGACCCGGTCACCGCGCAAACCACCATAGAATTACGGTCGTTTCCACTATAGCGGTTTTGTGCAAAAAGTTCACTTAGAATTTTGACAAAACCACTACGTAAACCACCACTCTGAGATTTAAACGAATCTCGGAGTGGTGGTTTATAAATTTTTTGTCAAAATTCTATGGTGGTTTATAAATTTTTTGTCAAAATTCGTTTAAATCTCGGAGTGGTGGTTTACGTGGTGGTTTCGAGATTTAAACGAATTTCTGAGATTTAAACGAATCTCGGAGTGGTGGTTTACGTGGTGGTTTCGACAAAATTCCCAGTAAACTTTTTGTACAAAACCACCATGGTGATTTCGACGGTGGTTTTTTCGGTGACCGGATCTGCTAGGGTATGCTCGTAACGGTGTGTTTCCTATTGGGATGTAATGTGATTAATTTTTATTCAAGTGGTTAAACCCTTCACGACCAAGATTAAAGTGATCGTGAATAAAAGTCCCGAGGGTCAAGTTTCTCGGATGTTGGTGGACGTAGTTTTGCAGGACGTTGCAATGCAGCTATCGGACGGCCAATTTGCAACGCTGTGCCAACTCTGGGAGTCTTATCAGCAAGGATCTATCGAAAGGTCTGTTAACATTTATACAAAATATTTTCTTTATATCAATTCCTCAACTCACATATCGCAACTATTTGGCCTAATCTTCTCGTGTTATTTCTCAATTATTTACGTCAAATTTTAATGCCAATACATAAATTTTTAAGAATATTGAATTTAAAAGAAAATACGTATTCGCAAAGCACAAGTTGGCGAAGCCGAAAGCTACACTAACGAAATAATATTCTGCAATATTTGGTACAAAGTTCAATAAAAATCTATGGATTCTATATAGATAGATTGTTGAAAACTTATTTTTTTTTGCACATTTTTACCATCGTTGATGAAACTTTGGTATAAAATTCAGAAGCAATATGTAAGATCGAATTTTGCACCTTTATTTATTGCGCTGGAATCTATGAACCATTCCTTAAACTTCCAGCCCAAAAAAATAGTATGAAAAGAGTATTAAAATAGTATTAAAATGGAAAGTATGAAGTATGTCGTATCGGACGAAATCATACTCCAATTATACTCGAAAAAAATCCTTCAATACCTTTTCGTATACTCATTTCATACTTAATACTCGAATATATATGAGTATAATTTGTGTACAATTCCGACATACTTCATACTTACCATTTTAATAATATTCTAATACTTTTTTCATATTATTTTTATTTGCGTGGGTTGCAACATATGATAAATGTGGAAATTTATATTTTGTCCTTGGTTCTGATCGAGCTAGTTCAATTTTATGCAGGTCACTACTTCACCACAAAAGCCACCCAACCTGTAGCGTAAGCGAGGATCGAAAGACTTGGTGGAGATACTCGTGCAACGCCCTTCTCGAGCATAGCATCAGACCCTACACCTGGGAGTATATAAAAAGCCACAGAAAAAATTACAAGCTGTACAAAGAGACTTATATGCATACTCTAATGCGCCCAAACGACACTGAACTTAAATTAGATTTACAAAAATACGAGGATTCACTTACGACTTTGAACATCATTATTGCGCGGGAACATGCGAAAATAGATCTGAGAAAAAGATCACCAGAGTGTGTCACCGTGGAAGCGGGTCAGGGTTCGGATCTTAGACTGATTGTCAATTGCGAAAAAATTGTGGATTCATCAACGCAACTCGCCAGCCCAGAGAGTAAAAAACCTCCAGTCACCAACAGCAGCAACGATCTGGAAAATAAATTTAAACTGGAGAAAGTGCCAAAACACATTGGTATGTCAATAGTTAGGGGTAAACCTCGTTTGGTCACAAATCGATTATGCAAAGTCGGAACGACCACATAAATTCTGGGCAAATCTTGATAATGCGCGCCACGATTTTGAAAGACGGAATGTTTTCATTTCTTAGGACTTGTTTGTAATTTTTCCGAGTGGATGTTTAATCTGACTAAAATGTGGACCTGATCAGGCGGACCTAAAAATGAAATTTCTTTAATACCAGACCAACTGATTCTGTCCATATCCAAGGTGTAACGCTATTGCACATTATAGACTTGATCCGATTCTTATTTGGTGCCGCATCGGGCCCGGATTATGCCCTGATTATTATTAAATCTGCTCCAGCATCTAAATCAACGACGATATTATATTTAGTTAATATTTATTTGCGTATATTTAATAGTTTTCTTTGCACTTTTGTTGGAATACGAACTTATTAGATCAAAAGTATTAGATCTGGCCCAGACGGTTTGATACCAGACCCGGTCCTGACTTGGCAAGTACCCGGTAAATCGGAATCTGTAATATATATTGGCATCAGACTTGGACTAGATCTAGTTGATAATATGCGCACTCGATCTGGGAAAACGTTTTGCAATCAGATTCGATTCAGATCAGGCTGACATCAGGTCCGAATCAAACATCAGGCTGGATCATATTTCTGGTCCGATCGTATTTCGGAAAGATTATGCCCTAGTACCAATAATAAGTTTCCAGTCAATGTACAATATAGGATCTTATGACTTAGCCTACGTTTTTCAAAATCATGTGTCTTACTCATTTTTGCCACCAACAAACGGAGTGAGAATTATGAAAATTGTGGACAGACAAAAAATGGTGCATTACAAGTTTCATACAGATAATATGAAAAAAAGGTGAATAAAAATATGCACTTTTGCTTGCGATGTGCTCTTTTTAGCTGTGCAAAATCAGTTTGTGACAACAAAATAGCCTCTCCTAATTAGATATACATTCGAAATGTCTAGGATGATTGTTGTGTTCATTCGATAATTTTAGATCGAAAATACAACTTTACTCTCGCCAATTGGTCGCTGAGCCTCTTCAGCAAAGACCACGAAATTTTCGTTATGACTGTAACACAATTTTTGGCAAGTGTCGAAACGAGGCCTGAATTGTCGGCTTACAAGATATCCGCCCGGGCTGAGAGTTTTGTCATCGAAGGGGCATCTGTGGATAGCGATTTGATTCCTCTAGTCACAGCCGACAACATATTGACAGGTGCACTGCAAAATAGCATATATACTTTAGTCTTGTATAAATTTCATCCACTGAACAACTTTTTTATTTATTAAATACAGGGAACGTCTTCGCCAATTTTCTGGCAATCGATTTCGAGAAAAATCCATCAACCGCAGAGTTCAATTACGACGTTACAGTGAGACTGGAGGCCTTTGAAGTCACTTATCACAGCGTAATATAATTTTTTCAAAATAAATACATATGAAGTGTTATTATATAGATAGAAAATTTTATATGTTTTCAAAGAAAAAAAAAATAATTCTATTACATAAAGGGAATTTAAAAAATGTATATTCTTATAACGAAAAAATCTCAATTCTATAATAAGTAAATCGCCAGCTTGATTTACAATTTTTAAAAAATTTTTAAAAGTACAATGTTTTCAAAAACTAATTTTTCAGAAATGGAAACGTTGTTTATTTTTCTTACTATACGAATTCACCGATTTTTTTATATTTTAAAAATTCGGCGAATATATTCTTAGTATTTACAATAACGTTTTTTTTTCCTATTTCTCTTTTGCCACAAAGTATTTAATTTTTAATGGCACAAAACTTTTGGTTAACAATGTACTTTGCGTATATATTTCTTGCATAAATGTTTTTCTGAATAATTATATTTTCTCGAATTTCAGCACGCTGTCCGGGAAATCGGCATGTTTTTTCAACGCAACAAAGCTCACGTTAAGCACTTTGCCCTGAGTGTTGACCAAGTATTCCAGACCACCAAGGAGAGTCTCACGAATTTACTAAACTCAATAATCTCCAGAAGATTGAGGATCAATTTGAAACTGGATATAAAGGGACCCTACATTGTTTTTCCGGAACTGAATTCACTTCAAGAGTTCGTACAATATAATAATAGACATTTTTCTACCAACTGCGCCAAAAGTTCGACTTTCCGAGCCTCTGATCTAACTGCAAAATAGTACTTTGCGATACTAGTGCGTAAAAGCGGACTTTCGGCGAAGGTTGGAAAGTGGCTGCACGAGTCGGATCGAGCGCTACAACGGCACGAGGCGAAGCCGAGTGCTGTTTGTAGCTCGAGAGAAGACGAGTGCGGACACTTTACAACCGCCGTCGGGAGTCCGCTTTTACGTACAAGTATCGCATACTACTTTTTGTAACGCATGCACGAAAAGTACCAGGTTGTGTATGGGCCGGCTGTGACAGAAGATGGCGCTTTTCGAGAAGGCGTATCGAAAAAACGCTAACCGTATCGAAAATACGATAACCGTATCGAAAATACGATAACCGTGTCGAAAATACGATAACCGTATCGAAAATACTGTGCGCGCATGCGCACATCGGTTCTTTTCCTTCGTGTCACGGCCGGCCATACATAACCTGGCACTTCGTGCATTTGTTAGAAAAAGTAGTATGCGATACTTGTACGTAAAAGTACTATTTTGTAACAAATGCACGAAGTGCCAGGTTATGCATGGCCGGCCGTGACACGAAGGAAAAGAACCGATGTGCGCATGCGCGCACAGTATTTTCGATACGGTTATCGTATTTTCGACACGGTTATCGTATTTTCGATACGGTTATCGTATTTTCGATACGGTTATCGTATTTTCGATACGGTTATCGTATTTTCGATACGCCTTCTCGAAAAGCGCCATCTTCTGTCACAGCCGGCCCATACACAACCTGGTACTTTTCGTGCATGCGTTACAAAAAGACACTTTTTAACACGTGCACAAAAAGTCCCGCTTTTCGTGCCTGTAGTGCATGTCGAAAATGTCGTTTGTTTGGTTAAGCAGGAGATCAAGATTGGGCATGCGCAATGCCGCGCTCTTTACTTTTTCACACTCTTTTAAGCGCATTAGTGCAAAAAAAAAATACTATTCTGTAATACTGTGCGTAAAAAATCCTCGTGCATGCGTACATTCAATTCAATCATGGGTTTTTTATGCGCATTACACTGTCAAAATTGTTCAGAAAATGAATATACATTTATCTGAAGTATGCATAAATTGGTATATTAAATTTAATATACAATTATATAGTAATATTACATATTAAACATAACTCTTTCAATGTGTTTAATATAGCGTTTATTAATTTTTAATCCTAGATGTAAATTAAATTTAATATACCAGTTTATGTATAAAAACTTTCGACAAAAGTGTATGTGTGTTCATAATGAAAATTTGTACAGTGTAGGATAAAAAATGCTTTTTGGAGGTTTGATCAGAGGCATAAAGAGTTGAACTTTTAAGGTATAGAAAATAAAATTTGGAGCATGGGCGCAAAGGATATTTCTTACTCATGTCAAGTGGAAGTTAACACTCGCCAAAAATTTTCCTTTTACGCCATTGCTACACAAATAACTATTATCTACGATGAATTAGCCGTACATAACGTGATTTGTCTAATTTCAGAGGTGGAAATATTCTACTCGTCGATCTAGGCAGAATGACTTTCAAGAGCGAATTGCAAGCCATCAACGTGCAGCTTGAGGACGCAACTTTAATGGAATTGGAAGAATTGCTGTACGATCGACTCCACCTCGTTTGGACCGACGGACAAGTTCTTATCTGCCACTCGGGTATTTTTTTTTCTCTCAGCAATTTCAAACCAACAGAAATATCCCCAGAGGAAGAGTGTAGAGTCGTTTTACTGTTGAATATATTTGAAAACTATTTCGCTACACAGGCGATGATTGGCGGGAGTCACGGAAATGGAAAGATTCGGAAAGTCATTTGATACCAAAAATTCAGGCCAACGTGACTCTATCATGTAGCATTAAGCCCGACTATCGTCTATTACCAAGGTTATTTTCATTGAAATATTTTTTAAAAACGTTATTAAATAAATATATTGTTATTAACGATAAGCAATAATTTCAGGATGAAGTTAAACGTTTCATTTTCAAACGTAAAGTTCAATTTATCGAAAGGTAAACTTTGGTACGTCTGCGTATTTCTCAATCAAATGTGGTTACCGAATCCGAAAGACATCGAAGAATTTCGTATGAGCCTAACGCGAGTTCGCGAGGAAACCGAGCAGAATATTGTCTTCTCATCCAAGGAATTGATGCGTGTAAGATCAATCATAACGCTGGCATCGTTTATAATGGGTCGAGAAAAATCAGAATACAGTAATAACGCCATACCAACGTGTACTGTTACCGAGTCCGAAAGGTAAATATTTATCTATCTATTCCATTCTGAATTTACAGGATAGTGACTTTTAGAATGTTATAGGGCGGCATCAAAATACACTGTACACTCCAAATTCCAATTACTAAAGAAAAACTACGGTAAAATTTATTTTCTTTCATCAGAATAATGCATTTAGACGAAGAAAAGATTGGTGATTTTCATTATTTTTTTTTCAAAGCCAATAATTTGTTTTCGCGTTTTTAGTTATATTACATACAAATTTTAAAAAATGCAGATTCGAGAAAAACGCGGTCAAAGTTTTGATAAGAGCCATTACATAAAGATGTTATAAAACTTGCAATAAATTCTTTGCTGAAATTTTTTTTTTAACCATACCAAAAATTAGCATGGAACTAAAATTGATGCATATCAATTAAATAAAAAATCTCTCCGAAAATCCATTGGACACTCACAGACACTTACACAAAAGAAGCTGTATGATCATCTGGGAATGGAAAAGAGAATTTATTTTTCCGACGGAAAGCTATTTGGAGTAATAAGATGATAGTATGTTAATATTCTTTTTATTTGTTTCAGAAGCGTAATATCTTCTGAATTTAGCGAAGAAGATCTGGAACAATGGATGAGATCCATAAATCTTTCCGGCTTCGACGACAATATATCGCCGCACAATCACGTAGATCTGTTGCTTAGAATAGTTATCGGAGAGGTTTGCAAAGTTGTATTATTACACACAAGACTGCAAGCAGATTTTCTTTTCTTTGTAATAATATTACCTTATGTTTAGCTTTCGTTCCACGCTGTAACTACGTCTGATGGCCGAGAAAAACCGTACTTGGTCCTGAGACTTTGCACAATGTATTTTGAAGCAGCAATAATGGAATACGGACCTGCCTTTCAATTCGGTGTCGGCAGTATAGTACTGGCTGACAAAACTAACGCCGGAATTACAGGGTCTTATCTAGAGCTTATATCCACTGATGGATCTTACGATGTCATCAGTGTTTCCTATCGAAAGGTATATTCAAAATATTATCGATTCACATTTGTAGATATGTAGCAGAACAAACTTTAATCCTTTATTTACCAAAAACTTGGCCCTAGTAATGACAGGCTTTGACTACTTTTTTTTAACAACAATACAGATTAAGAAAAGTTCCTAAAGTTTGATTCATTTTGAAAAATCATGTCGCAAAGTTATTGATAAATTAATTTTGAAACCAGTTTAATAATCATTTAGAAAAACTTTCGTTATGATTCTAAAATACAATCGTTGTTTTTTTTTTTCAAATACATATCATTTTTTTAAAGATTTTTTTTACAACTTCGAAAATTACGATAAAAGTTTTAAGTCGGTTTTTATAAAACTGTTCAATGACCCTGAATCTTTTTTGTTTTTGTATTTGTTTCATAAGAACAAGTGCTTTGTACAATTATCATGTACAAACACAAAATACATCATTTTCAAAGTTTTGTCTTTTCAGGTGAAAGCGGATTGTCCCGATTTCAAATCTCACTTCCGTAGCATCGAACAATCCTTCGTACTCAATATCACGAATCTCAACGTAGTCTTTCATCGACAAGCATTCTTGAAACTGAAGCACTACTGCTCTAGTGTGATGACGTGAGTAAAAAACTTTGGCTCAGTCCCAATTAGAGCAAATTTGATAAACGGCTTCTTGAATTATTATTTCAGACTACGATATACGAAGATATTCGACCTAATAGCTGTTTTACGATACGGATTCGGATTCATGAGGAAAACCGATAATGATCCACCTGTGCCACCAGGTAAGATCTTTTAATATGAATATAAAAAACAACAGATGGCCAAATAAAAGTTTCATTATTGCTTATTATTTTCTATATTTCATTAAGCTATCTGTATGAAAAAGAATGTTGATAATTACTATGTTAACTATTCTTAGAATCAACACCAGAAAATTAAAATATATTACACACACACATATACGTTCGGATATTTTTTTAAAAGTCCTTTTCTGGACAATTTACATATTCTGGCATAAAAATCTAGGGACAAATAAAAGCATGCAATAAAAAGTTAATTTATGGAAGAATATTGAATTTTTTGTTATTAGTTTTTTGTAAGATCTTTGACTATGAATATAAAAAATGACAGATGGAAAAATAAAAGTTTCATTATTGCTTATTATTTTCTATATTTCATTAAGCTATCTGTATGAAAAAGAATGTTGATAATTACTATGTTAACTATTCTTAGAATCAACACCAGAAAATTAAAATATATTACACACACACATATACGTTCGGATATTTTTTTAAAAGTCCTTTTCTGGACAATTTACATATTCTGGCATAAAAATCTAGGGACAAATAAAAGCATGCAATAAAAAGTTAATTTATGGAAGAATATTGAATTTTTTGTTATTAGTTTTTTGTAAGATCTTTGACTATGAATATAAAAAACGACAGATGGAAAAATAAAAGTTTCATTACTGCTTATTATTTTCTATATTTCATTAAACTATCTGCATGAAAAAGAATATTGATAATTACCATGTTAACTATTCTTAGAATCAACACCAGAAAATCAAAATATATTACACACACACATATACGTTCGGATATTTTTTTAAAAGTCCTTTTCTGGACAATTTACATATTCTGGCATAAAAATCTAGGGACAAATAAAAGCATGCAATAAAAAGTTGATTTATGGAAGAATATTGAATTTTTTGTTATTAGTTTTTTGTAAGATCTTTGACTATGAATATAAAAAATGACAGATGGCAAAATAAAAGTTTCATTATTGCTTATTATTTTCTATATTTCATTAAGCTATCTGTATGAAAAAGAATGTTGATAATTACTATGTTAACTATTCTTAGAATCAACACCAGAAAATTAAAATATATTACACACACACATATACGTTCGGATATTTTTTTAAAAGTCCTTTTCTGGACAATTTACATATTCTGACATAAAAATCTAGGGACAAATAAAAGCATGCAATAAAAAGTTGATTTATGGAAGAATATTGAATTTTTTGTTATTAGTTTTTTGTAAGATCTTTGACTATGAATATAAAAAATGACAGATGGCAAAATAAAAGTTTCACTATTGCTACCTCATTATTTTCTATATTTCATTAAACTATCTGTATGAAAAAGAATCTTAATAATTACTATGTTAACTATTCTTAAAATCAACACCGGCAAATCAAAATATAATACATACATACATATACGTCTGAATATTTTTTTAAAAGTCCTTTTCTAGACAATTGTAATATCCTGGCGAAAAATCTAGGGAAAAATAAAAGCATGCAGTATAAAGTTGATTTATGGAAGAGTATAATTGTATATTTTCTTATTGTTCTGCAGGTGCAATCAAGCTGAGTTATTCGGCGAGATTAAATTCGTTTGTTCTTCGATTGTGCGACAAAGATTCCGATTTTTTGGAACTAAAAATCGTTGGTGCCGAGAGCGACTGTATTTACAATGCTAATCAAAGGATGATACTAAGAGCGCACTTGCGAGGTTTAGTCATCGACGATCTACGGGAAATAACGCTGTATCCCAAGGTACTCCAAATACATTGTCTCGTGATTTTGATTTTTCATTTAACTAAAATATCTTTTTATGATTTTAAGGTGATGACAACCGACGAAGATGGAGTATTCGATTTCAAATACGTTAGACATTCTCCGAAGCTTTACTCGTGCTCAGATATTGGAAGCAGCCGGGACGATGTCAAATCCGACGGTTCTTTCAAGCTTTCCGTGGGAAAAATAAATTGTCTTCTCCATTCCGAGATGATAATACAGTGTCGAGTATGTTTTTCTGCGATAAGTATAATTATCAAGTGCGAGTGAGGGTCAAAATAGCGAATGACCAAAATAGCGAATGGTTAAAATAGCGAATTTCAAAATGAGGAACGTCTGGATCTAGAATGGCCATCATTATGAAATTCGTTATTTCAGCCATTCGCTATTTTGATCATTTACTATTTTGACCCCCATCTTATTGAAATGCCATCAAAATAGCGAATGGCTAAAATAGAGAATTTCATAATGATGGCCATTCTATATTTGGACGTTCCTTATTTTGAAATTCGCTATTTTGGCCATTCGCTATTTTGGTCATTTGTTATTTTTACCCCCACCCTCAAGTGCTGTAGAAATTTTTTCTTCTTCCAGTATTTCATGCAACCGTTTGCGCGACTTTTCGACGTCTTGCCCATCGAGAGATTGCAAAAAATGTTGTACAAAACAATCGACGAGTTTCGAACGAGCGCAACGAAGCTACATCTTTCCATCGATATACAAGGGCCTACGTTCCTCTTTCCTCAAAATCGCGACAATCCGAGTGTTCTCGTTTTTGACATGGGTACGATCGCTAAAAATGCAAACATCCCGAGAGCCCATAAATATTTTTACAAAGTATAGCGAAGCATTAAATTTACAGGCATACTGACTATCGAGAATTTTTTCAAAAAGAATGGCAAAGCTCGTCAACCCGACGACACCGGTAGTGCTGATTCTCATGTCTCCATTGTAGATAATATTTTGGTAAAACTTACATCCATGACGTTATCAAGAGCTATTATGACTCTCGCTGGAGTTTTAAAGATGCAGGTACGTCAATCGTTTCAGATATCGATGAAATGGATCAATATCTTTGGCTTACGTTGTTTTCAAAACGACGTATGCTAGATTTAATTCGTCGAATAAATTTTAGAAAATATATATCAGAAAGTTTTTTTTTGAATACATATTTTATACAATATATATTTCAGACAGAGTTGTAAATCCCTATTAATTCATGAGATATAGTTTACAGTACAATTTGTTTTGTAATTATGATTTCATAATAATAATATGTAGTTGTTATAAAATAGAGTGTAAACATTTGAATAGCTGAAAAAAAATACTAATTTTCGCTTTAATATTGCAAGAAATAGTGGAAAAAATGGAAGAAATAAGTAATGCATTACTTTCTTAATGCATTACTTATTTTTTTCCATTTTTTCAAAAGGAGTACCGTGAATTTTTATTGAAAAATAATAATTTTTGCAGCCATTCCAAAGTTTAATCATCGTAATACAATCGCTACATGTTATTATTATAAAATCATAATTGTAGAGCTGATCGTATCATCATTATTTCTATAAGTATTAGGCATTTACAACTCTGATTTCAGACAATATATATTTCAGAAAATAAACATTTAAGAAAATTTATATTTCAGTGAATATAATAGAGATCTCTAGGTCTCTATTATTACTTTTCAACCTTTTTCAACAGGGTGAAAGGAAATAAAAACAAATTTTATAATTATTCCCAGGAGCCAATAGTCGAACCTATCCAAATCCGACTGGATGCAAAGAGAAACACCGAGTTGCGAAGTATGTTGGGCTTTGAGACATACGGTCTCTTCGAGGTGCACGGTTCGGTTGACACTCTATTGATAAATCTCGGACAAAAGGATTATGCAACGATGGTGAACATCTGGGAAGACAATATCACAAAGATTCAGGCAGAACGCGATCCAATCGCCGTCGCCAGGAAACAGAACGCTAAAAAAATTAATGGCGCTCGTCCGAATATCGACGATGCTGTAGTGAAGAAGCTCGAAGCTTTCTTCAGCCAGGACGAACAACCTATGTGCGAAATTAGCACGAAACTCACGTTGGATGGATTGCAGTTGAATCTATTTTCCGACACAGACGAGGTATACAGCCGCAAACAACATCTTCAACACCAACAACACTTTATTTTTCTTTGTTTTACACGTTTCTTTTATTCCAATCGTATTATTGTATTTATTTGTTAACCATTATATGTCTTGTCCACTAGGAGGCTTCGCCTTTTGGCTTCAAACCGCATTTTCAGTCATCACACACTGGTATTTTCTTCACGTAAGATTTATTTTTTTCTTTTAGTTGCCCCATCTCATTTATGCACATAAACATCGTCTATTTTATAATTCCTCAATGATAACACTACATTATGTAGCTAGGATAAATTTATGGATAATCAACATGTTGTTTATCTTTATATCACACGCAATTTTTTCCTTCAAATTGCCAACATTCGTTGAAAGCAGTTTGTTCGTATCTTTTTTATCGAAAAAGGTTTTTTCGATCAGGTTTTAAATAATTTGCATCGAGATATAAATGAATGAAATGATACTAAAAAAATAAGTTTTTCATAATATTATTAAAACATATTAATGAATCAGTTGAACTTTTTTTTTTTAGAAAACTTCATTTTTTCACGTTTTAAAAGAATTCGTTTGGAAATGTTATTTTGTACATTCTTAGGTATTGAGCTCACCGGTTCGTGACTTGAACAACGGTTTAGGAAAATTAACTTTGGGTGAGGTCGTAGCAACTTTTGATCTCTACAGCAATAGAAGCATGACTACGAAGATCTCTTTGCGAACCTGCGTTTTGGAGGACACGAGGAAAGAAGCGGCGGTTATCAGAAAGTTCGTAATTATTATTCAAATAGAGTAAATAACACTTAAATATTAATTCCACAGAAATTGGTATAAAAATGACAACTTACAGAATCATTCAATCACCGGCAAAATCAGCGGGTATGAACTTCGAATCCTGCATTTCTGTCTCCGAACCTCCGGTCTTTGACTTTACGTTTACACAAGCGCCTACCGGCGACAGATGCATCGATATGCTCGTGGAAGAGACTCGATTGAATCTCTCCATACCTTTCTTGCTTCGATTGACTCGCTATTTCGTCGATTCGTTACCGCACGAAAAAATTGAGCAAGGCGTCGTCAATGATGCGTTTGAAGATCATCCAGTGGTGAGTAACAATAAAATTTGCAGTATTTTACTGTCCATAATTCTTACCTAAAACAATAATTGTAAGGATAACAAAATATATTGAAAATAATAAGTGTCATTGGCATCGTAAAATAAAGATGATCGAAAATACTAAGAACATTGACAATAAACTAGTTTGTAAAAATATTTTAATTAACTCTTAGAAAACGTAATTTTACTGTTATGAAAAAAATTCGCCGATTTTCCCAAAAACATAATTTTTTACAGAATTTTTTTATTACGATGGCATTTTTGGTTCCTCTTAGAGGATTATCGAATTTTTAATGTTTATAAGTTTAAAATGGACCAAAAGCACATTTAAAGAATTATTTTACTTAATTTTGCAAAATCAATCTTACGTATCTGCAATGACGTCGTTTCCTTTCACAATTTTTTCTAGTCGCTAAGTATTCAAATAAAAAATATGCATAAAATAATACATGGATAATAGATTATAAGATTTGTTAATCATTTGTGTTGCAGGTATGTGATTCCCTAGATTCGGAGCCTTTTTCAGAGTCGCAAGACATGCCAGGTAGGCTCAAATTTAATTTATTATATTCTGAAAATAATCAAAATATTCCTAATACGAATAAACATCATTTTAAATGAGAAAAAACACATAAAACCCATTATATTTAATAAATGAATGATGAATATGCAACGTATTTCTTCTTTCACAAAAATAGCAACAAAGTGAGATTTTTAAACGCGGCCACAAATGACAAAAACATAATCGTCGACATAATTCAGAATTAATTAAGTCGATCGTCAACTGCATTTAGAATTAATTGAGCTTAAACTTAACACTTGAAAGTATAAACATCAAATGTCATCATTTGATTATTACAATTTCCGTGATATTCGGGTAAAAAATGGAAAAAATTTGCGTCACGTCGATTTTCCTGGGAAAACTTCTACAAAATTTCCAGATGTGAATCTATTGTCCACGGAATTTTTAAACCGTAAATTAATTTCCTATCGGCATGGAAGTTATCAAAATAAAACTATTTAAATGGATAAAATAATTTTAATATATTTATTTAATAGTATGTTCATTTCGGATGCAGGTACAACAGTGTCAATTCGAATTCGTAAACCGGAGATCCTGCTTTTCGGTGATTTAACAGCGAGTAACGCACACGCGATATTGATACAAGCGGAATTGGCGATCGAGACAAGTCAACACACAGGATCGTCGTCTATCGTATGTTCGCTGTCGAATCTTCTTGCTAAGAGCAAAAGCCAGGAGCGTTATCGGCGACAATTGCCTCAATGGGTTTTACGTCCTAGCGACGTAGAGATTTCAATGAAAGAAGTCGAGGCTGAAAATCGGATGCAGATGAACATTGACGTCAATACTATAGACATTCACATTTCTCCAGGCATCGTATACACGTTGAACGAAGTAACTTTAAAAAATTATTCCCAAATTCTGATTACGAACGATTTGTTAAATAATAATTTTTTTTTATTCTCGCAGATATTCAAAGAAGCATCGGGAATTTTTAACGTTGTCGACGCAAAGTTTGATAGCACAAATGGCAGTCAAGATTCTGCTACGCACGTTGATCTGTGGTCTCCAAAAAAAGTGTTTGTCGTACCTTGCAGGGAAATTCAGCCATGTAAATATTAAAATTACAAAGCTTAGTTATTTCGAAAAAATTGACAATAAAAAAAATAAGATATAGTTATTTCGAAAAACATAATATATATTTTATTTTATTTCAGTCATGATGATCAAAAGGCGCGCGTCACGTGAACACACACCGCAGATTCAAGTGTTAAATTTAAAACCTGTGCCTATACACATATTGCTCGAGATGGAAGACACTATCGAGAGAATTCCGATGATTAAGACCGAAATGGAGATATGTGGGTCGTTCAATTCAGTGGACGATCGATTTCAGGTCGAATCGACTCTGAAAGTTCACGCTTTTTGTTACAACGCCAGCCAAGGAAGTTGGGAACCCTTGATCGAGCTTTCAACGAAGGACGACCTTGTCTACACTCCGTGGGAATTATCCGTTAAGGCAAGTGAACAAATGTTAATTTAGTACATTAATATATAAGGATGAGAGAAATATGAGAATGATTTGCACTCACCATTTTTCACAAGGTGAAAAATCGATGGATGTGTGAAGATGGAAAATAATGAGGAAGAGATGTGCCGAAGCTACTTTTTTTTAGAGACACATTATCGAAAAGAGTATTTCTTTTATAGATGTATCAGGCAGAAGCGTATAGATTGGGCTCCTGCTGTCCGGTCACGACAAATCACGTTAAAAAAGGAACACCAAAGCGAAAGAAGGGAGATCCATTTGACATTGAGGACGAGAACAACGAAG
Source organism: Ephialtes manifestator (assembly GCA_963970395.1). Taxonomy (NCBI): domain Eukaryota; kingdom Metazoa; phylum Arthropoda; class Insecta; order Hymenoptera; family Ichneumonidae; genus Ephialtes; species Ephialtes manifestator. The sequence goes on along the minus strand of OZ019968.1, from coordinate 40,430,833 downwards.
ATATGATCTTCATTCGACCAGATCTTAACGGCTCGAAAATTAATCGTAAGTAAATAAAATCTAATTATTGGGTGTAATTTCAAATGATTTTTCAAATTCAGAGCCAACGTTTACGTTTTATAATCCGCGTCATGCACTATTAAAATACATTCATGGTATAAATCTTAAGCAGAATAAATCTGTGGAAATTTTGAGAATTTTCGTTTATTTTTCATTTACTTTCGATCCATAGCTTTTTCGAAATCACTTTAACTAACGTACATTAGGTACAGCTTTTTAAAAAATCATCGCATTCTTGCTTAAATATAGAATAGTTTCCAACTTTTTTTTGTAAACTATGAATTTTTTTCAGTAAATAGACATAAAATATTTTTACAATGTTAATATTAATATATGTTTAAAAAATGGACGTTCGACCGCAGATTCTGATTACACGTTAGAACAAGAGGAGGATTCAGATTCAAACGACGACGAAGGCTCGGAAAAATTAGCGAGAAGTTTCAGTCATCTTTTTACGAAAGACAGCAGCGATGAAGAGGATAGCGATTCTGATGCGTCAAGCAAGTACGAGGACGAAGGATTGGAACTTACACCGGAGCATGTTGTTGAGACAAGTATAAATTGACCATATCAAGTTCGTAGAATAATTTTGTTAATGTATTCTCAAAAAGTAAACGTTTCTTCCAGACTGCTCAGCCGAAATGAGTCATTGTCCAATAGAAGGTGACCCTCTTACAACGTACATCATCGTGAGTGCTGAGGAAAAGATAAACTTCACCGTCACACCTAACACGATTTCGATAATGGACACTATATTGAACACTTTTTCGAAAAGTCGAACGGGGATTCCAATATTAGTGACAAACGCTGGAAAACTGAGTCTTCTGAATGGAATTGGCCATGCAAGCCGCATAGAATTGCGTGCCGAAGAGAAGGTTCGCATTTTTCCTCAAATTCGTTTGCGATGCGTGTGAAAATTAAACCGAAAAACAAACATTTTTTTTTATTTTTCGGTTGATTCTTCTTGCCTATCTACCATTTTTTATCGTTCTCGATTTGCCACGGCTAATTCGTCACGGATTCGGGCTGAACGATTTTATTAGAAATACTTGATTGTACTATTTAGAATTTATATTTCTTCTAACATAAATTTGGTCAACTAGTCGTTTAGTACACGTTAATATAACTATAAGCTAACCATATTTTGACAGTGCGCACGGAAACTTTCAATCATCGTGTGAAGACAATATTAATTTCTTTTTTAACTTGGCGTCGAGTCGCTACTGCAACTCTTGATACTATTCACGTTCAAGAGCCTTGGCTGTATTTTATTACAGTACGGAGTGAACACGACTAAAAATTGCAGATTTGCGATGCTTAATGTTCACTTTATATGTTCTAAATGCAAATTTTCTCAAGAAAACAGGGCACAAATTTAAGGCAACAAAACATGTCTCATTTTTTGTCGATAAAAAAAAGTTTTACAAAACCTCATACAGAGTTTGTAATAATTTTCGGTGCGCTTAGCTGATTTTGTCTCGGTGCACAAAATGAACATTTCTATCTATTTTCTGATACTTTGAATGGCTCAGTTTCCTTAAGTTATCACGTCAAATTATTCTTATACTTTGATGTTATATTTGTTATAGATTCTTCTATTATGGTTCGATTAAATTTTAGTTTTTTCAGAAATGCGCATAGAAGAAAAATTATGATTTGCACTGTCGAGGTGGTACTTTACCTTTACAACTTGACAATTTACAATTCAATATATTTATATTTACAATTTTACAATAAAAAATTTAATATTTTCAATTTTATCGACTTTTAGAATGGTTCGGATGGTGAAGTGCGTTTAATAGCTGCCCGAGAATACCGAACGACAGAATCACCTGCGAGCGTGCCCAGTAGTCCCGAAGCTGAGCTTTTCCAAAGTGGAGAATCGGGTCAATTCATGGCAGCAACGATTGAGAATGGATTTGCGGATCAAGAGGATAATACTCGCGAGAATCCTCTCTGCACCCCAGATATATTTCCCGATGACTCACCGATGCAGATATACAAAAATTTAACCGAGGAAAACCTGAGAATACACATTGACGGTATGTTTTGAGAATTCACAAAACTTCACTTAAAAAAAACATCGATGCTAACACGATTCATTAAATTTTCAGGCTTCGACGATACTTCTCTCTACTGCCCAAAATGGCAAGGATACAAACTTGTCCCGTTACGCCCGGCGAAACACGAAGTTCGATACCACCTAGTCGTCCAAGTTTCCACTGATCATCATCTTCATCGGACGATATCCGTACGATCTCCTCTTCAGGTAACGCTTCATCCAATTCAAAGTTATATCGTAGATACACTGTTAAAAATATTTACGATAAAATTACCACACATATGCAGAAAGTTCTTTTACAGAAACGGGTATATAAATTTACTACATGAATATAATGTAAAATTGATGTACATTTCTGCTAAATTCGTTACAAAAATTGTCTTTTTTATATAAGTTACATTCAGTTTCACAAAACATACATTGAATTTTCATTTTCTTTCGTATATTAAATTGAATTTCCTACACGGGTTCAGTCCTACATTTTGAAGAACAAAAATAAAGTAGTCGTAATACCTTAATCGAGTAATTCCAGGGGAAGTATGTAAATTGAGCTAATACTTTATTTGAAAATCGATAAAAATATCAGTTAAATGTATAAATTATTTTGGTCTATATTGAAAACAATATATGATACAAAAAAATAACAACATAAATTCTCTGACTGGAATATTGATTCCGTAGATACGGAATGAAACTTCGTATGCTCTTGGCCTTTACTACAAGAAACAACTGGTCGAGAAACTGCAGCTTCCTCACGTTGGCGAAGCTCTCAATCCCTTCGACGATAACATGAGGATAACTGTAATTGAGCCTCAAGATACTTATAACGTGCCTCTGTACATCACTTACCATTTTCCAATTCACATTCTGCCAGTCCACTCTGAGTAAGTCAGCATTTCTTTAATTTTTATAAATGTAATAAGTGACTCAGTGCTCCTAAAGTTTGTTCATAAATAAGGAAAATCGTTATGATATTAACAGAAAATACCAAGTGAGTGAGCGAGGAATTTGCTGGAGAGAATTGAGCGACAATATGCACATTGCCAAAGACATTTATTGTATCTCTAAAGAAGAAAACTGCAACTCGGTGTTTGGCGTAAAAGTTGTTTGTGCGGAGAATGTTAATTTCGTGAGAACAAATTGTCAAGTGCCACAGTACCTGATTACCGTGGTACCACCTCTGTCTTTCGACAACAAATTGCCGTTCGTCATCGACATCAGTGTACCGTCAATAGAGTACGAAGTGAGAATCGAACCCGGCGAAAGGATAAATGTATATTCGCTAAAATGCGACAGCGATACGTCAGTTTTTTTCAAGGTAATTAAAAGTGCATTCTTCAAAATGTTGTCCATTCTTCAAAATGTAGTGCATTCTTCAAAATGTAGTGCATTCTTCAAAATGTAGTGCATTCTTCAAAATGTTGGGCATTTTCCTAAATCTTGCACATTGTCCAAAATCTTGCACATTGTCCAAAATCTTGCGCATTTTCCAAAATCTTGCGCACTTTCCAAAATCTTGCGCATTTTCCAAAATCTTGCGCATTTTCCAAAATCTTGCACATTGTCCAAAATCTTGCGCATTTTCCAAAATCTTGCGCACTTTCCAAAATCTTGCGCATTTTCCAAAATGTTGCGCATTTTCCAAAATGTTGCGCATTTTCCAAAATGTTGCGCATTTTCCAAAATGTTACGCATTTTCTAAAATGTTGCGCATTTTCCAAAATCTTGCGCATTTTCCAAAATCTTGCGCATTTTTCAAAATGTTGTGCATTTTCTAAAATGTAGCATATTTTCTAAAATGTTGTGCATTTTCCAAAATGTAGCATATTTTCTAAAATGTTGCACATTATCTAAAATTTTGTGGATCGTTTAAAATTTTGTACAATTTTTACATTATTATTAATGATTTTTTTTTTCAGATTCAGAATTATCTCGGAACACAATGGACCGGCACATTCAAATTGAACAATGAACTCGAGAGAAGATCCGTTAAAATGTTTGCGGACAGCGAGTCCGATTCAACAAAGCCTTTCGTGCTCTGTGTAGAATTGAACAAAGCCTCGAGCTGGACGGTGGTTATATACGCTCAATATTGGATCATAAATAAAACCGGCCTATCTTTGCAGATTCAGGTGAGGACCATTAACTGAGCGCACTTGTATTGCATATTACGATCCGTGCGGAATAACTTTTTCTGACAAAGCTTGTCCGTCAAGAAAAACTTTTTCCAACGAGTATTAACTCATGCGAGACGAGACGCGTGACTTTCTGTCCATGAGTTAAAAAAATAGTATGTGATATTCGCACGAAGAAATAAATACATGATAAGGCAAAATCGTAGGAGATTACTCAAGTGTTGATTGCCGATGAAATAAATGAAATTGTGTTATACATTTTGCAGGAATCACTTTCTAACACGGTAGACATACCGGGTGAGGAGTTGATAGTATTTTCGCAAAAAAAGAATCGCAAGAAGCTGATAATGGTGAAAGCTCATCAATCAGATTGGTCTTTGCCGTTCAGCCTCGACGCAATAAGCTCAATGTCGCTGATAGCTTGCAAGGACTTGGAGAGAAAACGAAAATATCGTATACTCGCTGAGATCGCAACTTCGAATCTCTCGCCACAGTTCACGAAGATCGTCACCTTCCTACCATATTTTTATATTAAAAACGATACCAAGAGAACTCTGAGATTCATGGAAGAGAACGAGGACGCTGATCTGTGGAACGATTTGCTACCCGGTCAGGGTGTCGCTTTTTGGCCTTACACCGAATCGATGAGAATGCGATTGAAGTGGAAGAGCAGTCAATTGGTTTCGCAACATTTCGATGTTACCAAAGTCGGAAGAATTGTCTTACGGATGGAAAATGGGGTAAACCTATTCAAAATTATAGCTCAAAAATATTTTTAGACGATTTAACGTTTGGCAATCATATAATCCCTGCGAAAAATCCACAACTTTTAATAAAACCGATTTTATCTTAAGCATTAGAAATTTAACCATGTTTAAAATATCTATCTAAAAGATTCTCTGAAAATGCTATGACTGAAATCTTTCATATACTTCCCATATTATTTTGTTTCTATTTCTCTAACACCGAGAATTGTCATAATTTTCGAAGTAATGAAAATCAATAGTTGAAAGCCACTAAGATATCAAAATAAGGTAAATGTCCCCATTCCCGTACCCTATAAAGCCAACCAGACAACTGTATGGCTTTTTTCGTTGCGACGAATTTAAATTTGGAGATTGTTTTTGCACCATTGTAAAATTCAGTTAATTCTCTTTCTAAAAATGGGTTATTCAATCGATTCCGCCAATTATTTCACCAGATAGAGGCTGATTAATTCATGCTTATTAGTGTCCCATCTGCCGACACAGCTGTTCCCAATCCCGACCAGCGATGACCCCATTTTCGACCACTAGGGAAACGGAGATCCCGAAGAGTAATAAAATTTTTTTAAAAATAAATAAACATGATCCGGGATTGTACTATTAATATTTGTATTGCACAATTATAAAAACAACTTCATTTTTCGGAACTTATGTTACATTTCCGTCTCCACATACACTTTTTTTTTACGATGCTGTAAAAATTGAGATATTTCAAAATTTTGATCAGTGAGGGAAAAAAGTCCAAGTCCTTCGCAGCGATCCTGTAAGAATTGAATTATATCAATCTTTTTTATCACCGAGAAAGTAAACCTTGTAATAAAGAAATTTTGTTGACTGCCTAAATAACGTTTACGGTAATGGGGGCAGCCAGGCATTTCGTTGTGCCTAACTTCGACCACCGTAAAAAAATGAAAAATAAATTATTTATAACTTTTTTTTTTGCTGGATCAGTAATTGAACTCACAATCTATCGTTTGCACTAAAAATTATTCGATTTTTACAAATTCCGGATGCAGTACGGACTATTGAAGCGGTCGGCGGAATTTAACCTCACTGTTAAGAATACGCTCGGTTCGCGACAAGCGTTTGGAAATACGAACAAAACTTGGATTGTATTATTGTACTTACTCTTTACGTTGCAATACTCTCACACATAGGGTCCTCGGAATATTGTACTATGCTCAATTGTTGTTATTTTTGCGCAGCACTCGCGTAAATAATTATTTCCGTCGAAGTGGTCGGCAGAGGGAGCATGGACGGGAATGGGGACATTTACCTTATGTTGTTCATCTGATTTCTATATATTTTTTTTTTATGTTGCATTTCCCCCCGTCTGCAGGCATTACGCCTATTACAGGGTCGGCCCGGATCAGTAGCCAGTCCCCCCTGGGGGTCTGGTCCGGATCAGTAACCAGGCCCCCATGCGGCCGCATCCGACTTCCCCCTCTATATCGCATTCGCCATAGCATTTCTGCTATGGGCATAGGGAAATTGCGGAAAACCTATGCCGATATAGCCGGTCTCGAGTTCGCCTCCCGGCACCGGAGCTACGTCACGTTTCGTCGAGAACGTAAACATGGACTACAGCTGTATACATGTGACCCCCACAGGTAGAAATACCTGTGTGGGTCTCATGTATACATCTGGAGCTTCATCGCGCCCGTATTTACATTTTCGACGAAAATCGACGGCACTGGGAATCGAACCCGCGACCTACCGATGCTCTGGACTAGAGGCCAGTACACTGACCACTAGACCATCGCACCGGTTTTGATTTCTATATTGTTATCTATCGAAATGGTAATAATGTATATATTTTTGTTTTTGTAGTCTGCGTTGTGCGTTGATGTAGCAGGAGGAAACAATTCACCGTTCATTGTCACCTTCCAAAAGTATCAATCCGGCGATGCGCCGGTTAGGGTGGACAATCTTTGCGACGATTTGTTCCTGAAGATGAATCAAGTAAACTTGGGACAGGTCGCACTCTTGAGCCCCTTCCAGAGCATATTGTACACTTGGGATGATCCTACGGAGAATAGGGAGCTCATTTGGAACGTCTACAATAGCAGAACCAAAGGTTATACGGCGCAGTTTAATACGGTATGTACAAATCTTTTATCGATCCAGTATAGTGCAACATTGTGCAACAAGAGTCGAATTTTGGCTCGTGTTGCACACTATATTTTTTGTATCAAGTGCATAAATAGGGGTACTACGAACTTTCGTCCCTAAGGTTGAAAGTGAAACACCAGGGGCGAAAGTGAAGGAATCGCGAATTACGCTTGCGGCAACCTATCGTTTCAACATTGCTATGAAACTAGTCACTTCCCTAGCAATCACGGTAACTTTCAAAACATGTCGAAATAACCGTGAAATTACTGAGTCGTTTTTGACCCCTTTAGTGACTCGGAATTTGTCAGAATAACCGTAGAAATGACCGCCGGGCTTTACCAATTTCTCGACGGTCATTTCTACAGTTATTCTGGCAAATTCTGAGTCACTAATTTTTCGACGGTCATTTCTACGGTTATTCTGACAAATTCTAAGTCACAAATTTTTCGACGGTCATTTCTACGGTTATTCTGACAAATTCTGAGTCACAAATTTTTCGACGGTCATGTCTACGGTTATTCTGACATATTCTGAGAGTCACCAAAAGGGTAAAAAACAACTCAGTCATTTCACGGTTATTTGAACTACTTTTCAGTCATTTTCCGGTTATTTTGAAAGTTATCGTGATTGTTAGGGTTTCGGCCCGCAAAATTGCCATGGAAAGCACCGCTGTTCATGCGCGTGTTACAAAAAACACGTTATGGTACAGCAATGTAACCTGGAAGTCACACGTGATTGTAACAATGTAACGCTTGCGTTTCACTTGTTATATGCAGATAATGTTTTTGTTATGTGACATATTTTCGTTGCGGTTGCATAACAAAAGCTATGAAACCGCAACGCAACGTGCATGTAACAATTGGGACGTCACTTTCGTTACAAGAAGGTCATGTTGCTGATACCATATTGAGTTTGACAATATCTCTGGCAGGAAGTTCGACTTCTGAATCTTAATGGGTTTAAATTATGATTGCATCATTGAATTGATAGTTATAGATTGTAGTAATTTTTTAATGATTTTTCCTTCAATTGTATTCAACAAATAGGTCAGTGCTACAAAAACAGCTGCTGTAAATTAAATTGATAAGGTTGATGAATGGGAAAAAAATGTGCAGCTCTGTCTATTTATCTTATTTCCAGCTTTATTACAAATAATATTGGTAATAAAAAGGTGAATGATATTTATGTTGCATTTAATTGGCAGGACGCTTACGGCCAAGAAATTGTGACGTTCCGTACACTTCGTCGATCCCCGTTGACGCCAATTGTGAAGAAGCTGTCGCAGGACGCACGACTGTCAACCTCCGCAAATTCGATGTCGGGCTGCAGCAGTAGTAGTAGCAGCGATGACGATACCGACAACGACGCGGAAACCGACGCGCCAAACGTCGAAAAAATTCGTAAAAATCGGGCTATCGTATATTGGATTAGTTACATAGAAAAGAAACAGCGGGTACTGTTGTTCACGCAGGACGAGAACATATTTCTTAAAGCAAAGAGTATCGTAGATCCGGAATGCAGCAGGAGAGAAATATTTTGTGCTCTAGCGGGTATTGGTCTTAGTATCGTAAGTGATTCCGCTGTGAATATTAATTCAAAAAACTTTTTAATCAAATTTGATTCGGTATTTAATTAAATGTGTAATATTAGGTCGTAGAGTCGTCTCTGTTGGATGAAAAAAATAGAGAACTAGCATATGCTTGCATCGCGGATTCAGCGGCGCACTGGGAAATTGACATAGGAAAACGATGGAAAACTTTAACACTGGAATTAAGCGCGTGGATGGAGGACAAATACAGCAATTCCTCGACCGAAGCGCAATTCGAAAATTTCATTGATGTGAGGATTCTACCTTTTTTTTCAATAACTGATTACTTTTTATGTGAAAATTCCTTTAGAGACACTTTTTCAGCCAAAAGTGTGCTCAAAAATCGTAACGGGCACATCTGGAAAATTTTTAAGAGAGAGCAAAGTCTTCACAAACACCTAATTACACTATTGAACAAAATTTCTAAACAGCGCGATATGTTCACAAAACTCTAATGGCACCACTAAAAAAAAATCTTAATGGAGCATAGTGTTATGAATAAACGTAATGGGCCCTCTAAAAACTTTATAAAATAAACCAAACTGTCCGCAAAAAGTTAAACGTCCTTTTTGGAAAATTTGGAAACCGATGAAAAACGTTCTCAAAAAGTGTAACGGTTCTTCTGACAAAATTTTTCTCCGGACGCGTAACGTAAATTTCCCTCAGTTTAGAACGCAAAAACGATAAAAATTGTTTTCCCATAACTTAATTTCTTGTAACTTGCTATTCATAGATTCTGCACATTAATTAATTTCTCATAATCTTAATATAAAAAAATATAGCGTGATTTTTTCACAATGATTTACAACCATCACTGTTATTTTGATGTTCTTAATGCTCATGCAATAATAATTGCAGGTGAATTTTGTGAAAATGCACATGACGAAACCATTCTTCGGGAAACTGCGACGTACTTATGCCCCAGGAGTTTGGCTACATATACGAAAATCCGACACGCTTACTTACATACAAGGAAATTTCCATAGAATACAGGTAATAATTTTTTTTTCAATATAATACGTGTTAAAAATGAAATTGCAATGCATGTATTGAGACTAATATTTAACTTCGGTGCTTTTCATGATCAGATCGACAATCAGATACACAATGCCGTATTTCCTATAATCTTGAGGCCGGCCTCGAAAAAATGTTTCACCAACCGCGCTGGAAATCCAAAGCTGAAGCATTCTGTAGAATTCTTCTTTCTGAAGCAGAGGAAAGCTACGTATGATGTGTACAAGTAAGCAGCTTAAAAAAAAAAAAAGATCACAATTTTGTATTGTACTTAATGGCATTATGATTAATTGGAAACTTTCGGTATTGCAGAAAAATCAATTTAGCTGTTAGAGAGATTCATTTAGATTTGCAAGAAGAATTTTTAATACAGCTTATCAGAGGTATGTTCCCGAAAAAAATTGAAACTAAGCACTCGATTGCGTCGAGGCTCAAATCGGACCTCTCAAATTTTTATGTTCCTCTGCCTGGTGCGAGCGACAAGGTAAGATCGAACATATTCCTCAGGATTTATTCCCACGATTTGCATCAACATGAAACATTTCAATTTTCAGTTACCCGATACTAAGAGAAAAACGGTGCTGGAATATTTACATATATCACCGATGAAATTGCATGTCAAGCTATTGGCTTCCGCAGAAGCACAAACCAGTAATTTCGATCCTACGGATTATTGTAGCTTGGTCAGATCGATATTTGAGTATGCTTGTAAAGGAACGTTTTTGAAAAGCGCTGAATTCAGGTGAATTTTTAAAAAATTAAATAAGTACGAACTATCATTCCGATATTATTTTACTCAAATTTTTTTCTGTTTGCAGATTACCTTACTTTGAAAAATGTGGTGTTACTATGGACGATAGAGAATTGTTGTTAGAATTATGGCAGAGTTACAGCGCTGAAATAAGGCATCAATTCAACGTTTTGATCCTGTCGATGACGGTGCTGGGAAATCCTTACAGTTACAATTTTAAATCACCTGGAGACTATTTTTATGATCCTGATGCTGTAAGTTAAAATTTTTATAGGCCTCTCTTTTTAATTACCTAATAGATTTCTCGAGCTTTTTTATATTCTACGATGATTTACATACGCAATCAAAAGTTTTCTTCGATTAGAATTTAAGTACTTTGCGATTAGAGAAAATAGTGAAAGCAAGAAATTTTGTAGCCAAACATTTTCCGCAAATCTTGAGCCTTAATAATATTCTACAAAAGCTTCGATATTTGTTAATAATTGTTCTGATTGTTTCGGAATAATCAGATAGTTATTCAAGGCGACGAGACGGCCGAGAGGCTGAGCTACGACGTATCCTGTCTGTTGGGTTACACCTCGATGGACGGTCAACCCGCTTCGATATTAAATTTCAACATTACTGACCTGGACGCAACGCGCATCAAGGCATGTAACATTTAATATTGAGGGAATATGTTGACGAAATCTGGCTTCCTCATAAAGAAAGGCTTTGAGAAATGTGTTAAGGTAGTTCTGTCGTGAAGGCAATCCAAACTCATATGCATGAATTTTTGACATGTTGTAAATTAGCTATTCAATTTTACTTGCACAAAATCTTGAAGGCTTTTACCGAGTATTTGAATGAACAATTAAAACTTGAAAATCGATCTTTTTACACGGCGCCAACGGGAGGGCTGGAAAAATTGATCTTTAAATCGAAAATTAACGTACTTAGATCAAAGATAGAGAAAAAATAAATAGTACTACAGATTCGCAAATCATTCAGGAATTGATGGATCATGAAAAAAGGTGAAGTCTCCGGAATAATGTTTAATTGAACCAAGGTCAAAGTGCACGATACCGGGCCAAATGACGTTTCCTAACCTAATTATCGTAAAAATGAAGTCAAATCCACACTAAACATATCAACTATTTACAAATAATCGTTTTAATTTGATTACGGCAATTTCGAAGGATTCTCGATTATTTCTTATACTATTATTGAGGCAGTCAAAGTGATGCGTATGATTATTTTTTAATGTCATATAGACTCGGAGATTTATGACTCCGGCGTACCGACAGAACTACCTTAAATGACCAAGCAGGCTATAAAATGATTCTAAAACTTTTATAACATTTTAACGCCTCAGCCGTCATTCAGAAAATTGAGTACCAAATATCCTATCTATAAACCTAAATATAATCTAATAAAATCTGAACAGGTTTCTCAATTTTTGTAAAAGTTCCTACAAGCAAAGAGACGTAACTTTGACTATTTAAACTATTTTGAGAAATTGAAGGGTGGGTGTCAAAATAGCGAATTACTAAAATAGCGAATGGCTAAAATAGCGAATTTCAAAATACGAAACGTCTAAATATAGAATGGCCATCATTATGAAATTCGCTATTTTAACCATTCGCTATTTTGACCCGCACCCAAATTGAAGAGTTTAAAAAAATTGTTATTGAAACAAAAAGTTTTGTTTATGAGGAAGAAAAAAAAATCAAAAAAACATGTTATTAAACTGTATAAGATATCGATAATGTTGACAGAAAAAAGTATCTCGCTTCGAAAGTACAGAGACGCCAGAGTCTGTTATCACGGTGGATTGTTCTTTCTCAATCGGCGTAGAGCTTGAAATGTCAGGCTTGATCGTTAAGCCGACCGACAGTACGTAAATCCGACCTAATGCGCTTTCCCTCAAGCGCATGTAAACCCGTGATTGATATGAAAAGTCTATAATTTTTCAGACACCCACCAAGAGGAATTAAGATACTCGCTCAAGACCCTCGGTAAAGGCATACTGGGCTTGACTCAGAGGGACGGAGAAAAAAATTCGCTCAAAATCCAACCGGGATTGATACTGGACACAATAAAGAGGTAAGAATGAATTGTGATTCTGCGTCCAATCACTGGAGCAACTACGCAATCACGCTTTTTTAAAATTAACAACATTATTTCAGAGCTCAAGAAATGGGGTATAACTTCGTGTCGCGTATACGTTTTCCTCGCTACATTAATCCATACCTGGTAAGAATATTATCATTCTTACAAGAGACTTAAGGGTCTTGAAAAACAAATTATTTTTAAACTCCATTAATTCTGCTAAAAAAAGCTCCCTTACTTGAAAATGTTCCGCTCGTCATTTAAAAAAAACTGATAAAGATTACGGTAATTGACTATGCTAAAAAAATTCGTTTTGAATAACAATTATGCCAAAAAGTGATTACTAAAAAAATAATTGTCTTGAATACTTTTGGGTTATATTATTTATCTTTTTCTTATTGAATGAATTCACTATTTGTTTCGGAATACACATGATTTTTTACTGAACTTTCCAACGATTTTAAATTGTGTTTTCTTTATAGCTTTGTTGTCTTGTTTAAAAAATGTTGAGAAAGTTAAGGTTTCAGAACATCACTACAAAATTCTTGAACACAGAAATTTTAATCCGGTTCAAAAAATAATTAAAAAATTTATCTGTATTCCGAAAACAAATCAGCAAATTCATTTCATAAGAATAATATTTTTCTGAAAATTTGTTAAAATTGCGGTTTTGTTTTTTGATTTTACTATTTTTGCGGAGGACTAAAATTTGTATAAAATTGAACGTTTGACCAGGAACTTATGAGAGCTACATCTTTGAAATTTTAACATTAAACTTTTTTCATCTTCGTTGAATTCAATGAGACATCCTCGTCTTTTTGTTGCATAGGCTGTTGAATTATACTCAACTTACAAAGCGAGGGGGATGCATCTACTAAATACTGTGAGAAAAAGTGACTATACAAACGGCGAGACGTATTGGGCCCACGCAGCTCTCTCGAACGACGGAAGACACATTGCCCTAATATCTTTGCAGTAAGTTTCACAAATAACACTACAAACAGAATGCTTCAACTTTCCTTTTTTTCTAACGCATTTACGTCTTAGGTACTTTTTTATTTCCCCCGACTTCGCTCAAATAATTTCAATTCGTGCGTGTAACGCGACCGCGAAATCGCTCATCTTTAACCTCTGAATTGTATGCATGCGTAATCCAGTTTCATTACTACCTAGGGAGGAAAACTGTTCTTTTTGCTTGCTCATAGAGCAAGCTTTGTTTTCATGAAAAAAAATGTTTCGCGATTTTCATGTCAGGACACTCAGAATGGTCCAAAGAGTCCAGAAAAGTGATCTAGAAAAAATGTCCGTATGTATGTATATGTGTGTAACTCCGAAAATTCGAACACCGATAACTCAAGAATCGTTTTGTATATCGAGCTCAAATTTGGCACACAAGTATAGCAGCAGACCCTCTTCAACTGCAGTAATTTTCGACAAAATGTGTGCGAAAATGTCGATTTTATGCCGTTTTTAATTTTTTTAAAAAGGAGGTACGCGCTCTAACTTTCGTAAAATTTAGTCTATTTTGCTAAATAGTTGTTTATAAGAGCAAGTGCACTCAATGTTGTTTGGTATTGAATTTGGCTCGAATCGGTAAAGTGGTTCAGATTTTACGGAATTTTGAATTTTTTAAAAAATTGACATTGTCGCTCTATTGAAACTTTTGCAAAACTTGAGATAGCGAGCTCAAATTTTGTATGTAAATGAAACAATATTGAGCCATTATATATGTATAATTTAGTGAAGAACGGTATGAAATTTTTGATTTTATGGAATGTTGAATTATTTTTCAAAATATACGTCATCACATTTACTTTCGGAAACGCTCTAATAATAACGAAATAATGGAATAACGAAATAGAAAAAGCGATTTCGCAACATGTTTATTTATCTAATTAAAACAAGGATGCAAATTAGAACCTTGCACATCGCTTCCTCATTAATTTTCGCTTTTTACAAAGCTGTCTCTATGAGGAAACCAAAATTGATTAACATACTTCCTCATAGAGGTAGCTTTATAAAAAGCGAAAAATAATGAGGAAGCAATGTGCAAGGTTCTACTTTGCATCCTCTTTTTACCCTACGGGAATAATGAAAACCGTACTGCACATGCGTTTTTGTCACTGGTTAAAAATGAACAGTTTTTGCGTACATGATTATTTTTGGCGAAAGCGGAAAGAGACCGGAGCGTGATTTTCATCTCGGCTGATTTAATTCCCCGCTATTCGCTCGGGCAACAAAACCTCGGTTGAAAACACGCACTTCCTTCCCTTACAACATTATATATAAAACTAAAAAAATACTGTCGGCAATGTTTAATAACAAAACATTTATTTCCAGGCGAATTTACCTGATAGAAAAGCGATGTATATGGGGTTCGTGGACAGTCGCGTGGTCAGTGGAGATGAAGGATCTAGTGGAAGCTCCCACAGTCGAAGGCAACAAACTGATACTTCACGTGAACAAGGTAATATCATTCAAAATCCAATGGTGCGTAATTGTGCAAGGAACGTTTATCGGTTTATTCAACAAAGAGTCTTGTCAATAGCCCAATTGGTAACGAATATATATTGTTATTTAATCTTCCTTTTTTTTCTCTTTCTGTTTTAAAGAACGAGAGTATGTCGCCACCATCGGCCGACTGGTATTTGGAAAGCAAAGACGCAACGACGCTCGAATGGCTGTGCCGTAAAATAAATACTGCCATGATACTCAACATGGAAAGCAGCAGCGTTAGTCCACGATTTGGTGCATAAATCGGCGAAATCTTCAACTACAAACAGATCGATGTATATTTCATTAATTCCCTACAATACATCTTGCATCAATGATTGCAAATGAAAAAAAAATATGAAAGATATATATATATATGTATGTATATATATATATATAAGAACAGGCCTAGCGCTTCAAAATTTATATCATTCTTCCCAATATTATTCAGATCGCAGATCCTTCTGGATAAAGTACATCTAGTTTATTTCATAATTTATTTACAAAAAGTCTTAGTAAATTACACTTACAGGCATCTCCACTCGAACTAAAGTAAATAATTTAAGAGCTACACGTATTAAGATGTCTATAGAGTAGGATACTTTGGGGCTGGGGATAAGCCTGGGCTTCGGGGGAAAGTGTTCTGCTTCGTATAGTGGGTTCGTTATTTCTTGTATTGTTTTTTTTTTCACTGCTCTAATCACGCTCTCTCGACCCCCGCAACTTTAGCTAAACGAGTTACGAAAAACAAAAAAGGAAACGAAAGAAAAGAGAATTTTATACTCTCGCTTGTATCTTCGGAAGGGTTCCCTCCTCTTTCGTTTTGTCGACGTCAATCGAGTCAAGTCACAGTTATACAAAAAAAAAAAAAAAAAAAAAAAAAGGAAATGAAAAAATAAAAATGATTTGAAAAAAAAAAAAAAAAAAAAAGAACATAAATCTACGTACATCGCTTATGGCCAGACGTTTGTAATGCAAAGATTGCAAGATGTAGCGTATATATACATACATATTTTTTCTGTATGTGTGTATGTAAAAGGAGGACGCGGCGTTACCAATCGCCCGCCTATCTCTGTGATTGTGTCACGTGTAATTACAATAATAATCAAATATGCAAGTAAAAGCTAGCACTTTTTGCCAGTTCTTCATCTTTCTCTCATTTTGTTCTCGTAATGTTTTTCTTCCTTTCTCTCTACCTCTCTTTTTACCGATTATTTTCAGTCGATTACGAGCGTTAAAAAGTTGAAAGATTGCTAAAGCATTTACATACTCCGAGCCTTGTTCCGAGTAAATACAAACTTTTTTTTCTCTTTCTTTCATTCACTATAGACAAACTCTCATACGCCTTCGATTATTTTTATCTTTCTCTCGGTTGAATTTTTTTTTTATATTCTTGGCTTTTCGTCCGAGTTTGCAACAAAACTTATTCGCGCAGCTCGATTACGGTAAGTAAAAGCGACTTGTTTTTGAGCCTCTTCTGATCGACATTCTCGAACGGAATTAATACCCTCCGTCACAATCTATCTTACAAAAGAATCGAGAAGTATGAAAAAAAGAAGAAAATTAATATGTGATTGTTTTGTTTTTTTTCTTGTTTTAATTACTTAAGTGAAATATAATCGCTTGCCTGCTTCCCTGAACTGCTTGCTTAATTTTTCCTTGTGTTATTTTTCGTATTTTTTTTGTTTACAGACACTGTCCCCGCTCCCTAATTCTTACACCAATCCCCATCCTTCAAGCACTCACGTGCATTCTCACACGCACTCACGCAGCCTCGCATACACGCACGCACGATGAGAGCCCTTCGCGTAAAGACGTCTCGCCCATCAGTATTCTCTCATTTTTCTCGTTACTTTTAATCCTCTATTACCCCTCCTCAATTAACAATGCATCACACACACACTTATAATCATAAATTTTATTCAATTAGAATTTCGAGTTCTCGCGAATTGGGAAAAATGTAGAAAAAATAAACATCATTGCAAATACTAAAAACATAGTTTCAAAAATAAATATGCCAAAAAGTTATCACTAAATTAGTTTTAAAAAAAAAACCAGACTTTTGGAAGTTCGGTTTTTTTCATAAAATAAATTCGTTAATTTAACCGAATACATTTTTTAAACTTAATTTTCATTTTTACTTCTAAGAAATGTTTGCATGGTCGGAATTTTCATGTTTTCTTCGAAAGGTCCTTATATTCCCAGAGCTGTCACTGTTCTATTAGTTTACCCCATAAATAAATTTATAATAATGATGTATCAGATTTTTTCGATGATATTGGTAAGGGAAAGTAAACATTTTATTGGAAACGAAGAAGAAATATTTTTTCACATACATTCGTTGAAAAATGCCACGAAAAATAAAATAACGGATAATGTGCAATAGGAAAAATAATGGCTCATTACTTTTGCCATGACTCCAATTTTCGTGGCATTTGTAAACGAATTTTTGAGAAAGATTCTTTTTTTAAATCAAACATTTCCTTACCGATATAATTTAAAAAATCTTCAGTAAAAACAATCGTAAAAATGTCCCCAAACCGCGTATTACAAAATTATAAAAATCGTACGAGTTCCGAACAAAAAAACAGTGGATTCGTATATAAAAAAAATAGTGTTTGAATAGTTTTTTAATTTTTTTAAACTAATTTCTTAATAACTCTTTATCATTATTATCATTGAAAATCTATGTTATTAGTATCTTCCATGAGGTATTTCTTTAGATTATTCTTGCGTCGAAAGATACTAAAATTCTAATAGAATGAAAATGTTTAGTTGTAAATGTATGTGTGAAAGATCCTTAAGCGACGTCTGTGGCTCGGTGCGCGTGCGTTACTTCTATTTCTCCCACGATTCTCGTAATTCAGTATGCTTTATTCTGCCTTTCGTTCTTACATTCTCTCCCTCTCTGTCGCTCACTTCATTTCTCTACTTCTTCCTGTGTATTTTTGTTTTCATTATCATCGTCTTCATTATCATCCTCATCATCATCATCGTCATCATCATCATCATCATCTTCTTCTAAAGGTGAGACTTTAGTGGATCTGCGCCCACGCGATAATTTGCGTCGCATAACGCGAGCCGCAAATCGAATAAGATTCAATGGAAGTGTATGTTATCTACAAAATATCTTAATTACTCGCTAATTACAGCACAAAAACATGCAAATATAAAAATTTGCATTATATTATTAATAATATTTATATAATCGTCAAGCCGACGCTTAATTCTTCATCGTTATTTCATTATCATTATCATTATTAATATTATTATTATTTTATTCTCTTTACCGCATTTTTTTCCCGTGTCGCACCATCGGTTCGTCGTGTCAATTTGTCGTGTTTCTTCATCCCCGCTTCCTCGCCGTGTTATTATTTTCTTTTTTTTTCTCCTTTTCATTTATATATTATTATGCAGATGCTGTTGCTTTTCAAGTCTCTTCATTAACTATGAAATATCTTACACTATCGATATTATTCCAATTCACAAATGGAAGGTATACCAATGGTGAACACCACACCGATGTGTATACCTAATGCGCTAACACCGATAATTAGCATTTATTTTATAATATTTTTTTTTGTTATTTCCGTAACTCGATATAAAACTACAACTGCACTGCTGGGTGAAGTGGGGGGGCGTGGGGTGGGGTGTCTTCCGCTGTGGAAGGAGTCAAGGGGGCCTGGGGCTTTAAGGGGGGTTGGGGCGAGGGGTGAGAGAGTAAAAATTACTCTCCGTCTCACTTTCGAGTTTTCAGCGTAGTATAGTTTTCACTCACGCATGGATAATCCGGGCGAGAGTCTGTTAAACCGTTTGTTTTTTCGTCATATTTGTAAAGAAATGAAAAAACAATTGATGTGTCGATTTTGAGGTGGTTAGAAAGAGGCGACGGTGGTTTTATCTCATGAAGTTACGTGGCTCGAGAGCACTGGAACAACACACGTGCGACGATCGCGGCGACCTGCTGATCGAGTATCTGGCTCATAACGAGCGCCAGTAGACGCGACTCGTGTTGCAGCAGTAAAGTTCTGTTGTCGGGATGCCTCGCGAGATTGAGAAGGGTACCGGCGGCGCGTCTAAGCATATCGAGGCTCGTGCCCATTGATTCGGGATTTTCGCGAAGCGCGGCGAGTCCGTGTTGATTAGCGACACCTAATGCGGTGCTTTCCGCCTGTTCGATGAAAGCAACGAGTAGCGCAACGCACGGGGTTTGCAGGGCAATTGTACGCGCGACACCGCTGTCAGCGGCTGACAAAAAGTGCAGTAAATTAACACCAAACTCGCGTAAAACTTGTTCCTCGCTGCGACACAAAAGCCTCGTGAGAACCGAACAGAGTCTCTGTAGCCGCGAATAAGGCGGCGTCGCTACAACGAGATCGACGTTGCTTTCCGTTACGCACAATTTGCACAACGCCTCGAGAGCCAATCGTTGAGGTGATAGCGAGGAGTTTAGATTGACCGTAGGAAAAGGATCCTGTCCGTGTGCCGCCGGGCATACCGCCCAGTGAAGCAAACCGTCGAGCACCGGTCGCGATATCTCCTCGGGATGCTGACTAAGATCCGTTTGGCCGGCTATATTCGCCGCCATAACAAGCACGTTCTCTCGTATGTGATAAAGAAAGTCCCACCACCATTCGCTCTCTCCTTGAAGGCTGCTGCAAGAATCCGCAAAGTCGGCGTCCTCCTCGCGATCGTAATTTCGAGTTTTTTGCGTTCGCACCGGATGCTCGTGATGTAGAAGCAACAGTTTACCAAGTAGACTGAGAAACGTAACGTTTTTCGCAAATTCCATCTCATTGCCCGGTATAAACGTAAGATTACGAAGTATCGTCGACAGACAGACGCAACGCCGCGCTAAACTGTCTTGGCTTTCGGTAACGAGATACAAACTCGCTTCGTCTCTCGAGTAACTTTCGTCCTCGTAATCGCTTATTCGTCTTCTTTTAAGCGTACCCGCTGGATCTCGGATTTTTAATCTTGGTCCCTCCTTAGCCTCGTCGTTGGCGTTGTTCGACTCGGTTTCCTCGTCGTTCTCGATATCTTCTCTGTTCTTCTCGGTCTCGCGTTTCTCCGAGTCGATCGTACTCGTCGAGTCGCTCAATCCGTTGTGAGTAGGAAAGGAGTCTTCGTCGTTGCCTTTTGGCGTAAATTCCACGAAATGCTCGCCCATATTGTTGTTCGCTTTGCTCTCGGGTTCGCAGTCCTTTTTCGCTCCGTCGTTTTTCTTCTCGAACAATTCTCGACCGAGATCGTTCATCTCGACGGGCTCTTTTTTGATCCTCGACAGCACGTCGCTAAGTGTTTTCGTCTTTTTCTTCTTATCCGCTTGCTGCTGTTGCTGAGGCTGCTGCTGTTTGCGCTCGCCATTTTCGGATTTGGCTTTTTCACAAAAGTCCCCGTACTTGTTCGAAGATTCGAGATTATCGGGCGGCGTGTCGTCGTCCTCCTTGTCGCTGTCCTTGGATTCCGTTGGCTCGACCTCCTTTTGTAATAAAGGCGGCTTTTCGTCCCTTAAGTGACGGGCAAATGGGGCCATACCGATTTCTGACTGAAAGCACGTCATTATGTACTTTGTCGCGTGACTGTCGACCTGCCAGGGTTCGACGTCCGTGTCACAATCCTGATGATCCCACTGGCGTCGATTGTCGAGAACGAAGAGATCATCGTCCCGCGGTATCATTTTTACGGGCCTACCGCGTCGCGAGAGGAACGTGTAGTTCGAGGTAGTTAGTAGCTTGGTGCGATCCTCCGCGTCTATAGGACGCGTCACTATTCCGAGATCGACCTCCGGACCGTCCGGCGTTTGACCCCAATAACGATCCTCCTCCACCGTCGACGACTCGAACATGTCCGACAACGAGCGAGAAAAATGCTCCAGTAGAACGTCCAGCAAACCAGGTAGATGAGTCAGACCGAAGTAACTCACCTGGGGATATAAAAAATTCATTTGTTAATCTCTCATTCATTTTTCCAACTATTTACCCATGCAATGAATCTTTAAGGCGATGTGATACACTCTCCATTGATCATCCCGAGCCCGGACGGTATCGAAAATTGTTTAGCTATTTTTTTCAAGGATAATAAAAGTTTCAGTCGCTGTTGTTAACGGATGAACGCACAAATACTAAATTCGCTTTTATCCGGAAACCCCGACAAGCTTGAAAAAATTTGTGGGCTGTTGTACATATCGAACATGATATATCCCATAACCTTACGATGAGGTAACTGGTTAGAATTTTTAAGGAATAGATTTTTTTTTATCTTCACTACGATAGTTTGTTGTTCAGTAAGATAGAAGCCATCTTTTGACCGCATTTTCACAATTATTAATCATCCCGTTACCGCGACATAAGCTTCTATATTTTGCTTAGCAGAATATGGAACAAAAACATTGAAAATGCAATTTTTCGAGACTTTTCTGTCGTTCGGGACAAAAAAAATTATGAAATTCTTGCAGAATTTCACTAATTGAAGGGGAAAAGTCTTTGAGAATACGAGAAATATTGATTTTACATAACAATAATGCGAAACATGATTGAAAACTTACGGAAGAATCATCGAACAAAAGTATGTTGAGGACATCGAGGGCCCAACAGCTCTCGGCGAGAAGTCCGGAGCGCAGTGCCATCATTATACGCCAGGCTTCGACCGGTGCAACGTCCGCGCGAGCAAGCTTACGCCTCTTGTACAGCAAAGGTGTAACAGCCTCGACGCTGTCGGCAGGGAATGTCATTTCTCTCTTGGGCGTGGCTTGTTGTTGATTGATCATCGGATTCATACTGAGTTGGCTCTGAAATATTCGTCAATTTATAATTAAAGTGGTACCAACAACTAATATTCGGGAACCCACATATTAACGTAAACACTCTTCCAAACGATTGAAATAAATTATATTTCTAATGAAATTTCAACCATTATTATAGTATAACAACAAATAGTGTAATGTGCAGTCTTATTTTTTTACCGAACATAGTCGGTAGAAAAATCT
Organism: Ephialtes manifestator; assembly: GCA_963970395.1. NCBI lineage: Eukaryota > Metazoa > Arthropoda > Insecta > Hymenoptera > Ichneumonidae > Ephialtes > Ephialtes manifestator. Next base: position 40,408,778 of record OZ019968.1, on the reverse strand, counting down.
ACTCCAACATCGTCTTAATGTAGGCGTTTTGCTACGTGCTAATCAAATCAATGCAATCAAATTTTTAATTGCGATTCTACAAATTTTGGTATTTCAGTCGACTGTTCTGAAGAGTGTCTTGCACATCAGCATGAGTTTTTAATATATAACTAGATCCACAGACAAGGTTTTAAAAAATAATTCATTGATATGTACAAATGTTCGATCGTGTTTGTCATCCAGATTTACATTAGAAAAAACTATAATATTAGTCCGATTATGACGAGCAACAACTCATTTTTTTAATTTAATTAATGATGCTTTATAGATGTACCGGGGAGATTCTTTATTCGTATTAGTTGTTCAAAAGTTACGAGCATGTGGCCGTCTCATTGTAGGTTAGGTTAGATAAACAAACAGTCGACTAGCACGTAGTAAAATGACTGCTTTAAGGTGTTTCTATGGACGCCCGCTACGCGGGTGTCAGATGTCAATTGTTTTCCGTGCAAGGGAAACAATCAACGCGTTGGTGCGAAAGAGATAACCCGAAAATGCATGACTCTTTCTTTGATGATATCTCAAAAATAAAGTAGGTAATCGACTTGAAATATGGACACAAGTTCGGGAAGAAAATTCTCTTCTCGACACAATTTTTTGGCTTTTTTTTTCATTTCATAATCTATTCTTTCTAAGCGAGTGTAACCTATGGCGTATACTACATGAACAACTTTGACATTGAATATTTCCGAAGTACGGTAGGCGATCAGATTCAAATTATGCAGACTTTTTTTTTTAATTATTGGCGAACATTCTATAAGACTTTCAGAACGATGGTATTTAAAGTGCATCCTCCATAGGAACACGTTTAAAAAAATAAAAACATCAATGAACAAATGCGGATGATTAATGCCAAACCTGATGCGATCCCGGCGGCGGGTATAGAGTAGAGGGTTGATTTGGGTATCGATGGTCCCACGGCGGTGGTGCGTGCGGTATAGCATTTATGCTCGGCTGGGAGGAAGGTCTCGCCGGCTGTTGATTGGCCCACTGTTGACTATTTGTCAGACCCGCAACTGTCGGCGATGCGGAAGGAGCTGCCGCCGTTTGAGGCGGAGCCGGAGGCTGTTGTGGCGGCGGCTGAGATTGCGGCGGAGCTTGTTGATTTGGATAGCCTTGAACCCTGTTGTTCGTGCTACCACTGTTATACTGGTTCGTAGAGCCTGGCCAGCCTGTCAACCCAACAATTCTCTTATTAATTCATTATTTTATCTCCGTTTTTATTACCCTCTTTTCGCTACTCCATTCCATTTATTCTTTCTTACTAAATATTGCATCAAACTCATCGCGTATAATTGCATATTTTAACATTGTGTCTAGTCCTTTCGACACATTTTTAGCTATGAATTTTTCAAAAAGAATTATACTAAATAAATGTAACAGTCCTTTCTCTTGTTTTTTTAAACTTGGATAATCGCGAAAATCGTATTTAAAAAATATTGTATCAAGTTAAAAGATGCAGTTGTATGACTTTTATTAAATAAATTATAAGATAAATAAAGAAAAAGGACGTAGACAAAAGTAACGAAAAAGACCGTCTCTATTTTTTTTATTTATAGCTAACTTTCGATTGGTATATTCCTTTAATTACCACAATACTTCAATTACTCCAATTATTTGAATTTGCTTACCTGGATAAGGCGGTCGCTGTTGGTTATACTGAGGATACTGCTGGTCTTTGGCAAAATCCGGGTGTCGCCTTGGTTGTGTCGGACCCGGTGGCGGTGGCGGCATATTTTTGTTCGCTGCAGCGCCAGCCGGGTACATCTGACTCCCTGCCGGCGTTCCATAACCACCCTAAAAGAATGTCATTAAAAAATTACTTTAAATTCTTCATTTGTGTTTCTATATTACTTTTTATGATTTTCCCCAACTTCCGTTTTCCGTCCAAACGTTTCACGGAATAGTTTTATGGAATTTCAATTTTATTAAGCTTTTCAAAATTTATTTTCTTATTTAAAGTTTTAGAAGTCCTTTATGATCAATAGCAGCTCGACCAAGTCATACGCATTTTTTTCTGCACTTGACAAAGATTTCTACACTCTGAACCTGTGCATAACATTAAAAAAAATTAGCCAATCAAACGCATATCATTTACCCTAACATGGTGGACACATTTGCCAGAAAAAAAATCTCCTGATTTTCCCTGATGAATTCCCTAACTGTTAATTCTATTAATTCTTTTAGAAAATTTATGTGAAAACCGGCCTACATAAATTTTGATTAAAATAATGATAATGCTGTTGAACTTAGTGTTTCTCTCTCACTCCATCGCGAGTGCCAATTGCGATTTTCACAACTGATTTTCCACATAACATCACAGCTGTTTACGTAGTCCATCACACGCTCAGTATTATTATCGTCGACCTGTGATTGGCTACGTAAATTGCGACTGCGAGGTTATTTAGAAAATCCGTTTTTCGCGCATTAATGAAACCTCTTATCGAAAAATATTGTTAACAGGGCAAACTCTATTAGCACAAATACTATACATCTCCGTGTATCTTATTAGGGTGTCTTATTCTCACGTGAAGTTTCTCTAAACAATCATATTCGCAATTTTCAGTACCATTTATAGTACGTTTACTAAAAGAGACTTATAAATAAGTTAACATTCACTAAAGTTCGTTCGAGCATCTAATCATTCAGCCGCAAACTTTTATCATTAATATTGACAGGAAGTAGTCGAAGTAAGATAAAAATCAATCTTATCAATACACCGTTGTTGTCGCCAATACTATTCTTTTTTATCAAGGGTACTTAGTCTCGAAGTTATTTGTGTTGTTGATAGGGTGAAGTCACCAGTGAATGAACAGTTAAGCAAAACGATTTGTTTATCATAAGTTTCTATAAAATATAAAATTTCCACACACTGGCCGAAAATTTTTACGGATGACCAGAATGTCGAATTATCTGATGTAACTAAAGAAATATCGTGTTTTCATCACAAAGTATATAAAAGTAACTACTATATATTAAAAATCTAAAAACACCAGCAAATGAACAGGCCAATCTAACCTACACTTTTAGTCAAAAATAGGCTTCTGTGACAAAACAATCGCAGTAGATAGGGTAGACGTACAATTTGTGGCCACTGCACCATTAGTGGCCATACAAAAAATGTATATATTAATTCATCATTACTTAAATCTATTCAAATTACTAAATAAGATTACTCTACATCAATCAAAGCAACTTTTGCTTTGAAAATGCAATGCTTAAAATACCCAATTGTTTAATACATTATGTTCAAACCCGTTTACACCATTTTTGGCCATCACCGTCATTTACATGCAATAGATATGGCCACAAATGGATCAAGTTGATGGCCACATACGGTACTAAGATGGCCACAAACGATGCTTTTACCCTAGCTAACAAATAATCAAATTAAAAATTTTATCTTCAGTTAAGTAGTCAAAATTTTTCATGAACTCTCAAAAAGCTGTTGTTCATTCACTGGTGACTGTTCAATTGCTGGTGCATTCAAACTATATTTTAGCCAAGTTATATATTGATAAGTTTATAAGGCTGAATTTTTCGAGATTAGAGACTGACCTGTTCTTGTCGGTAATAATCCTGTGGACAAGAGTACGTGGGCGTTGCGGGCGACTGCGAGGGCGAAGACGGTTGACTCGTGGATGGTTGTTGGGGCGCGTTCGGTGGATGACTTTGCGTTGCGGTCGGGTAGCTTGTACTCCGAACACTGGGTGATGCTCCTGCGGGATATCCAGCTGGCTGTTGACCGCCGCTGTACCTGTTATACATATCTTGACTACCGGCGCTGTTCGGTGGAATGTTGCCTCCCGGGTATCCCCTGCAAAGTCAACAAATTGTATTTCATTCGTTCCAATTCATTCCAATTTATTCCTTACAACTCTCCATATATTTTTTAATGTAATTTTAGAGACGATAGGCTTTTACCTGTCGGCATCTGGCACGTACGGCGGATAATGTGATCGTGGCGTGTACGGTTGATTAAACTCTCCCTGTTGATTCATCGATGCTCCGGGTGGCCGTATATACTGCTCCTGCGAGTAATTCTGATAGGAGCTTGCGTTCTGATAATTTCCCTGTTGCATCCCTGAAAGAGAAAACAAAATAATGGTAAATTTGAGTGCTTGACTTCAGGACACTTTTTCTTCGTTTTGCTATTTTCCCAGTCGGAAAGTTGTTATGCCTTTTCAAGTAATTTGTACTCCATTTGACAGATTTTCGAGAAGAGCCGTTACGATTTCTCAGGACACTTTTGGTACATTTGACATATTTTCAAAAGATCGCAGTTACGCTTTTTCAAGACTCTTTGCTCCATTTTACATACGTTCGAAAAGGACTGTTACTCCGTTTTAGGTCACTTTTGATTCATTTTATTTTTTTTATTTTCAAGATTGCTTTTTTCGTAAAACTGTCCGGTAGAGGCGATTTTCCCGCCTATAAGGAAATTGCCCTTACATTTATTTCAAAAAGGTATACTGGGTGATAAATACATGGCCTATGGATTGATAAAGACATTTGGTATTGCTGAGTAGCGACCGACGTATAATAATTTTATTGAGATGACAGCGGCAATGAAACGCTCGAGGAAAAGTAATTTAAAAATTGCTTCACATCCGACATTTCTCTCAGAGTCCTCTCCAGAATTTATATTTATAAATCAAAAAGATGATCGAAACGTACATGAACCATTAGTATCCTTCAATTCCATATTACGTACTCATTTCTGGTCATAAATAATTGTCTGGATGTTCCTTTGATACCACATTAAGTACTCATTTTTCGTCTCAAATAATTGTCTGAATGTTCCTTTGATACCGCATTAAGTACTCATTTTTCGTCACAAATCAATGTCTCAATGTTCATGTCACTTTGTTAGCTTTCTTTTAATGTTGCTTTTTAAACAGAGAAATATGCCTTTAAGGGGACTTATTTTTAAATATAACCCGGCCCTCCGGTTAAATCTTCTAATAATTTTATTATTATCAATTTAAATTTTTATCTTGAATTGATTCCATAATATTGTTCTTAAGTATATTAATCGTTAACTGTTAGTGTAAGTGAATTATTAACTTTATACCATTCAGAGTATTTATTGTTTGATATTAAAGTGCTCGTGGAAATAAGAAGTTGATTTCAATCATTAATTGGCGAAACCCCATTAATAATTATCCTTATGAACAAACAAACGCCTCAGCTTCACTGGGACGTGACATAATTTTTCTGGTAATCAAATAAAATAAGTTTGGTTTTTAAATTTATTTGATGTTGTCTTATCCTGCTGTGGCTCTCAGTTTTTCTCCCCCTATTCACATTTTAAAATAGTTTAAACCGATTTAAGCCATTTGTAACATTTTTCTAAAAGTATTAGTACGTAACAAGAATCTGACGAAGAAAACTAAAAATAAAAGACATTGACAAACCTTGATGCGACGACGGCGCGCTGCTTTGACTGGGCGGCCTCGGGGGTGGCGGAGTGTACTCCGCGGACGGTCCACCCTGATTGCCGGCCGTGTAGTTGCCCTGGTAATTGCCATAGCCGTCCATCGATGCGCTACTCGATCCGGCTGCAGGGAAAGAGTCTTGGGAATTAGAAGACCCTGCAAAGACCAAAAAACAGGGGGCCCTCGATTTAACGCCGGAACGCTTGCGGTAAAGGATAAGGAGACACGGGAAAAAAACAAGGTAGTCGGTGCAGTTTTGGTGTTTTTCCGGCGGCTAAGGCAAAAAAAAAAACAAAAAGAAAAATTGCTGGTGGTACTTGCCTGGCGAAGGTACAGACGCAGCGCCTTTGGCTCCCTTTTTCTTCGAGCCGGCCTCCACCTGGTTGATTATCGGCTGCGGATCGACTCCTCCCCGATCAAAGTGACACTCGTAGGCCAATAAATGCCTCGTGTAGTGTTTTCGCAGCGTGTAAGCCGCGCTGCTGCTCGCACCGATACCCAAAAGTCCTGCTATGTCTTTCCATGTCTTGTTTTTCGTGACCTATGGAAAAGCGTCTTAGTCTTCTAGAGCTATCGGTATCAAAATCTACGTTTATCTAAATACTGCAGAATCCAAGACAATATGACAAAAACTTGTTATAATCTCTATCAAAAGAAATCATAGTGAACAGGTAATCACAAAATTGATTGACCAACTGTTGTCAAATAATAGTAATTCAAACAAAAAGAAAAAAAAAAAAAAAAAAACAAAAAATCTTCAAAACAAATACCAGTTTTTTTTCTCCATTACTTTTAAAATCAATTGTCGTTGCATTTTTCGCGACATTAAATAAAAACCTCATGCAAGAGTCATCGGAAAAATGCTATATAAGTTCTAAAAAGATTACCGTCACCGCATTTTGACACATTATCGAAAAATCTTTATCTTCTCTGAACAATAGAATAATTCCATTTAGCACCAGGGTTCGTAGTTTAGCGGTGTTTCCAAACACCTCGAGAGCTCGACTACTACTTCAAGAAAATGTGTGAGTTAAGCATTTTCTTCGTTTCACGTTGTTACAACCAAAGATGAACAACGAGATTCGTCAAACGAACTTTCCATTATTTTTTCTCAAGTAAATATTTGTAAAAATATTAACATGCACCAAAAACGTGCGTTGAAAACGAATAAAAAAGCGCGTCACCGAGGCGTCTCACTGTGAATTTTTCATCGCACAGCCAGCGTCGTAATGCATTTTTTCTTTTTCTTTTTTTCTCTGTTGTTTCAATTGTAGTGAGACGCCTCGTGGATACATCGAGCAATGAATATAAGAAATTGAATATACACAGACGATATATTTATTTAAAAAACGAGAAGACACCGAGGGCTAGATGGAACTACACTGCACCTTGCATACCTCCATGAAGCCCCCCCTATCCTTTACGTAGAGATATAGACGGAAGAGGTCGAGGGGGTTCTTGGAGATGGTGGGACAGCTCGTTATCGGCGTCCTTCGCTCCTCCATAAAAGCTACCAGCTTGTCCAACCAACTTCTTCGCTCCATCGAGTCGTCCATTTCGTACAGCTTTGCCAAACTGTCCGGTTTCTGTAAACGAGTTTGTTACGTTTCTTTCTATTCTTACTATTTCCTCCTAAATCCTCATTACTTCGAGGATTTCGGATTGATAATTTATTAATGGGAGTAATATATACATTGAGTATTAATTGGGTAGTAGCAACATTTATTAATAAATACGATAGATATTACTAAATGGGTGTTACTATTTTATACATTTGAAAGAAAAGTCCCACACAGAAATATAAACTTTTGAAACGTAGACATACGTTGTTCAAACTCATAAGATATGGAATAAAAATGATTTTTCAAACTGTTTTTTTTTTTTGCCACTGCAGATTCATATAATTATAGAGGTAATTTATTTTTTATTTGCCTATGGATCTTTCCGTGTGAGAGTTTAAATCGATCTTTCAACATTTTCTTTTAAAAATGCTCACAACGCATGCGCACTGTCTAAACAATTGAATATTTATTAGACAGCGTAATAGGACATGCAAGGATTGTGCGGTGTGACAAACGGTGGATCATCGGCGCATGAAAAATCCCCGGTTTGTCCGTTATTTCAGCAGTATATATGTGGCGAACAGAGTCTGAGTGGATTCGATGCAGGGGAAGACAAAAGAACAATAAATCATGCACAGTTACAGAGAACTCGTAAAAAAATTATCTGAGTGATTAATTGAGTAGGTAACACATAAATTCTCAACCAAAAAGTTTAATTCTCAAAGAAATCTACAGTATTGACGATACTAAGAATATTTTTTAAAAATAATAGAGTTAAAAAATGATTAATAAATCCGACTTAAAAAACTGAGTTTTGGAATATAATTGCATTTATAATTCGCTGAATTTTTCGAAAACATGATTTTGTAAAGAATTTATTTGACGATTTCTAAAACTCGCTTTTTATTTTGTGAACGATTAAAAAGTCGTAATTTTAAATGCGTTTTTGTCGATTAAAAAAAATTCTTTTAAGTTATTTATTCCAGCATTTTTCACATTATCGTTATTTAAAAAGCATGCGAGTATCAGATACTAATTCTGTATTCTTAGTATCCTCAACACTATATTTTTCTTTTATTTTCAGGATAAATGGAATCATGTGTGTTGCATTCTCAATTTCTCTTCAGTACCGTTGAAAACGTGCAATATCTGTAATAAACACCAAAAATTGTTTATTTTCAATAAACGTATAAAATTTTGAATGTTCCTGATTAGATTCCAATTAGTAAAGAGGTTAATTTTGAAAAACACGTACATAGGATTATTAGTGAACCGATTATATATCGTACAATTGACCGATTAATAACCGTGTATTAGTGAATGCGAATGAGAATGGGTCAAGGTAAGTGTGAAATTACGAATGTTACGAACGAAGCCACTAAGCATCTAGTGAATGGCATTCTTATGGCATTTTACAGCGAATACTTGTATTGTGAACAAAAAAATAAAAAATAACCTTAGATCTGTACGGGTCTTGAGGCACATGACTGTTAAACACCTGTAAAACACGAAAAAGTTGAAAATCCATGTCAGAACTGTGGCATAAAACTTTTTTTTAAATATTCAATGAATCACAGCTCCACGTCGCTCAAAATTTGTATACGCATGCGAGATAGTAATATGGAAAAATATACTCATTGAAATACAAAGCCACTTTGGTAGAAAATTCAGAAATTTGAGTCATGGGTAGAACGAAATTATTTGTTGTTTTTTTTTTATATATATTGTAATATACGTACCGGGCTGGCGGGCGTGCGGGGCCAGCTAGGACTGTTTATATCGGGATATTCCTCGTGAATAGAATTTAAACTAGCTGCACCCGGTGACGGTACTGTACTTTGCGGTGTAGCCGGGTGACTGTGATATCCTCCTATGATATCCTTGCGAGACTTTGGCGTAAACGCGGGATCTTCACCGGAAGCTGCAATTTTTTCATTTCGTTGATATATTCATGTTATTGCATTTACGGACAGGTAAAGATTAATATCGAATTTTCTTTATTACGCGATAACCCATCAATTCATCATTGTAATTATTTACATTATCCATTGTTGAAAAGTTCTAATCTTTAGTTTATACTAACGCATGATAGGCTTACAAATGGTTTGTAACTTTTGAACTATTATTAAACATGGCTACTCAATCAATAAACCATTTCCCGATAAACAAAGTAAACTGACAAAATAAAAAAATAAAAAAATAAAAAAATAAAAAAAATACTTATGAAAAATCATGTTTTTGGAAATGAACCTTGACTGGTACATTTTATATAAATTACGTGACCATGAATTTTTTTCTATGTTAAGAACGTATCCAAGTTATAATAATAATCGATTAATAATAATATATAGTATAATAATTGATTGAATGTAAGAGTTCAAAAGTTATTCCATGTTTATCAAACATGCAGATTGTGATTATTGTTTGATTTTTGTAATTATTATTTTGATTTGACTTTTTGATTTTTGTAATTATTCTTAGTTTCGTTGAGACAGTTTTCGTACTGTTCATTTCAAGATCTAGAGAGAGTTTAACTTCCAAAAGAATAAAATAAACCACAATAAAATGTAGAAAAGGTGTAGTTTCAATTAATGTAGCGGAATAGATACATTAATTGAGGGTTTTGTATAATAATTCTCCAGATATACGGGACAGAGTCGGAAATCCATATATAATAAACTCACCGGCCGATGCGTTTGACAACGTTGATTGTTGCGAACCTTCGTCAATGGATGTGCCATCTGGACCGGTCGTTATAACCGATGTCACTGTACCGCTCGAAGTAGACGTTACGTTGATGGCCGTTGTGCCTGCGGAATAATTCAAGGGCTTTGTTTGAGACGGAAATACTCTGGTTCTTTAGAGCGTGAAAATTTAGTGCTTAAAAAATTATCCCAAACTTGGAAAACTTGTACATTCGTGCAGGAATGGCAGCCATTCGATGAAAAAATGTATTTCAAATACTCTAAACTGAATGTTTGCAGATTATTACACCTATAAAATATTACAATACGGAGTAAAAATGGAATTGCTTTTAGATATTCATAATTGTTGTGAAAGTGTACAATTTCAATTATTACAATAATAATAATCAGGCATATACTCATATTTACAAGTATTTACATTGCCTTTTAATTCGAATGGTGCCCACTCCTGAACATAACTTGACGTTAAACCTACATTGAATCGAAAAAATAGGATACTTATATAAGCTTTTATAGATTTACAATTTCTATGCAACAAAACATCGTCCGTGCGATTTTCGCAATTCTCATTATACATTACGACCTGCGCTGTTACTGTTTACATTTTGTTAACCCCCATTAACTGTTATGCACAGGTGTAACTTTTCGAAGTTTATTTCATTTTTCATTTAATCAAAATCCATGTTCTCTGTCAGAGATTCGCGCACCTGATAGTCACCCTCCAAAAGAAGCCGCTCGTGGCTAGAGAGTAGAAATGTGAACGGTAAATTTGACCGATAATATTACCGCATTTTGACCGTACCAATAAGATAAGAGACCTTTTTAAAATTACTAGCAACAACGTGCTCGCTTCGCTCGCACTCCTTTCTTTTCATTTGTCTTTTCTTGTGGCTAAATATGATAATTGCATATTTATACGATTCGTGACTCTACTTCTGCTTCAGTATTTCGATATAACCGATTTTCGATGTGCCGTATCTTTTTTAAGAGAGGACCACATTGGTCATAAAATCATATAGTTTCATAGTGATTTACAATTTCATCAAGACACGGTGAATTTACCGTGCCGAAAAAATGTTACATAATAAAAAAATGTTGTGACCGATCATTTCTAGATCACACCTAGACAAGTGATTTTTACCAGTTTTAACGGTAAATTTACGAGCAAATTTCCAAATCGTAATTTCCCAAACCAAAATTAGTAGAAAAGAAATGACAGTTAAAGAAAATTTTTGTTTTTACAGATCGATTTTAGGTCGTTTGTAGGTGTTTATAGGATTAATTAAAATATTTGTCGAGCAATGATTAGACTAAATTATAAAAAATATAAATTTACGTTAATTTAGCCGATTTCTGTTTTGTTCCCCGTTTCAGCAATTCCACGGTCGCGAATCGACGCCGAATCGTTTGTAGGTCATGAATAATCCAATTATTGTATTTATAGGACCATTATTCGATCGAAACACCGAAAAACATATTTGCGGCTATTTTTACGCGCCGGTCATATGACGGTGATAAATTAGCCGTGGAGAATTCTGAATTCCCAACCGTCCATGAATTACTCAATGGGGGTTCAATCGATTCAACAGTCAACTATGACGATCATGACCTGCAAACAATTCCGCGTCGAAACGCGACCTTGGAATTGCTGAGAAGCGAAAACAAAAAAGAAAATAAATCAGCTACATTAACGTGTATTTTAATTTTTGATAATTTAGACTAATCTTTATCCAACAAACGTTTTAATTAATCCTACAAACGACCTACAATCAATCTGTAAAAAGAAAAAATAGAAAAGTCAAATTTTGTCTCGTAAGTTTATGGACGTGTTCGGAGCTGGTAAACCAAAAAGTCAATTTACCTGAGGCAGTGGTAGTGATGCCACTGTCGTTGGAAGTCTCGGGCCCAAGATCAGCCGAACTGTGGCTGGTGGGAGTTTGTGCCGGGGCCGGGTGAGAATTGGGAGTGGTGCTGGGCGGTGGCATCGGACTACCCTCGTGGTTAAGCGGTGGTGTGGCCGCTGGAGGATGTGGATGAGGTACCGCTGAGCTCGTGGGCGGTGGTGGCTGATTGCTCACGTGATTCGGCGAAGGCGGAGGTGGACCCATGGAACTAGCCGGTGGGCCCATATTTCCGATTCCACCCATGCCCGGATTGCTCGGAGGAACCAAACCTGCGCTACCCGCTCCGCCGTACACCTGAGGAGGTCCCGGGCTCGGTGGCATACCTGGTGGTACGCTGTTGAATCCCATTTTATGCTAAAACAAAATATAACCAACCCACATCATACAGACGCTCGACATTTCTCACAATTCCTCAGATCGCTTCAATAACTTTTTGCTTTACCGTGGGTCACTGAGTGACCCATCTGTTTTCGTTCAGATTTAAATGTTTTAAACGAATTTCTGACAATAATTAATGTTTTTTGATTAATTTTTTCATCTCGGCAACGAAAAATGTATGGCCCAAAGGGTTAAGCAGATGCTGGAAGAGATTTTTTTCAACTTTGCATGGTTAAATTTGTCATTTCTTTATTTTAATTTTGCATTAATACACATACGCTTCAAATTGTAAAGACGGTGATATCAACATAAATGCCTCGACATGCGAATTTCTTCAAAGTTCACTTTAAAATCTACAAACAAGGAATCAAGAAAATCCATTATTACTCATAGACCCAAAAACCAATATCGCCGCTCGAAAAGTCGACAGCATCGGTGTTGTAGGATATCAAAGATTCCTGAACTCTCAAATACATCAAACAAGAGTGCCTACAGATTGTTTCAAACACAAAAGTCATTGGTCAGAAGAAATGCACGTCAAGTGTAAACTGTGTTTACATCAATCTGTCCGTCCCTGTTTATTAAATTTGGACGCAGTTTGCACTTTCCTAGATTTCGATTGGGTCATCGAATTCCCGATGACCTAGGAATACTTTGAAAAACTGAAAAAACCGACGTGCACTCTCGTGTAACGTTTGTGAGTTCAAGAAATTTTTAATCAGAGCACATGTTGTTTCCGTTTTGATTTTCGGGACAATTAGTAATATTCGATAATAAATTTTATTAAGTCCCTCTCTGTTATAGACCGAAACTCGCACGCCAAAGCGTTTATTATGATATTACAATCCTTTAGAATTTGAAGCATATGTATATCAAGAATTCTTGGATGAAACTGTGAAATCAGTGTCTAAATGGGTAAAAATGATATATTTCATAAAAGGAGTAACTGACAGAGAACGCCTCATATACTCAATGCATAAAAATTGATGGATCAACGCCCTCCTCCATATTTCTCCCAATTTTCCATGCAATCATCATAGAAAAAAGTGACAAGAGCTAGCAACTCCGATAGTAACATTGATTTGACGTCATTGTACCCTTTATTCGCCGAAAGTAACGAGATTTATCCCGGTGAGTTATTTTCAGAATAACTTCTCTGGCAAATCGTTTAGAAGTAACTCAGTCATTTGCGGTTTCCCGTCACGGTTTTTCTTTCGTCAGGTCAGTGATAATCTACATTATGAATAATTTTGTAGAGTTTAAGCCCACAATGCCCAATCTCTAAAGTTTCACGTGTTGTGTTAGCTGATATTGGTAAGTACTTATTGTCCGTGAAACGTGAAATGATATATTTCATAAAAGGAGTAACTGGCAGAGAACGCCTCATATACTCAATGCTTAAAAATTGATGGATCAACGCACTCCTCCATATTTCTCCCAATTTTTCATGCAATCATCATAGGAAAAAGTGACAAGAGCTAACAGCTCCGATAGTAACATTGATTTGACGTAAATGTGCCCTTTATTCACCGAGAATAACGAGATTTGATCCCAGTGAGTTATTTTCAGAATAACATCGAACCGTTTAGCGTTTATTTAACTCAGTCATTTGTTGTTTCCCGCCATGGTTTTTCTTTCTTCAAGTCAGTGATAATCTACATTATTAACAACTTTTTAGACTTTAAGCCCTCAATACCCAATCTCTAAAATCTCACGTGTTATGTTGACGTGTTGTGTCAGCTGGTATCGGTAAATACTTATTGTCCGTCAAAGGGGTTTATCCCGTGAATAAAAAAAAAAACAAATAATAAATTCATAAGTGAAAAACGTACCGGATACGGAGGATATTGCACCATATTGTTCGGTCTCGCAGGTTGGTATTGATTGTTGGGTGGCGGTTGAGAATTCGTCGGCGGAGGATAGCCCTGCGGGAACTGCATGTGCGGTCGTGGAGGCGGATAGTTACCCTGAGCGGGATAGCCACCAGGCTGACCTGCAGCCCCTCCACCACCAGCGTATCCCATTCCACCACCCATAGGGCCGATTACGCCAAGACCTCCTGGTCCTGGGCCTGGCTGGCCCACCCCTGGCCCGCTGCTATTTAACTTGTAAGTGTGCATGTGCGGCGAAGGCCCCAAGGGCTGTTGATAACCTCCTGCACAATCGAATTAACAAAATAAATATCATCCAACTAACACGTTTTTTAATATTTAGTATTTACTATTCAGTCAATCAACCGATACTCACCTTGAGTAGTCATTGGAGAGTGACTCATGCGTGCTGGACCGCTACCATCTGATTGACTGCTCGACGGACGAGGAGGCATCTGAACGTTTTGTTGGCCTAAAATAATCAAATTATCATCTTATTAAAATATTCGTGAATTACCATATTTCTGTATCTTTAGTTAGTCTTATTCACATTACATTACAAAATTGTAACGAAGATTTTAAATACTTGACCGCACCGGTTTCTCTTTTTGCAATCAGTACAAGAATGTTTTACAACTGGTTGAAGACATTTTTGTTAAAATCAATATGATTTTCTAGCGGTTGTTTCGTGTCATTTGTTTGTAGACCAATTACCGACAGATAAAAACCGGACAACATTCTATTCCATATATTAATTAATTGCATACATAGTAACTACAAAATACATTGAAAAGCATTCCCTGATCTATGTGTGATATTTCCAAACCAAATTGTTATCTTTCCCTGATGAAATGAAGTTCCGAATTAATCGGCGTTTTAAACGATTTTTACAAATTAAATAAGTTGTAAAAATGATTTAAAATGCCGATTATTTGATAATAATGGTAATTGAAAATTACGTTTATAGAATTAGACTGCAGAGATTGATATTTATCTCGTGTACAGTTAACATTCATAATTCGATATTAATTCGACCTAAATCTACTCCAATATACATTTGGAGTATCCAAATGTAATCCTTTGTTTATTCTCGTTAGGTATTGTCATTAATATTCTATAAGCAATAAAAAAATTTCCTGCCACCCTGATTATTATGATTATTATTTAATTCCCGAACGTTCCGAATTTTTTTCTGATCAGTAGCCACCATGAAAGAGGTGCACCCAGGAAACACTTTCTACTACAATATTCATTTCATTTTTCTTTTTATTTCCCGGTTTAAACGCTTTTACAAAATATTGATTTATTTGCTGATTCTATATAAATAAATGCATAAATATAATCTTGCATAATATAATAACAGACTAGCTTGCATTTAAAACAATATTGTGAGTATATTATAATTCACGACGTAATCGTTTGATTAAAATTCTTAGTACATGAAAAAAAAAGTTTTTCTTTCAACTTAAATTCTCCATAAAGGCAGCCGTGATTTTTATCACGTTTTATGCTGCGACTTATTTCACTGAGCAATTAAAGAATTTACTATCTTTTGGTGGACTTCCATGACCATTTTTTAAGTTCCCTTACAATTTCGGAGTACGATCGTTTTTCCTGATTGGTGTCACGATATTTATTCATAAAAATATAATTTTCTAGTAGTCATCTCCTAGCATTTATTTTTCATAATGCTTAAGCCATCATGTAATAGAAAAAGCGGTTTATATTCATTTTTAATAGTTAATGCAAATATAAGAAATATGTATGTACTCTAACACTGCATTTTTATGCTAATAGGCAAATTATTAATAGATTGAAGCTAGAGTATTTTTATTCATCAGACTTTACATTAAGGTAGCTGCTGCACTTTGCACTAGTATTATTGATGATAATTTTTACAAAGTTTAATGCATTAATTGCAAATACTGTGGGTTGATTTATATTAAAGCAACCTAGAGAAATTCAACAACGATGTAGTTGGAAAAATATTAATTGATGAAAGTAAATTTTTATAAAGGTACATGAGAGCTTGAGTTTTTTAAACAATAATTCGTAATTGTTTCCCGATTTTTATGCGCCACAGCTCATTCGTGTTTTCAAAAGATGCTGGACAAATTTGCAACATAGATTTTGTATGTTATTGATAATTCACAATTGCAGTTTATTTTTCAACCAAAACTGCTGTAATTTTTAAACTGCAAACACTACAAAGAATATTAAATGATTGTATTAAAAAGCATCTTTCGAAGAATAATATGAGAGGTAATGCATTGAAAACGGTAAAAATTACAGATTACTATTCAAAAATTAGATAAAAATCATAATTTATCTTCTGGGAAATTTGCAGTACTCCATTTAAATTTTTGCAAATCAGTGTAATTACGACTTCTTTAGAATCAAATACAGAGCTTCTTTAGATTACCGCATTAAACTTTGCATAAACCAGTGTAAAAATTTTGCATTGTTTTTACTGGTGTCAGGTATGGATAAGAGGTGTTCAAATAAAATTGTACTCGAAATACATTTAAGTTTCAATAACTGCAAATAATTCTTACCAAAGTACATTAATAAGATTTCTAGAGTTTAATCACTTCAAATTGCTTTTCTTTTCTTAAGAAAAAATGAAATATCTCAGTGCTCGTCTATAATTAGTTATTTGTACCAAAAATGATTCTGAATGCATTTTTATTCAAATACTGTTGATATTACATGTGAAGCGAAGCAGCTCCATCAGATATATACATAACTTTTTTGAGATTTGCACCTTTTACAAAGATGATCAGTGTTGTCGTAGTATGATACTTTTTACATAAGTTTTTTTTTTTCTAAAGCGATACAATCAAAACAAGTAATCTACCGCCATCTATTTCATGACAATTTTAAATATCAGGTCAAAAAAAATTTGTCGCTGCATCAGACAAACTCAGTGGGTCAAGTGTTTTCCATAACTCAGCAAAATCTATAAACGATACTGATACATACCAACGGCAGGGGACATTGACCGAGAACCAGTAGATCCAGTAGGCGAAGGGGTAGGCCTCATCCCCTGGGAGTTTGGAGTCCCTGGACCCGCAGGTCCATTAGAACTATCGTTACTATTCTGACCGGAGAGTTCCTAAAAACCAAAAGTACTCAATTAAAGAACAATCACAAATAGCGACACAGAAAAAAATCTCCATAAAAAGAGCATCATCCGCATCTAAAAAATGTCCTTATCGCTATACAATCTGCTAAAAATTAGGTACCTAACACACGCCGCTTTTATTCACAAGAATCTCAGACACGATATTTAGAATACCGAAGCAACTCTGTATTCGTATCAATTGAAAGTCCAATTGAAGGGAGTTAGTAGAATAATCCATTTGAAGTAATGAGGACATTGCTCGATGCAACCCCATTCCCTCAGATATTTCGAAATTTCGCGAACGTGTACGCCCCGCGAAATCACCTCACGTTTGCCAGTAATTCGAAGAATTGTGTTGAAAAGAGGATGGGAAAAAAACGGGTACTAACAAAACGGAAAAGGATACAAAGTCGAAAGGAAATACAAGTGGTAAGGTGTGCGTTGGCAAAAGTCCGATGGTAGGCTTGTGTGTGCGCGCGCGAGAAGATACACGACTCACTGTTAGGTTAGGTGGGAGAGGGAGTCGTATTACGCCCAGGCGGCAAGCGGAACGATCCGCGCTCACCTTATTATCCAAAACATTGGGGGGGGCTTTGAAGGCGAGAAACGATTTCAGGATAGGTTAGAAGACGAGGCGCATTCGTGATGTAAACCATATTCGTGTCTCCTGTACAGAAAATCCGTTAATCGCAATTCTCTCGGAACTCTCCTTCCTTCATCTATCTATTATATTTTTCCTACGACTACAAAATGGCAACGACAACGTCCGTGCCCCGTTCGTACCTTTGCCTACTGAGTTTTCCTCAGTTTCCAAAATTTCAGAGAGTTTCATGGACGTAACGACGCGGGGAAAGGAGAGAAACGAGCAATTTTTCGTTATACGTTGAGGAAGAACCGCGTACTTTGCTGAGTAAATCGTAATACGTGCTGTCGTGCGCTATGTAGGCTAGTCGATAAACAGCAGCAGCAGCAGCGGGTATACGTAGCGTCGGGCCTTAGTATTATAGCGTGTAGAGGACATAGAGAGCGGAGCTGAGCTCGCAGCTAGCTGCGCATTTAACACATACTTAATTCAATTGACTCGGCCTGGCGATTCTCGAGGAGAGGACCGTCCTGGATATAAGTCGATCCCACGGTTTTCTTCGACACATCCTGACGACGGAAACGAGGCACTCGCACGCGGCGGCATCGACGATCGTACACATACTTTTATCGCTCTTTCTGTGTGTCTCTCTCTCACGCTCTTACTCTTTTCAATCTGTCTGTCTCTCTCTGTCTGTCCTCCGTCACTCTTAACACTCGCGCTCGCTCGCACACTCACTCTTTATCAGCACACACCGCGAGGATTATGCCGTCTTTCCCTCTCCCTCTCGCTACCTCGCGCTCGTTGCATACGTGTGCGCGTGTTCAGCTTGACGCGACGTTCGCGAGAGTAGAGGAAAAAAAAAAAAAAGGAGGAACGGTACGAATAAAAGAAAAAAAAAAGAACAAACGCACTGCACACTACGCCCACCGGCCACGGTCCCGCACAACCGAAAACATTTTCTTCACTCGTAGACGTGGATTAGTGGTTGTTGACAGAGAATGTTGTTGTTTTTTCGTGGTTTTTCGATGGGTTTTATTGGTATATTTGCTGTGCTGGTACGCGTACACGTAGCTTCTTTGACATCCTGCCTACAGTGGTAACCGCGATCGCCGTTCCGACGCTCCTCGCATCCCACTTACGTAGCTACGGGCTAGCATACTTCACTTGACACGACACTCGGCTCGTCGTCGTTCGTAGCTCGCCAGTCGCCACCGCTGTAACACTCGAGAGCGCGCATGGTGTATCGATAGCTCGATAACCAGGGTGTTGCTGCTCGTTGCGTGCTTTTTCTTGTCTATCGTTTTTTTTTCGCTTTTTTCTTTTATTAAATATTATTATTCGCTATTACCAATGGTGGTAATAATATACGGGAAATGGGAGAGTTAATGCAAGAGGAAAAGGGCGACGAGCAACTCGCTGCTTGTATGTCGAGCTCTGTTTATCGACGAGGCAAAATTCCCGGAGCTCAGTAGCAAACTCGAGATACAGACTCGCCGCCAGCCAGCGAGGCCCCTTTTTTTCCATCGAGCAGAGCAGCAACTTCGGGCTTTTGGGATTTCGCGTCCAACGGGGAGGGCGTTCTTTCGTGGCGCGGCAAGCGTTCGGCTATTCTCGGTCGGGTTCGGCTAAAATCGGAATCGCGAGCGGTCAACGAGAGAGCACGACGCTTACAACCAAACCCGCGCGCTCTTTCGAAGACGCGCTTATGAGTCTTAGCCTTGGCGCTTCATTTTATGCAGACGCACTACGATATACTATGCGCATTTCCATGTAATTTTTAAACAACTTTAGTATTTCATTTTATGGAATTGAATTTATAATGTCTTGATTTCGTTTGGGTTTTAATAAACAAAGCGGAAACTGGTTATTTTTAATAACTATTTTAATGAAGCCTATTTTAGGCGTATTTCGATCTTCGTTTTAACCAACTTTAGGTCTTCAGTTTGTGGAATTAAATTTATAACGTCTTGATTTCGTTTGGGTTTTAATAAACAAAGGGAAACTGGTTATTTTTAATAACTATTTTAACCAAGCCTATTTTATGCGCATTTCAATGTTTTTTTAACCAACTTTAGTACTTTAGTTTGTGGAATTAAATTTATAACGTCTTGATTTCGTTTGGGTAAATAAAGGAGAAACTGGTTATTTTTAATAACTATTTTAACCAAGCCTATTTTATGCGCATTTCGATGTTCTTTTTAACCAACTTTAGTACTTTAGTTTGTATAATTAAATTTATAACGTCTTGATTTCGTTTGGGTTTTAATAAATAAAGGAGAAACTGGTTATTTTTAATAACTATTTTAACGAAGCTTATTTTATGCGCATTTTGATGTTCCTTTTAACCAACTTCAGTACTTTAGTTTGTGGAATTAAATTTATAACGTCTTGATTTCGTTTGGCTTTTAATAAACAAAGAAGAAACTGGTTATTTTTAATAACTATTTTAACCAAGCCTATTTTATGTGCATTTCAATGTTTTTTTAACCAACTTTAGTACTTTAGTTTGTGGAATTAAATTTATAACGTTTTGATTTCGTTTGGCTTTTAATAAACAAAGGAGAAACTGGTTATTTTTAATAACTATTTAACCAAGCCTATTTTATGCGCATTTCGATGTTTTTTTTAACCAACTTTAGGTCTTCAGTTTGTGGAATTAAATTTATAACGTCTCGATTTCGTTTGGCTTTTAATAAACAAAGGCGAAACTGGTTATTTTTAATAACTATTTTAACGAAGCTTATTTTATGCGCATTTTGATGTTCCTTTTAACCCACTTCAGTACTTTAGTTTGTGGAATTAAATTTATAACGTCTTGATTTCGTTTGGCTTTTAATAAACAAAGAAGAAACTGGTTATTTTTAATAACTATTTTAACCAAGCCTATTTTATGCGCATTTCGATGTTTTTTTAAATCGAATTTAGTACTTCAGTTTGTGAAATTAAATTTATAACGTCTCGATTTCATTTGGCTTTTAATAAACAAAGGAGAAACTGGTTATTTTTAATAACTATTTTAACCAAGCCTATTTTATGCGCATTTCGATGTTCTTTTTAACCAACTTTAATACTTTAGTTTGTGAAATTAAATTTATAACGTCTCGATTTCATTTGGCTTTTAATAAACAAAGGAGAAACTGGTTATTTTTAATAACTATTCTAACCAAGCCTATTTTATGCGCATTTCGATGTTTTTTTTAACCAACTTTAGTACTTTAGTTTGTGGAATTAAATTTATAACGTCTTGATTTCGTTTGGCTTTTAATAAACAAAGAAGAAACTGGTTATTTTTAATAACTATTTTAACCCAGCCTATTTTATGCGCATTTCGATGTTCTTTTTAACCAACTTTAATACTTTAGTTTGTGGAATTAAATTTATAACGTCTTGATTTCGTTTGGGTAAATAAAGGAGAAACTGGTTATTTTTAATAACTATTTTAACCAAGCCTATTTTATGCGCATTTCGATGTTTTTTTAAACCAACTTTATTACTTCAGTTTGTGAAATTAAATTTATAACGTCTCGATTTCATTTGGCTTTTAATAAACAAAGGAGAAACTGATTATTTTTAATAACTATTTTAAGCAAGCCTATTTTATGCGCATTTCGATGTTTTTTTTAACCAACTTTAGTACGTTAATTTGTGGAATTAAAGTTATAATGTCTTGATTTCGTTTGGGTTTTAATAAATAAAGGAGAAACTGGTTATTTTTAATAACTATTTTAAGCAAACCTATTTTATGCGCATTTCGATGTTTTTTTAAACCAACTTTAGTACTTTCGTTTGTGGAATTAAATATATAATGTCTTGATTTCGTTTGGGTTTTAATAAATAAAGGAGAAACTGGTTATTTTTAATAACTATTTTAAGCAAGCCTATTTTATGCGCATTTCGATGTTCTTTTTAACCAACTTTAGTACTTGAGCTTGTGGAATTAAATTTATAACTTCTCGATTTCATTTGGCTTTTAATAAACAAAGAAGAAACTGGTTATTTTTAATAACTATTTTAACCAAGTCTATTTTATGCGTATTTTGATGCTCATTTTAACCAGCTTTAGTTCTTTAGTTTGTGGAATTAAATTTATAACATCACGATTTCTTTGGCTTTAAATAAACAAAGGAGAAACTGGTTATTGTTAATAATTATTTCAACCAAGACTGCAGCACGGTAGGAATCCTGGTAAAAATAAATTATAGAGACTAACACAGATCGGTAGAATTTGAATGGAATTTAATCCTATGTTATCATCTCCATCTATTCGGACTTGGTTCAATTTATACAAATTGAATCGTTATTAGTTTCCGATAGGTTTGTTTTCTATGGGTTAAATACGATAGGATACGTTATCGGAATGTATGGTACACCAACGGATTTATAATATTTTATATTGAATTTACGTTTCGTCATTTGTAAATTATTATCCGTTTGTGGTGTACCGTGTTATATAAAAAATATATGATTCAACATTAATCGCCCGCAATCAAAAAGACATCAATAGAGTGATCCTATCATTTTTCATCGTCTCACAATTATAGAAAGTATATTGGAATAAATCGTATGTATTTAGACTGAAAGAAATGTCAGAATCTATCCTAAAACCCTGATATAAATTAAACAGTTTTCTATTATTTATACAATAATTTCATGCTCATTCATTCGTTTCTCTTCCCATCTTTTCACCCATATAGGAAGTCATAATGAATCTTGAATATGATAAATATTTGAATCCAAACGTTTTTGGATGAAACTTTTTTTTAATGTAAAATGTAATATTAATATTACTCCCACGATCGTATATTTTTATTATTAATTATAATAGGAAAATTATATAATTTATAATAATATTATAAGACATGGAAGAAACATATAGGATTTCGATCGTAAATTTATAACAGTACTTCGTAAATTCGCGAATCAAAGGCCGTTTCGGTACGGTAGGATTTTTTAAACTCGTTTTCTATCATTTATTTGTACCAGGGAATGTTTCATATTGCAACCGCATTTTTTCCCCCATTCTACGGAGACAATTCTATGAGAAATATGTTTAACAATTCCAATTTAAGGATATTAGTCATCAAAGCGGTATTGATATTGCAAAGCAAAAACCGAGACTTTTTTTTTAATTAAAAGTATCTATGTTTATCCACATGGATTTCATTAATTTCTCTAGCCTATGAAATTACTCAACAAAAACCTCGAATTACAAGTTTACTAGGCAATATTATAATATCAATAAGGTTTTATATTACACTCAAGAAATTCAAAAACCATTGAACGCGAAATTTCACAGAAACTGCTCTAAACGATTGCCAGAAACGGTAATTTGAAAAATGTCGAAAAAATTCTTTAAAAAGCATAGGTAATTAAAAGAATTCCAGAATTGATTGGAAATTTTTGTACAATATATTTTTTTGAACCCTAAATTTCACACAATTATGTATCTTCACTATTCAATTTTCCGTCCAAAAACAACGAATTAAATGCTTAAAAAATAATTTCTCGTAACACCAAACCGAATTGACATATTTTATAATTCTCATATGAAGTGCAAAATAGAAAATATTGTCGCATCAAGCTGATCAGAAAATATTTAGTACAAAAATCCCAACTTTTCCCAAAAACGATGGATTTACATCCCAAAAGTTCTGTAAATCGATATTTGCCCGAAACGTTGCAAAAAAATAAAATAAGATGAATGTGCATAGTTTACCCATAGAAAATATGAAAAAAAAAAAAAAAATCTTTCAATAAATGATAAAGGTTACGTTATAAAGATTTCCACAAATGTTTATCATTCATTCCGATAAAGTTCACACGTGGGTCTTGTCATTTAGAGTTCATTACACGCGCATAGATAGCATTCTTATGAATGAATGAAAAAAAATAAAAATACTGGAGTAAAATGAATACAGAGGCTTTGTTACGTTGATAAGCGGTTTATCGGTGATCAACGAATAGTGATACGTTGTCAACAGCAGTAGTAATAGTAATAGTGGCAGCAGTAGTGTTATAAAAGCCGGTATCGGAACGACCGATGATAGGTTTCCAGTAGTAGTACGAAAGCCGGCAATAAATCGACCAACGACCGTAAATTTGAATGTGTAATCTGTCAGACTAACCATCCACCATGCTAAGCAATTGGCCAGTAAGCAGAGATGAACGTTTCAATTACATCTGGATAGGTATAACCCTATAACACGTTTAAGGGTTTTCAGAGTTTTTAATGACAATTAATTTACAAATGTTAAATTTCAAAAGGAGGAACTATTGCGTTGCTCGAACGAAGTAATATTTATTGTGAATAAAGAAAAACTCGATTTGACTATCCGTTGATCCTTTCAACCAAATAAATATTCTTTCCAATCCACGAAATAATTCTTTCGTTACCCGCAAACGTTAGATATAACCTATTTTTTATTCTCAGTGGACGTAAATTAATTTGTAAAATTGCTACTGCATAAAATGATCGGAGGATATGTAAATAGAACAAATACTAAAAAATGTTTAAGGAGTAGGTTTAAATAAAAGGTTTTTAAATTAAAGGTTTAATTAAAAACTGATAATAGATGTTGGAATCAGGAATTAAAAGAACCATTTATGCCTGTCACAAAAAATTTAAAAAAAAATTCCCAGAATTCTAAAAAAAAAAAAAATTACAAAGAATTCGATGAATATCTACTATGCATTTCTGTTTTTACTCAATAACTTGTTCGCGGTAATACTGTTTCGTTTATAGAGTTAAAATCGATTTAAATTACAGTTGTGGCACTCAAGTTGCTGTACTTAAGTAATTATAGTGATGGCGAAAGAGACTTCTGTTATTATTATTATCATCATCATTAAGAACTCGGGATGGTCGATTTTCTTCGAATGATGATATGTCAGAATTCTTCAAACATTGTCTAAAAAAACCGTGAATTTACCTGAGATTTTTTAAAATTGTTTCGAGGAATATTTCCAATTAAGAGTTAAGTTAATTGTGAATAATTACTTGCAACTGATTGTAGTTTTAATACTTTAATTAATAATTTCATCTAACATTATCCATAATGTAACTTTTAACAAAATTGAACTTGATCGCATTTTCAGTAATTTTATTGACTTCCCAGTGAAAGCAATCCCACTGAATAATCATTTGCATTTGAGTCTGCATTCAGCACCGCAGAATTTGTTGCTGGAAACTACTGCAGTGTATTTAAATGTCCAATATACAAAAAAAGTACATTAGTGGAACCACTTGAAAACGGTATTAGTAACCAAAGGATTCTCCAATTTATCAATGTCACCCTCCACTATCGAGCGGCGAATAGTATTTGAAAAAGGCGGGTAAAGCTATTAGATCGAATTGGTCAATTTTTTAGTCACTTCTTATTGTAAAAATGCAGTAAAAGTACTATACAATTATCGGACATATTTACCGCTCGCGACTCTATTTTCGACTAAAGATGTGAGTTTTTATTGATACGTAACGACTTTAGAAATTATCTATTCGGTCACATAATTTTACACATTTAAAAAATATTCATCACAATTGGTCAACAGATGCTAACCTTGAAAAATGTAAAAATCCTGTGGTAACTAAAATACTATATAAGAGGCATTCTCTGTCAGTTCAGCCACTTTTTTTTCAACCCTCTCAGATCTATCCCATAATTGGACACATTTTAGTACCACTTGTGAATTTTTTCAGATTTTTTAAACAATCCATTTGGGAAATATATTTTTTTTCATTATTCATATAACTTCGATGGAGTAAGTCTGACAACAAAAAAATACATATACAAAAAAATGTTGTTTTTCACTGAACTTTGTAATACAATAGGTCTCATATTTTTATTCGTGTTGCAAAAGTGATATTCAGCAAAAAAAAATGTTCAACAATTTTTTTTCATTCCTTCGGACACCTTCGATATTACTTTCAATTTTTTATAAGCTGTACGGACATGTATAGAACCTACAAAAAAATTGGTATAGTGGGCATCGACTACTTGAAGGATTAAAAAAAGAAAGAAAATCAATTAAATTTATTTAATTGTTTTTTTATTTTTACATATTTTGTTTTATTTCACTTATTTTTTGTTATTGGTTCAAATAATCGATCTACTGAGCTACTTGACGCGTAACGACGATACGGCCTTCAGGGTTTACATACAGTTATTCGTGCGTATAGCCATTAATTGGATCGAAAATTTTGAAAAATATTTTTTTTCTCCTTCAAATAATCGCTGCCCACTATGCCAATTTTTTGGTATGTTTTTGACATATCCCTGTAGCTTGTATAAAATTGGCAGTGATATCGAAGGTGTCCGAATGAGTAAAAAAAATGGTCTAACATTTTTTTTGCTGTAAATAGCTTTTGCAACACGAATAAAAATATGAGACATATTGCAATACAAAGTTAAGTGAAAAACAACATTTTTTTGTATGTGTGATTTTTTTGTCAGATTTACTGCATCGAAGTTATATGATTAACAAAAAAAATATACATTTCCTAAATGGATGAATTAAAAAATCTGAAAAAATTCACAAAGAGTGTTTTTAAGTGGTACTAAAATGTGGCCAATTATGGGATAGATCTGAGGGTCGAAAAAAAAGTGGCTGAACTGACAGAGAATGCCTCATAAATGCTTATAGTTTTGCCGTTAAACTTCAGAAAAGAGCAAAAGAAATTTATATTATCATGAAATAAACAAAATCAGATTAAGAAAAATGATTGAAAAATTTTGCCGTTCGCATTAGTCTATATATCAAAGACGGATAATTCAACTTCCAAATCAATACTAACCAATATATGTGCAGCCCGATAACGCGGTTTCAACTTATTAATACGGAACTCACTAAAAAAAATTGTAACCTTAATTTCCCACCTCAAATTCGTGAAAAATCCATTGACGTCAAACGACCGTACCATTACCATATTGATAATTTAACCGAATTAGAGTAAACTAAATATTAAAACATCTCCACTTCCATCAGAATCTCGACCGTTGATCAATTAAATTTCAAAATAATCCCGCCAAATGCGCGTTTGCGCGTGTAGTAATACATCGGAATCGAAATTATTAACATCCACATAGCTGCGAGGGTGAACGATGTATAACATATCTATATCTATACATATAGATACATACATATATATATATATACATATATATGAGGGGAATCGATTCGAGTTCTCTCTCCCCTCGGGCCGGCAATCGAAAGCTACAACTGGCGTGTAACAGCGAGACATATCTCCGATGGCGTAGGATCGGAGCATCAGCAAAGCAGCAGAGCATCAGCAACGTCGACCGAATGCTTGATATCCGGCGAACGAATGACAGGCGGAACGAAACGTGGCGCGGAATATAGCCGAATAAGAAGAGACAAGCGGGAGTAGTGGTAGAGAGGGGGGGGGGAGGGGGAGAATCCCTCGGGCGCCCCTCAACGATTCCCGCCGCATTACACATACCCGCGTCCGTCCGCCTGTGATGATGCTGCTGGCTTGCTCGCTGCTTTTGCCCGCCTCGACGACCTGCCGTCGACTATGCTCGACCGTTGCGCCGCTGCTTCTTTCTCTGTGTCGTCTTCTCTCTTACTCCCACTCTGTCAGTCAGTCGTTTTCTCTCTCTCTCTTTCTCTCTATCTATCTCGGAACCCTCTCACCTTTCGTCTGTCGCACTCTTGCTTGTTTCTCCCGCTACCCTATAGCCCTCACTCAATGCCGCGTCGCGCAACTCTCGCGTGTGCAGCGACGAGAGAGAACCGAGGGAAGGCGCTAATATCCGGGGCTCCGGCAGCCGCGCAACTCGCGCCCTAATCGAACTATAGTGCAAGTCCCTTCTTCCCCCACTCTAGCACGACGAACTCTCTATCTTTGTTTGTGTTTCTCTCTGTCTCTCTCTCTCGCTCTTTGGCTCTAACGTCCCCCTCCATTTTCCGACGACGCTGTTACTGCAGCCTCTTGCACCCCGCTTGCCCCTCCCAAGCGCTACGCTCCCACCACAAACAGCTTCGCTATTTTTTATCTCTCTTTTATACATTGTATACCTTTTGCGTTGTTCTGTCTTTCTCTCTCTCTTTCTCTTTCCCTCTTTTTTTCCACGCGGTTCACAACGACGCATGTATTTCGCACGCACGACAGAAATGTTTTTATGAATCTCTCTCATTCTCGATTGCTCCGGTCACGTCGGGGTTGATTCTACAAACTGCGAAGGACCGCATAACCGTGAATGAGAGTTACGACCCGATCCGCTATGTATTGTCGTATTGCCGTTTGTGTATGCAGTCTATATCCCAGACGTGGTGTGGAGATTTCGTTGATTGAGGCGTCGAAAACGTACCAATCGCTTCGGTTATTGCAACCAGATATGCTGTTCCGAATATGTGTCGATACTTTTACGAGCACGAGAACAATATTGTTCAATGATTCTTTTTTTTTTTTTTACTGTTATGAAAATTCATGGGTCTAGAATGCTTCGCGAACCACGAACGCAGCAAGTGAGAGAAAAACTAAATCTGCTAATTAACGGTTGGCAACAAAAATAGTTGTATACTCTTCGGAAACTTCTAGATAAAACAAAATATTTTTTCACTTGTGGAAAATCTATTTGCTCATCAAATACACTTTTTGCAATAAAATAAAAGATTCAGGAATAAAATTCCAAATTCCATCCATCAGGAATTTCACTATGCGTACTTTTCCAGAATTTTTACGGAAAAATTGATAATATTTAAGTCAAAAATAGCTCCAATGTAACAATTCCATCCATCAGGAATTCCACTATGCGTAGTTTTCCAGTATTTTTAAGGAAAAATTGATAATATTTAAGTAAAAAATAGCTCCAATGTTACAAACTCACACAGGTGAAAAGTTAAACGAATGTATTCGGGGTTTTCCCAAGTAAGAAGATTAATCTCTTATAAAAATGATTGCATTTTCTATAAACAGATTTACTAGAGGATCATCAAAGAATTTAGGTTTGGAAAAAATACGAGCCGAAACTGAAAGAAAAAATTTTGGAGCAAAACATTTCATAAAAAATGTAATTGCTTGGCATAAAAGCAACTTTTGGAAAGAGATAGTGCGGCGAAATGGTCAGAGCATACGAAAATAAGATCATTATTAGAAATTTAAATCCTTTCAGGCTCATTTTCTTAACAAAACAGAAAAATCGGCGTTTAATGCTAAAAAATTTGTTGAAACTATTTAAAACTGAACAGAAATCTGAATGCCGCAAAGAGTTAAGAAGTAGATGATCTAAAGTTGACGACAGATGTTAAAAGATTTATACCTCCTCCATTCAGAATTCTATCAATAATTCACAACGCTCGCGTTCACCTTTACTTAATTATCGGCGAGACACTATTAAATTTACTGAGTTTCGAATTCATTGAAGGATCAGCTATTTTCTGAAATATCTTCATCAATTTCAAGTCGTTTTAATTTTTTTTTGCATTCATCATAGATTTTGATTTAATTGAAATAAATGTATTTAGGTATAACATTTTTGTAGAAGAGATTTTTTAAATGCAATTTTTGAATTATTTTGGTTAAAAAAATGTCGAGTGGTCGACAAAAGTTATGTTTTTCAACGGAAAGAGGCAATTAAAGGGTTAAAATTGAATAAAGAGGCGAAAAATACCTGATTGGCGATCAAGTTTATGGATGTTGTGAGAATGACTTCACGTTTGAGTTTTCTTTTTTTTTAGTGCATATGATATTATATGTATTTAAACGGCGTGAAGCAATAAAGATTCTTGAACAAGCTCTTCATACTGTGTATAATCAATTCCGACTTTTTTTTAAAAAGGTCTTAAAATATTTCACACAATAAAGCGCGTACACGATATTTATTCATAACTCTCTGCATCGACTTATCGACTTTCAAACTCGCGTTGCTGAACTGACAGAGATGGCTCTAAACACATCTCCCTTACCCTATTTACTATCTCGCGGCAAAAATGAAGAAAAATAATAATTGTATCTGAAGCCAAGCAAAATCAAAGAATTCAACCAAATGTAATTTCTTTGCCCGTGATTTTCACACCAGAGATGGACATTCATGCGATCAACATAAATTCGAAATACTTTCATGATTAATAAAAGACATGATTAATCTATTATCATTCATGATAATAGATTAATCATTATTATCGTGAATGATAATACATTAATCATGAAAGCTATTGCTATAATTATTACTTCTGTCTTAATTATTGCAGAAATGTGAAAATTTCCAGTTTTGCATTATAATCAATCTCAATTATTTCTTGCAAAAAGTGTTTACAATGCATGTTCATTTAATGAATGCCCATCTCTCTATCAAACTATTGTGGGAAAAACTATTTCCATCAAATGATGTTGAGAATGTTGTGAACAAAGCTGAAATCTATAGATGCTCTAGTCGCAAGTTATACCTGCCTTATTTTTAATGAAATTTCCTTCTGTACATATGATCAAGGCCGAAATGTAAAGAATGACATTTTATTAAAAATAACAACACATTAAGCGTTAGGTAGGGCATCTATAGATGACACATATCATCGCATAAAATACGGAAAATACAATGTCTAAAAAAAACTACCTTGCAAATTGCTTTGTTATTATTTTATACCATTCACGAAGCAATCTCTATGTTGATCGATTTTGACGATCTCATAGAGAAAGTTTTGTGAACGTTGTAAAATAATGCGCGAGTTATTTTCAATTTCTACTTTAATGCAAAAAATATTAATTCTCCTTAAACTTAGAACCACTCGACAGATTCTCGGTAAATTCAACATCATTGTTCAACCATTTGTGTATAATATTTTACGCCGACATCTCGATCGGGTACATTTTTTTGAAGTTGCAAAATGCTATAAAATTTCAACTCTTCAACCGATTCACGTCAAATAAAATCCCAAACAGTGTTTAATGATATTGGTATGTCAAATTAGAATCAAATAGATAAACAATTCCGAGAGCTATTGTGCTGACATGATCAACACATACAGACATTTCGTAAATACCAATTTCCCGATGTCTTGGAACATTCTATGTATAAAGAGATAAAAATCTCAAAAATGTTTCTTCTACGGGAAAGCAAAACGCCGCTCCAAGCTTCAGCTGGGGCAAAATCTATATATCATCTTTGTTAGATAATTTCTATCAAAACATGAAATATGTAAAATAAAATGTGTAAAAAAACTGGATTTAGCTTTACACCATCTTCCAATGGACTGTTTAAGAATCAATGAACGGAAGAAAAAGCGTTACTCACCCCAGAATCGATTCCTTGAGTATTAGGGGTTGTTGATCGTTGCATATTATGAAAATTCTGCGAATGATCAAAGAGCAATTAGTACGTTGCACGAGAAATCGCAGAAGCGTCATTTTTTTTAAATATTGGCTGTTTTTGCACCTGTGGTTGGCCAGGTTGTTGCGGCTGAGGCGACGCGGATGGTGGAGGTGCCGGGGATTGTGAAAGAGCTCGCTGCGGCGATTGACTCGAGGAATTAGCTTGATTGGGAGATGGAGGTGGTGGATTTGGTGGACCTCCTTGATTCCACCCTCGTTGTTCCGGATACAACGTGGAAGGGTGGCCAGCTTGTGCGGCATAAGAGTTTAACTGAAAAAACGAGGCGAAAAATTTTCATTGAAAAAATATATACATATTTCATTTTTGCTTATGACCTCAAAGCAAAAAACCCACTTGATGGTGACTGTAAGGTGAATGTGGCCTCGCGGGCGACGAATACCGCGCGGTATATGGTTGATATTGCATCGGAGTGGGTGAACTTGGTCCCCCTGGTCCAGGATGCAGCCTCGGCGAACCCTGAAAACCGCAAATGCTCCATTTAAAAAACTATTTTTTAAAAAGCGGTAAAACCAATTTTTATGCAAATCCAGAAAGTGAAAATAACAGAATCCCAATTTTAAAAAATCGAAGGATAAAGAGATAAACGATAAAGACAAAATAAGGCATCTTGTGTGTATATATAGATATATATGTACCGTCTGCGGAGGACGTTGACCGGGCTGCGGATAAACAGGTGGAACGACCGGTGGCCGTTGCATAGGCCAGGGTTGTTGATAAGATTCGGGTCCTATGGCGGGATAGTTGGCGTGAAACCGATGCACGGAACTAGTGGCCTGTAGCAACTGATTAAGGGTAGGGGTAGGTCCTGTAGCTTGGGAGATGCTCTGTCCGGAGAGAAACCTTGGCTGAGCGGGAAAGCTACCGGGTGCAGGACCGATGTGAGCCAAACGTGGCTCGATCTTGGAAACTGCGTAATGATCCTCCATGTCTGTTTGATGAACTCTTTCGCTCTCGTTGGACAACTGTTTGGAGTGATAGTCGTGCTGTTTGCCAGACTGAAAGTCAGCCGGTTTGCCGGGATAATCCTGCGGCTGTTTACCAGGGTAATCGGACAATTGCTTTGACGAGTACTCGTTGGGTTTGTTGGGATACTCCTCGGCGAAGTCTCGCGTTACGTTCGGGCCAAATGGATGACCGGGATGAGGATTGTGAGCGGGAGGATCGAGAGACTCCTGCTTGCCGGTTGGCTCCTGAGGTGTCTGCACGACCTCCCGGGGTGACTTGACCTCGCCAGCGGTGTGTCCACCAATGTCCTCGCGATATTGACTCATCTCGAAACCTGAGTCCCCGTCGCGATTCACATACTTGAGCAGCTGGGCCGCGCCCCGGGTTACCTTATCCCCCGGCTCTGGATCCAGCTGCTGCTGCTTACCACTAACACTCGCACTATTCCCACTAACTTGCGAACGTTTCAGGGCGCATTTCACTGTATCGCTCAGCTTTACATCGTTTTGTTGGCTCTCGGCTTGCGTCGCAGCCATGTTCTTCCATCACGGTGCCGCCATCGTCGTCTCCTTCACTGGCCAATAGCAACTCCGACTCCCGAGCGTACCATTACCCCAACGAGATATACTAATTTTGATTGGCTCACGTAAGCGGCTAACGTTTAACTCTATCAGCCGCATTCTCTCGCGACCGATAAACACCCACTATACCATTATTATTAACATCCAGCGCTTTACTTTAATCCAACTTTACCAACTTGTTACAACAATTTACATGCATTTTTTCACCCACGAACGTCAAAAGTAGCGTCCCACGGTATACTTCATCTTGTGGTTGCGAGGGGGGCGGCCTTAGAATTTAAACAATTCACTAGACTTACGACTCGATTATCTAAATTTACCGGCGGCGTCCTTCTTTTTTCTTCTTTCAACATTTATCGCCGCTTTTTTTTTACCTTTCTGAACTAATTACTTGGCGTAAATATATTTTATGTTCGGCCTAAAGCGTCTATTCGTGAATATTCCCAAGTTACATTCATAATATATTTTTCGATTACAAATACTATTTATTGGAATACATTCGCTTATCTTGATTATCTCTCCGTAGAATAGAGGAAACTCATTTTTCCTCTGGCCGACTCAACGATATTTCATTAGCATTAAAAGTTCAGACTCACAAAGTGGTACGTCACTTTCGAAAATAATCGGTTATTTTACCGCTAAGATTATAGCACCTTTGACGTAATTTAACAACAGTCGCGGTAGCGACTCGACGCCAAGTTAAAAAAGAAAATTAATGTTAAACTATTGTTGAGGCCCTTATTCGAGTTACATAGCCATACAACATTAATTCTTTTTAACCTTAACATATACCATTCGATTGGTAGCTGTTTCGTGGTGCTTCGTAGTCTAATTAAATCGTTTGGTGGTCAGTCGTTTAATTACAGTGATTCAAACAAAAAATAAGGCCCAAATTTAGCGAAACATTTTTCTTTTCTTTTTTAAATCGACCTAATTAGAACTTAATCGATTCGCAATCGTTTGGTGGCCACGAATAACGTAATTAAAGTATTTGGTGGTCTCTCGTTTGTCTAGAAAATTTCAAAAACCAAATCGGCCCTGATGACCCTAAATTTTTTAAAATTAATGTTGTATGGCTATCTTTATCCAGTTGAGTTACATTCACCTAATATATACATATATCTAATATATCTTATACTCGGCCTAACACGTCTATTTATGAATATTCCCAAGTTACATTCATAATATATTTTTCGATATCAAATACTATTTATTAGAACACATTCGCTTATCTCGATTACTTCCATAGAATAGAGGAAACTCATTTTCCCTCTGGCCGACTCAACGATATTTCATTAGCATTAAAAGTTCAGAGACTCACATAGTGGCACGTTACTTCAGAAAATAATCGGTTATTTTACCGCCAAGATTATAGCACCTTGACGTAATTTATAAACTGTTCTTGAGGCCCTTATTCCAGTTACATTCTACCCTCTGATTGGCCCTTCACAACTCCGTGAACCAATCAGTGAGCAGAATCTCTCTGATTGGTTTCGAATAAGGGCCCAACGACATTGATAGAGCGATGATATATATGGAAAATTTCACTAAGAACATGACACAATACAGCAAGACATTAAGTATTACAGAATTATTAGATTGTTGACTTTCGCAGAATGATATTTCTAATACAAGAAAACATATCAGCGCGAAATTCGTAGTTTTCATTATAGCTTACAAGAATTTAGGTGCATTGATACTCTGAAGCTGTCACAATTTTTTTTTTAACTGCGCTAAGCTTCGACTTCGCGTAATTTGTTTCGATTTGCAATCGAATCCATGTTCTCAATTGGAGAATCAAACACCTGATAGTCACAAAATCCGACAGCCGCATATTTATTTTCAAACGAGAATCCACGAGAGAAAAAACGTTCTTTCCAATTCGGAGGATGTACATACTTACGAAAACGTCGTCGAAAACAAGATTTAATCACGTTTCAAACAATCGAATGCTGTTTGATGTGGATCGTCCTCGGAAGATGATTCTGTAAAACAAGTGAGTGAATTGAAATTTTCGGCGACCAATCACGTATCCAAAATTTCTATAGTTTCTCCAGATCTACCGGAATGTTGGGTTTAAAGATTGGCTACCACAAGTTACACTTCACTCACTTGTTTACAAGACAAATTAAGCTCCGATAGCTCAATCAAGTTGGCCGGTCAACTTTGACTTTATAAACTTCTTTTTTCCATATCGTTTGTTAATCATTTGTAGGCGATTGTAGCATTAATTATAACATTTATCGAACAATAGTTTATTTACATGATCAGAAATAAGAACTTGCGTTAACTTAGCCGTAATCTGTCTTTATTTTTTGTCTTAACGATGGCCATTGACGAAGAATCGTTTGTAGGTCATGGATAATTGATTTGCAATAATTATCGGTCGGTCATTTCAATAAATTTTACGAAAATCGTATTTGGTATTTTTTGGCAGCCAATACACGACCAAGAAATTATTTGTGAAGAAAATAGTTCATAAAGTCAAAGTCGACCGGCCAACTTCACCGAGCGTGCTTCGAGCTCGAAACGAACACATGTCTCATGGGATTTAGGCATGCGCAGAGCACTCAGGATTCACATTTGTCGTGAAAACACAAGTAGATCTGTTATATCTATATTTCAGTGTTATTCCACGAGTTGTTCGTGACCGACGCGCGTCCCGCGTTTTGTGGCGCGACGAGCGATACGAATTGAATAATTTTTCGAATTCTAACAAACCGCTATTTAGTAGGCATCAACAACGCACAGTGTGTCGTTTCGGAGCTTGTCAGAACACGATATGGCAAGCAGTGACGATTATGTCGCGGAAAATCTGTGTAAACTTAGTATATTATCTCCACCGAATGAGAACACAATGCCTAAGGCGTCAGAAAGTATACTTGAATTATTTCGTGAATGTCTACGTTTGGACGAACGTTTTGAAAAATCTGACGAAAAATCGTATTTGGAAAAGTTGCGAGAGAAATTTCCCAATGACGTTGATGTACTCGAAAGATTTCTCACCGATGGGAAAGTAAAGACTGCTCATAAACTGGACTTTGGAAGTCCATCGAAGCCAGAGGAAAAACCTCGTGTCTCTAAGAGGAAAGAGAAAGAACAAAATTTTGCTCCCAAAGATCCTAGAGACACATGTTTTGAAGATGTGCGAGAAATCATTTGTGACTCCAAACGGAGAACAGGCAGTATGGAGTATTCGCACCTCTACAAAATGATGGCTATATGTTGCTTAGAGGTACAGTTCTTGTATAGTATTATGACTGTTTGATTTTGGTAACTGGATATTTTAATATAGAGTTCCAATGTATTTCGCAGAAAGGCGACGAACTTAGCGCTGTTAATCTCTTGACAGAATCCCACGCTATTATTCTCCAGCAGCAGGTTTTTCATAGATATTCCAAGATGGAGGTCAGAAACCAATTTGTCGAGGCACGGTCTGAACCAGGACTCAGACCTGACAATATGGAATACATGCCTCAATCTATAATATCCTGCGATAATTTGAAGAAAAAACTTGCTGAAATGCCAGAGGGTAACATTCCTCT
Source organism: Ephialtes manifestator (assembly GCA_963970395.1). NCBI lineage: Eukaryota > Metazoa > Arthropoda > Insecta > Hymenoptera > Ichneumonidae > Ephialtes > Ephialtes manifestator. The sequence continues at coordinate 40,372,754 of OZ019968.1, read as the reverse complement.
TTTCAGATGCATACCAATGTATTTATCAGACCTGAACTGTTCTTTAAGTACTGAGTAACATTTTTTTGTACATCTACTGAAAAAAATCACACTTTCATACCTATTTTGCAAAATTGTATGCTGGTGAAATAATTCTCTTTGGCTGAAAATAGTGCGAACTTTAATACACAAAAAAAATGTTGAAGGGAAAAAAATGATTATAAATACATTCAATATGCTTGTGTAATTGATTAATTTTCATGCAATTATTTGTACTCTATTTTGTTCATTTTATTTTATAGTATCCAAAAGTCGAATTTTTCAATTTGGAGAACAACAGTCTTATTGGAAGAAGAATCTATTGTATCTATTGTAGAATCTAAAAGAAAATATTTAATTTTTTTAAAATGTCATAATTACCGAAAAATCAATTTTAACAATTCAGTCATTTTTTTCGCAAAATATAGAAAGTCAAGTTGTGCATTTTTTTTCATGAAGTCCATGAAAATACCTACAAAAACAATCTTTAGGAGTTTTGCGTTTTGATTACGCATTTTCGAGATAATGGGCCTTAAAAAAAAAACAAACTAGTCAAAATCTTCGTTAGCTTGTAACTCTGCAACAATTCATGCTATCATGCAACATACATAGATAAAATATTTTGTTCGACCAAGCACAAAAACATACTCGAATCGTAAAAAGATCCGTGAAATTGAAGTCTGGAGATGACTGGAATGACGTGGAAACCCTCATATACAAAAAAATTGTAGAATTATAATTTTTTACAGAATAGGTAATATTTCAAAAAATGATAGAGAAATATCGCGATTACTTCAAGTACCTCCGGTTCTGCAAGTAATGTACTTAAAATACTTAAACTTGTACTTGAGGTACTTTGTGCAGGTCTGATACAGCTTTATAACTTTTAAACGTCTTTAAAATGGTTTTTTTTGTGGTGTTTAAGTACAGAATGGTATATGGTGCAATTAACTGTTCAGTACAGTGCACCTGATGATCAAAGGGTCAACGGTACGATAGTGGAGTCTCTGTGTCCTCTGCACGTGACAATTTTGCCTACCGGACCATCGGCCGTAGATCCAATCTGTATAACATTGCCAAAACCGAATAACGAAAATTACGATGGTATTAAGGAATTAGTCAATGTACTCAAACACAACAAGGCTAATTTAGAAGCTCACTACTCGAGCAATACATTTTACTGGAAAATGAGAGAAAGGCAGAATAACACACTCAAGGTTTTTCTTCGATTTATTAATATTTATTATCTTCAATAGTTTTTATAATATTTAAATAATTGTCGATTGCCTTGCAGATTGCTCTGATAGAATTAGAACGTAGTTGGTTACGAGAGTGGAAAATTCTTCTCATTGCGGATCCCTTGAAAAATACAAGCTTACGCAAGGGAATTCTCGACATGATTGACAAACTCATCGCCGACGATTTATCCGTGTAAGTTTTTTCTTTCTGCTTACGCATTGAGATAGATTGGTTTTATTGTTTTTATTTACATTTAGCTTCCTTATAAAGGTGTCTTTGCTTTCGTGAAATATTTTTTTGTAAATTTTTATGTAAATTTTATGAAATTTTTATGGGTTTGCCCAAAATAGTCTTAAAAGCAAAAATGTCATTAAAAACGTATGATAAATTTCTCTCAGCGCACTGAAAACAACTTTAGAAGATGTTTTGATGAAAACATCTTCTAAAGTTGTTTTCCTATAATGTAATAAGTACACGAAGTTTACTCATTACTTTTTTATGAACTTTTTTCCTGACTGATATATCAAAGTTCTATTTATTTTGTCCACAGAGTAAAAATTTCGGATCGCACGCGGTGGCTCTTGCGAAAAATTGCCACGTGCTCCTGTTTTTTGACCAAGATAGAAATTGCGAGAGCTGTTCGCTATGTGCTTCAAAATAATCCTAAGCTCGCAAACAACATAATACTCTCGATTCATGGTAATTTAATAAACGTCAACGACTTGCACGGCGCAGAAAGAAAAACGATGATTATGATAATCGACGAGGTAAGTTAAATTCTTTGCTTTGTCGCTTTTTCATGATTTATCTCATTTCATATTATTCATAATTATTATTTAACACAAAAGACACATTATCATTTTTTTTTCTTACGTTAGAGCATAGATCACGTACCATTCGAGTCTATGGACTTTCTGAAGAAACATCCGATCACGCGTTTTCCCTCATTTAACATCGCGTACGCAATGTTCAAAGAGCACAAGGATACGATAGTAAATGGCTGCAAAATCGTGAAAAGAAGCAAAAAATTAGGAGCATTCGTCGTAAATCCCGAAAAAAATTTGAACAAAATGGAGAAACGCATAAAATTGTTCATACAATATTGGCTTCCAGATTGGGAGGGAAATTACGGCGTAAAACCGAGCGAAATGAGTTTTCAGGAATTTCTCTTAAATTGGGACGTTCTCATGTACGCTGGTCACGGAAGCGGCATTCAATACTTGCCGGGTGAAAAGATCGAGAAACTCAGAGTACGATCTTCTGTACTTTTGTTCGGTTGCAGTAGTATCAAGCTTTCTCCGGTGGGGGGCATATTTCCACCGTCTGGCGTGTCAAATCAGTACCTAATAGCTTGCAGGTAGGTCATTTAACGCCTATAATGTCACATGCAACGCGATCTTACGATCCAGAAAATAGATCCCCGCAATCTTCGAATTTTTATATTTCCATCTGAGTATTCGTTAAAAGAAATTGCTAAGTTTTTGGGATTTTTTTCTCTTAAAAACTATTCGTTCAATTAAATCCGGATTTTAAAATAGTATATTTCGATACAAGAGGCCAAAGGAGCGTTTTGCGCACTGTTCGCGCGAATACAGCACGTAGTCTCGGCGAGGCCGATCCTTTGGCCTCGTGTATCGAACCATATTTTTCTTTACGAGTGCAATGCAAAATCCGAGTTTGTCCGACGTTTGCCAACATGTAAAATGAACTGCAACTTCAAGCAGTGAGCAAAATCCAGGGAACAGTGTACAAAATGTTTTGCGCACTAGTGCGGCAATCGGCCATTTTGCATGTCTGTAAACGGTGGGCAAACGAAGATTTTGCATGCACGAGTAAAGAAAAAATCCAATACATTTATGAATCTTCAGGTGTTTCTGTTTTAAACAATCGTTGCTAACCGGAAGCGATGTTATCGCGGTTGGCGAAAGTCGCCGTTTTCACTGAGAACATTTCCGGTGTCACTCTGGACGGGCGGTTTATCGAAAACACGAAAACTGAACCAATTATAAAATTATAATCTACGAGGCGGTAGGATTAAACATTATATTATTTTAAAAAATCACAAATTTTATTCATCTGTGATGAGAAACAAATAACTTGATGAGCACTACGTTCTCAGAAAGTGAAAATATCTCTAGAACGCTATACAGCAACTTTTTCGTAATCTTTAAGGCAGTCCTGAAATCATTTCACAACGTCTCGCTTTGGCGAGAATCATTTGAATTTCTTCATAGTTTTAAAGTATGAAAGAGTAAATTGTTGGCGTCAAATTGCCTTTCCTGTTTAAATATCTTTTTTCACTTGCCTATTCAGTTATCCATTTATTCATTTGCCCACTTACACAGAGTACCTGGCCACAATATATTAATCAGGATTATGGGATCTTAGATACGATATAAATAGATACTTCTCATGCATATTACAAATTCATAATATTTGCATTCTGCTTTTCACGTAATGAATAAACGAGAGGACGATAATTTATTTAAAATATGGATGAAACATAAAAAGTTCTTCGGCATTCGATTACAAGTCCAGTAATTTGAAAAGTTATATATAATGGATATACTTTGATTGTCTGTTCTGCTGTAATTCATACACCGCCTGTGAATTGTACAGATTTTTTTGTATAACTTCATTAATTAATTACATACATTATTTGTCATTGAATTATTCTATTAATCATATTTATTATCAGCACCAATTCATTTTTGTTAAATAATCTGATGGCATTTGATGCATAAATAGCCCGTGATTTTTTAAGCAATCGCCCTTTTATCAGTCTCTTATTACCACTTTGTTATTATCAGAAGTCCCGATACCAGTATATTAAAACTAAATTGAATTGAATTTAATCCTTCTTGGATATTTTTTTTCTTTTCCGGAGTAAATTGAATAATTAGTATTTCTTCTTTAATTACGTTCTTTTTATTTTTCGATATAAATCACTGGTGATTTTTCCAGTCCGTGCATTTTGGGAACGCTCTGGGAAGTAACTGACATGGATATCGATAGGATGACGGTAAGTTTCATTAGTGATTGGATTCCTTCGAACGCCCCACGACCTTGGTCCGAAGTAGATACGAGCCAATGGGTCGAAGGAAATTTGAGTGAGTTGAAACAGTAATTTCTCTTGTTCCACTCCCAACTGTTCCATTATTTTATTTCCTAACAAAACGTCTTTTCTTCAGAATTCACGACTAACACGAGGAAGGAACTTCAGGAATGCACAAACGAGCCGGAGATGCTAAGAGCTGTCGCGAAATCGAAGGAAATGTGCATGCAACAGATGACGGCAGCGGCAATTATCGTTCGAGGGTTGCCACTCAGACTGGAGTCGTGAAACATTGTTAAATCAATTATATTGCGTAAAGGTACAAAGTTCTATATTACAGTAAAAGAGTCAAGCTCCATTTTGTTTTTCTTGTCTTTGAAACTGTGGAAATTGACGTTCACAGTTCAAAGCGAGAATTGCATAAACATGGCCGTTCAGAGGTTCACTTTGCAGTTCTCTTCAGTAAAGCAGACTAAAACACTACTTAAATTTCATGGAAATGGAGAAGAGATATTTAAATACACTGTGAAATTATACATGTTTCCCAGATACATTCCCAACCAAAAGATATGAATCGTATTTATAAAAATAGTTTAACTTTTGTTAATCATTTTTTCTTATGAAACACGCTGATTTTTGTGAATGTTTTATTTTCTCCGAAGCTTCGGAGTTTCCGTTTTCCAGAAATATTAAAGATTTTTCATATTAACTTGTGCGTTTGAAAATCCTGAAAGTGGTTATATGTAATATGGACCGTTTCTAAGCAAACATTACAAATTTGCGACTTTTCATGATTTAAAAAAAAAATTGCATTTGGAAAAATCTGGATATAAATTTCATATGGCGTATCAATATGAAAAAAAGACAATTTTTATTGGAAGATTTATAAACTTCTAAAAAAATCGGATTTATTTATGAACTTTTTGGGTAGTATCATTTAGAATCAATGTTCTTAGAGTATCATTAACATTAATTTTTTTTCTTCAGATATTTTGTAAGAAAGTACAAAAATTCTTATCAAATTGCAGTTTAGGATAGGAATGATGATGTATCCCTGAGATCGTGAAATTAAGAAATTATGATTCTCTAAACATATATTCCAGTGTAAAAATGTTGATTTCAGTCATTTCGTTCAATTCGATAGTCCGATATGATTTCTAAGTGCATTTCTTTCTGCTGGACGTAGAAAGAAATGCCCATCTCGTCTCAAAAATCATAATTATGAAATAAGAATCCTATTACATGATGCCATCATAATATCCAAATCTGAACCCCCGGGCGGCCATGATAGTCCCATCAACAGCGCCGTCATCGCTAATCTCTTATTCCAATGCACCGTATTTGTCTATTTGGATGATAACGACGCGTGATTTCGTCTCATTTTAGATAAATTTCCGTAAATCCAATCACATGATAATCTGAGGCTCTGGCACGGAAACGGCGATGTTTTTGTGCGGCAAGACTTGTCCACCGTTGATGTAGAGCTCGTCCTTAACTATAACGTCCTCCCCGAGGACAGTCGTTCCTTCCATTCTAACCCAGCGACCAACAACGCTTCGCCAGCCGACGATACAGCTTTAAAGGAACGAAAATAGTGTCAACCGTTAGTCAAGTCAGAGTCAAGAGACTAAATGTTCTTTTCTTTTTTAAGTATGAGAATTTAGTACGTTAAAAAAAATTATACAACTCACCCCTCGAGCCAAGCGTGCTCTTTTACTGTCGAGGCTTTCAAAAGAGTTGTTCTTTTGACGCAGCATCCATCGGCTAACGTAACACCAGGTCCGATGGTAACGTTGGGACCGATTCTACAGTCTTTACCAATTACCGCGGTTGGATCGACCAAAACGTTACCAACAACTCCTGGCCCCGAATACAATTTTTCCGGCGTTTTTTCCCTCAAGGCCGCCAGATACATACACATACCTGTTACCATGAGAGTTGATTATTTGTGTTATTGCATGGTTATTAAAATGAGCATACGTCGTTGCCAAAAATTAAATAGATGCTCAAAAAGCCGAAGTCATCGATTAAATCAATTGTTGTTCGTTTAGAAAAATAAAATAAGATGTTGGAAAATTGAAACCGTTCATGAGATGATGTACTGTTTTAATTTTCCGAAACTTGCGTGTAAATACAAACTATTCTACAAATTCAAAGATCTACCTAGTCTTGACAGAAACAATCGAAAAATAAATAAATACAAAACCCCCAAGGAAATTGGAGACTATTAAGATCTCTTCACATTTTGTATATACGTTTTGACAAAATTTAGGAAAAATTAATCTTGATATTACAAAACTAATCTAAACGGTTATACACCATTTCGAGATTATAGTAAATTATTTCAATTCTGGATGTCGCTACTGATCAGCCTATGGATACAGATGTTTGAGCTTGTACATAGTAATTGTTAATTTTCTTCAAAAGCATGTTTAGTAGTATATAATCTTAAATCAAATTTGTGAGTTAAATTCGACGAAAATATCTTTAAGGCTGTTGTGGGGTCTAGACTTGCAGGGTGACGCTGCGGGGAGACTAGAAGGTGCTAACAGTAGTGTAATAGGTCGCAAAATTTGTGATTTTTTTTCTCCTAAACGGTGCTGTTCTTCATTCTAAAATTTTACCAGACTATTTGCAAAGGTGTAATGACGAGGCGGAGAGTTTGGGCAAGTGTAGATTTTGGCATTGCGGATGGACTGACGAAGTATCGAAGAGAGAAAATGTATGGTGATCACCGGGAATCGAACTCGGATTATTCAGGTACTAAGTAAGAGCGCTAACCACTGCGCTAATGTCACCTATATATTTCTCTCATTCGAATGGTCTTCATATATGCAATGTAGGACCGTCGCAAAGGGATAATGTACGGATAATATATTCGCGAAAATTTTCATGGCGGTGGTAGCATTTTGACTTGGCCCCCACAACAACCTTAATTTTCTTCAGAAGCATGTTTAGTATAGTACATAATCTTAAGTCAAATTTATGAGTTAAATTCGACGAGAAAATCCTTAAATTTTAGAAGAAGTTTTGTCGAACCTGTGAGAAAGTCTTTAGGCTGTCCGACATCCATCCAAAATCCCGACAATTCCATGGCGAATAATTGTCCGTCCTTGGCCATATTCGGAAAAACTTCTTTCTCAATGCTCGTCGGTCTCAACTCTATCCTGTTGAGTACGCTGGGATTCAAAATGTACATACCTAGAATAGTAATATAAAAAAATGTGCGTGTCTCATAGTAAGATAAGAAAAATATATCAGTGCGTCGCAACGAACGCAAAGTATTTTTGAGAATAAATTTTTGATAAATTTCTATGTTTTCAAATATACCAGCATTTATTTTATTGGAAACGAACTCCTGCGGTTTTTCAATGAAACTCTCGATCTGACCGTCCTCACTGTAAACAACGACACCGTATTTCGACGGCTCTTCCACTTTTGTCACGACTATCGTGCCTTCGCCACCGTGTGATTTGTGGAATTGGAGCAGTTCTTTGAACGGAAAATCGCAGATTATGTCGGAATTTAGTACGAAAAAGGGCTCGTTTCCTTCCGAGAGAATCTCGCGGGCCAATGCAAGAGGACCTGCTGTTCCCAATGGCTCAGTCTCGTGGGAAAATACTAAGCTTACACCCAGTTTCTCTGCCTCCGCGGCCAGCTCCTTTTCCATCTCTTCCGCTCTGTATGAAACTGCCAAAACAACTTCGGTCACATTGGATTCCACCTAAGATGTACGATAAAATATTTATCAGCATTTTAATTAAAACCTCTTACAATTAAAAATTACTCAAGCTTAACATTTTTACCTCTTAATATTATTTAACATAGGTTTTTCGGCTATATATTTTATATACATAATACCACATTTTATAATTTTAACATTTGCAAAGTTTACCGTTACTGAAATAAAGTAAAAGCTCGAAGTTTCCAAATCAACACTATATAATAGTAGAGGTTTTTTACGTGACTCTCTGACTGTAAGTCAATCAATTGCGCAACTGAATGTTATCTACATAATGTTCTTTCAGAGGCTGGCAAAAAGGATATGTTTGCAGGAAATGCTCTACCAGTTCGTTTTCTTGCATATCACCGTAACAACTCCTTAAATCTTTCTTTATTCTAAACGCTGCGTCAGCGATCCCACGCTCGGACGATGGCCGCGCAGCATCCAAGCACTGACGGATCCAAAACGACTTCTGCTCAGTCATTTTGAAGTTATTCGCGAGTCACTGACCGGTCGTGGTTATTTAGAAGTCAAAATTTCGTTATTGCCCAGTCAATTGACTGGATAGTGAATGCAGGATCACTTAAATATGACAAGTTATAATGTTCATTTTTGTAACCAGTTAATGAACAAATTTGAAGTTGTTTTTTGGTAACTTATGAGTACTTTTTCGGTCACGTAACTGAGAATGGGCCCAAGAATAACTGTTGGTACACCCATTTACAGAGTTAGTTGCAAGTCAATTTCAGGTATCATTCCAGTAATTTTTCGATAAATGAACTGAAAAATTACTTAAAAGTTACTTAAAAATAACTTAACAATCTCTGGTAGTTGACCCCCCGAAAATCGGTTACAATTCAGTCATTCCCTAGTACATTTATCGAGAAAAATGACTTCATTTATTAGTCATTTACCGGTGATCTTGGGTCCGTCAGTGAGCGCGCGACGGCCGCCTTAACGCTGGTACAGGGGTATACTCAAAGGGCCCAAGGATCCAAAACAATTAGCTAAATCTCAAATCTTTTCAAGCCATTGTAACGTTCACTCCTTCAATATAGTCTTGGACATATTAATATATATATATATATTCCAAACCGCATTTTATTCTCTCATACATCCCGATTGTCACATGCGCGTTGAATTGGGCCCTTGGGCCTGTTGCATATCTTTACGTCAGTGATAAAATTAAAGATAAGCTCATGCATGGTAAAATAGCTAATTAATCGTTAATGTAATCTATTAAGTGCCGTTACATCAGAAATCATGCTTGTTTCGTTTCCACAGAACTTGTATGTACAGAATTTTCAGTTAGGATAACTGAAAATTCGTATAAAATGCTGATAAGATCAGTATAATACAATAAATTTCAAAGCAAATTACATGTTTCCAAAATAGATTTTTGGTACATATTTATATATATTTTTGAGGTCAGTTTGATGATTTGGAAAAGGTTTGTGTGCAAATTGACGTTTTTCACACATCCGAACAGACACTTTTTGCGATGATTTAGACCATTTATACCGGTATGAAAATTGCAAAATTATTTTTTTCATGAAAACAAAGCTTTCTCTATGAGGAAACAAGAATGAATATGATAACAATATTATGACCATTTGAAGATAAAAATATATGGATATGTATATTATTAATTAAATATTTGAGATCCAAATTGCCGATTTTTCAGTGAATTCTATGAAATTAAAAATAAAAACAAAGAACTGTCATTTGGCATGAAAATTCATTATACTGATTATTTTGTCCAAAAAATAATTTTTCTGCTTCATCAAATGCAAAAAACTCATTTAAAAACATACATGTTTTGCCTTGTTTTTCAGTAATTTTCCTCAAAGAAAAATCGTGACACATTCTTTCAAGTAGAAGTGTTTCCTATGAAAAATATTATAAAAGTTAAAGAACAAGTATAAAAACTAACAGAGAATGCCTCATGCAATAGTTGACGCATGTTTTAAAAAATAGATAAGTCCAAGTTCCAAAAATATAATTTCAACTGCAATAAATTTATCCTGATTTCTCTTAATTGGTTTTTTCAATTTGTTCATAACTTTACATTAAGCTAGGAATACTTTATTTCCTATGTTTATATTTTTCTGTCTATCGTCATTTCTTACAATAAAAGGTAAATTGTTAAATATTTTTATTTGGCTTACCAGCGCTTCGATTTGGTGAAGCAGCATCGGCTTATTGGCAAATTCAATGAGTGGCTTGGGGCGACTGAGGGTCAGAGGTCGCAGTCTAGTTCCATATCCTCCCACAAGTATAAGTGCTCTCATTTTTCCCATTTTTAACTTCTTTGGCATAATCTCATACAAAAATGGGAGTGGTCATACAACAGGTGTACCTGATAAAATAGCATTAACAATTAAAGACAATTATTTGAACAATGGTTGTACATCAGTCATAAAGTTAATCGTAGTGATCACTCGACAATTATCATTGATGAACAGAAAGACAAAAATGATCATTTATTATAATCACAGAAGATAACAACAAAAATAAAAATAAAAAAAGAACAAATTAATTTGTTTTGGCAGTGAGAAAATCATGTACAGAATATAGTTTACCCATTAATGCGATCAATTTCTACGTCTTTGCTTGATAAAGACGTTTCTTTTTTCGGAATAAAGTTGAGTACTTAAATTGATACGTCAAACTCTGCCACGTATGCCACGCCGTTTAATCTTCTGTTTACTCGTTGTACTCGTGAATGACGACCGGTGTCACCGCACTGCCACTACTTTTGTCCGCGTACTTATGGATGGCGTGAAGGACACAGCGGTGTGTGATTGTGACTTCTGTAAACTGAAATTGATGCCTGGAACGAATACTCCGTCGATATATACCTTCATGTGCGATTCTACAGTCAGTTAATACCGACTGAGCCGCCGTAAGTGCAAGACAGAACAAGAGAAACGTGAAGCCATAGACTCGTGAAGCTCATCACGATCATATGGCACAGCTTTGGAAACTGGAATATACGGAAAAATTGGTTGTTGGATAAATCGACCGTGGAAAAATTAGTTAATGAATAAATCGGCCGCGGAAAAATTGGTTTTAGGATAAATCGGCCGTGGTAAAATTGGGTTATTGGATAAATCGGCCATGGAAAAATTGGTTATTGAATAAATCGGCTGTGAAAAAATTGGTTATAGGATAAATCGGCCGTGGAAAAATTAGTTAATGGATAAATCGGCCGTGGAAAAATTGGTTATTGGATAAATCGACCGTGGAAAAATTGGTTATTGGATAAATCGGCCGTGGAAAAATTGGTTATTGGATAAATCGGCCGTGGAAAAATTGGTTATTGGATAAATCGGCCGTGGAGAAATTGGTTATTGGATAAATCGGCCGTGGAAAAATTGGTTGTTGGATAAATCGGCCGTGGAAAAATTGGTTGTTGGATAAATCGGTCGTGGAAAAATTGCCCTGTTTAAAAAATCCCATTGATCCTATTTAAACTCATAAAGTCCTATTGAAACCGTATCGATTTTTATCGGTATGAATGGTGTATTTTGTTCATCCTATTGGTCTAAATAGGATTTTCTAAGCAGGGTGGTTGTTGGATAAATCGGCCGCGGAAAAATTGGTTGTTCGATAAATCGGCCGTGGAAATTACGGCCGAAGGAAAAATCGGCATTTTAGTTAATGTTTTACCGTTGTGTTATTTTTCTGCGGATCTTTTTCTGCCCTCTTTTTTTTTTGTCGGTTTCTCATTCACGGATTTTTTTTCTTACACTCTTCGAGCAGGATATTACAAAATACAACAATTATTCTATTGACCAATGAATGTACATCAGGCGATTTTTCCATTGGTCCGTTCATCGCGGCGAAGTTTTTCGGTATTCGTGAGAGGCAATTTCTCGAACAATATCATTCAAAGTATTGTTGTTTAGGCAAAAAGTAAACTGCTATCGAACGCTGCATCCAATACTACTTCTATTAATCCAAAAAGTTTGTCGCATCTCGATGTTATTGTTTACAGTTTTCTTTACCGATTAGGAACATCTTTCGCCTCACCTAAGTTATTTTTTTCCGAAAACACGGAGCTCTTGAAAAAAAATAGAAACTTATAGTTCTTTGCAAAATCTGGACCCGGGATGTAAGCCCCAGTCCCACTATTGCAATGCTGATTTACACAGAAATTAACAAAACAATGCAAATGAAGAATGGAAATATTGAGAAATTTACATGCACTGACATCTGTTCGATAGAGGCGGAAAATGAAAACGAAGTCGAGATTCCTTATCAATTAATTGTTATGTACATAGTATGTGTTGAAAGAGTAGGAGAAGGAGGCGGAGATGTAGGAATAATCTAGTGACTAGTCGGAGAGAGGTACATATGCGCAGAAGCGCTTGCTGCGCGGTTCGTCATCCACCGTGGACTCGAGCTCTGTCGTCGGGGATTTTTTCGGTGGCAATACGTCAGTGCGTGGTGAATGTATTGCGTTCTGAAAAATAGATACAGTACTCCGCGGGCAAGGCCGTTTTCGTTGTAAAATAATCGTAAGTTCGCGAGAAGCATGGCCGAGAACGAGCATAAGGCGATGCAGCTCATCGCCGAGGCGGAAAAGAAATTGGGCTCATCCAAGGGGTTCTTCGGCTCGCTCTTTGGGTGAGTTCGTATATCGATTTCCACGCGTCGGCCCTCGACGAGATCCTAAACACCGAGGCCGAACTGCGATCTGTCTGTCAGTGTAAAACGTCATCGATGATACCTTTATTGATTTTCATTGGCTGCCGGATTCTTCTTCTCCGAACTCGTCAATTCCCTCCTCGTTATTCTTTCACAATCACGAGGATATATTTTTAACACCCGACAAAATCTAACGATTATTGTCTTTACACAAATGACACACACTTTCCATATTTTTCCTCCTTCATTCCCGACTTTATAGCGGTGACAGAGTTTCCTGCCCCTCCTCTTTTATGCCCCCGCTTTTTTCAATACTAGTAAAATACTGTCACATGTATTATATTTAATCAATCAGTTGTCAAGATTAATATGACACATTCTACAAATTTCTCTGTCAGGTTCATGACGTGATGACATGTCAGATATTTACCATTGGAAATATTTTTCTCCATGTTTTCCTCAAATGAAGAATTCAACATTTTTTTCTTCTGTCAATTACAATGACAAGTGGATTCCCAACATTTCTTTGTTTAGAAAAAAAAATGAAAAACGTGACTTGTTATTTTTATTTTTCAAAGTGTCCAAAACAAATTGTTCCTGTTGCATATATAGATAATGCAGATATATAATGTCCAAAGCTGTAGCATATGTGTATCACTGATCATAATCACTGATTATAATGTTTTTGAGAAGTACAATGAAAATGGGAATAATGAATAAAAAGAGTTTCCTGTTCCTCTTCTTCGATACTTCCTATATTTCCAAATGGCACCAAACAATGCCACATTTATTATATTTTACCAATTAGCCATCAATGTAAATATGACACTTTCTACAATTGTCTCTGTCAGGTTCATGACGTGATGACATTTCAGATATTTACCATTGGAAACATTTTTCGTCATGTTTTCCTCGAATGAGGAATTCAACATTTTTTTCTTTTATCAATTATAATGACAAGTGAATTCCCAGCAATTGTTTAGAAAAAAATACAAAGAAAAAAATGAAAAACATGAATTATTATTTTTATTTTTTCAAAATGTCCAAAACAAATTGTTCCTGTTCCATGTATAGATAATACATATATAATGTCCAAAGCTATAGCATATGTGTATCACTGGTTATAATGTTATTGAGAAGCACAATAAAAATTTGGATAATGAATGAAAAGCTCCTCTTTCATACCCCCTATATTTCTAAATGGCACTAAACTCTGCCACATTTATTATACTTTACCAATCAGCCGTCAACATAAATATGACACTTTCTACAATTGTTTCTGTCAGGTTCATGACACAATGACATTTCAGGTATTTACCATTGGAATCATTTTTCTCTATATTTCCCTCAAATGGAGAATTCATTAAACATTTTTTTCTTTTGTCCATTGCAATGGTAAGTGAATTCCCAGCATTTCTTGTTTAGAATCATTATTTTTATTTTTCAAAGTGTCAGAAACAAATTGTTTGTGTTGAATATATAGATAATGCATATAGCATATGTGCAAAAAATCCTTTGATTACAATATCAATGAGAAGGAAAATAGAAATGGGAATAACGAATGAAAAGAGTTTTCTGTCCCTCTTCCTTTATATCGTCACATACCTCCATACTATGAAAAAAACTGTCACATCTACCATATTTTAAAAATAGGTCATCACCATTAAATATGACTTTCCGTAATTGTCGCTGTCATGTTTATGATGTGATGATAATGTTAGCCATTTACCATAGGAAACATTTTTCCCCATATTTCCATGTTCAAATGGAAAATTAATTTAACATTTTTTTCTATCTCATTAAAAATAACTGCCAAATTTTCTATATCTATTTTCTGTTCAGAGAATGACAAAAAAGACAAATGTGAATTATTATTATTATTATTTAATTTTTGTATTCTCAAAAGTATCGGGAAAAAATTCTCTGTGGCATCTATAGATAATGCTTATAGCATATACGTGAAAAATCACAGATTGATGATTCATTTGTTGTCATACATTATCTATTTTCATTCGAATTCTCAGAGTCTCTGAACTTATCACAGTTTCTCGTAATAAAAAGATAAATATTCTGTAATGAATAAAAAAAATTCTGAATTGCCTGAATAATCAATTTTTCAGACTTTTCATATGAAGCTGATATTAACATTTGAAAATTTGGGGTTTTCTCATGTCATCCTGATGTTTGCAAAGAATTATGAGACTGATATAAAAAAACTCAATTTTCTAATGCATTCAAAAAATTATGGCTTGGTAAATTTTTTCAAAGTTACACTTTTTTAAAAACATTCACATTAACTGTGTTATATTAATTATTTAAACAAATCTGCATTGCACAAAAAAAGTGATATCAAAAGTTTTTAGATAAAATATAAAATAAATATTTTGATAACTGCTGTCTATTCACTCAACCATAATTTTGATTAAATTTTCTTGTGGTTTTTGTTTTTTTTTTAAATACAAATAATGAAAATGAACTTTCATGCTTCTAAAAATTTTGAATATTAAAAACATTTGTGTGTTTGCTCTTGACAAAATTCTGTGCCATTTCTCACATACAAGAGAGTTGGAAAACAAACAGTGAGATCCTCTTAATATTTGGTTTACGATTTTTTATGGTTGGATGACTCAACATTTTTATTATCTTGAATTTTTTCTTAAGTGAAAATTTCAAAGGCTAACATTAATTCAGGTTAAAATGGAAAGTGTAATAAGATTTGGTAACGTTTAATAACATTGCAATGTATATAAAACGGAAAATAAATAACTGTCTTTTTTGTATGGATTTTGAAGTAGCGGATCATCCAAGGTGGAAGAAGCGGTAGAATGCTATCAGCGCGCGGCGAATATGTTCAAGATGGCAAAGAAGTGGGCCTCTGCAGGTGCCGCCTTCTGCGAAGCGGCTACACTTCACTCCAAAGCTGGCAGCCGTCATGACGCAGCGACTAATTACGTTGATGCTGCCAATTGTTACAAGAAAACCGATCCAAATGGTAAATCGCACGATCGCGATAAATTAAAAAATGCAAAAATGATTATTGGTCGAATTGTTGTGTTCATGCGGTAGCACCTCATTATATCCCGCGACAAAATATCTCGAACAAATTCCCACGAATTGATCGCCCACAAAAATATATTTTTAAAATATCCCATGCCAAAAATTCTATTTCCACACTATAAATTTTACACTTAATCCGGAGATCTTCAATCGCGGACTGTAGCTATCTGTTATATTTGTAGAAAAAATATATAGAATTCATAAATTGCATATGAGGCAAGTCGAACGGCCCAAACATTAACTCTTGCGGATTATGTTTAAAGTTTGTGATGTTTTGTGTTACTTAGCCCAACCCTGTTAAAAAAGATTGTAACGTACTGATAGAAACCGATAGAAATGGACAAAAACCGCATAGATCCAGATAGAATCCATTTCTATAGGTTTCTATACGATTCAATCTTTTTCCAACAGCGAAGTGTGTGCGATTTTTTAAAGTTTTTCATCAGCTACCGTTTTTATTAAGTTAGATATGCCGATATTTCCAATAACGATGTCTCGAAAAGCATTGTTCGTGACCTTATATTTAAAAGTTACAGTTCTGAATAATCGTTCTCCATAAAAAATTGCAAAATTTTAGAAGTACCTGAAATCTAATAATTAATGAAAATCGTTTCTTTTGCGATTCATTATTTGAAACTTTCACTAAAAATATTCTCTTATGTATTGCGAACAACGTCTATTAATGTTAGGATACGCGACGAACGCGATTAGGAGATGGGTATTTTCACTGTCATACATTGTTGCAAACATCGCACGAGTTCGAACACATTCGAATTCTTATCGTCTGCCACGCCATCGCGTCGTCTGCACTTTGAGACGGTACAAGAAAATACACAGAAATCATTTAAAATTAAAAAAATACATGTATTCACGTTTTCACTTTTTTTCCATACGCCCCATGTAAGACTGCTACCTATGATGACACTTTTATATTATTCAAACTTTCGATAATTCGCACTGGGCTCAATTCCGACGTGTTCGGATAATCGACATTCTACTGTAAATATGCCTGAAGGCCTCAAGAGACACTAAGAAGTAAAGAAACAATTACAGAACCTATTCAACCTCAAGGAACTAAAAATCCTTCAAAAACTTAAGTAGAGAACCTATTGAAACACAAGGAACTAAAAATCTTTAAAAAATCAGTTTTTATAAGAATTCTCTTATAAGAACGTTCGTTTTTTTGTAATAAACAGTTTTCTAAAAATCTTTAAGATCATTTGGTTCCTTTTTTTAGGGTTCCCTTTTTTATATAAGTCGTATACTTAACAAATATAAATATAGATGGTTCTATCTCTGACGGTTCTATATTTTTCAATAGATCAATAAATAGGATAGACATTCTATAGATAGTTCTATATTTTAAATCGGAAGTTCTTTGATTAAGATTATTTACCGAGAGGCGCCTGGATTTTCCTGTGAGATATTGTTCTCGGGATATTTAAGTTCGAGATATTTCGTTGAGAATATTTTGACGTGTAACTACTCATACATTGTTTCATGTACATATCGATTTTTAATTTTTTCAGAGGCGGCTGCGTGTTTGGTAAAAGCAATAGAAATCTACACGGATATGGGAAGATTTACAATGGCAGCGAAGCATCACCAAAGCATAGCCGAAATGTACGAGAGCGAAGCTGTGGATCTGGAACGTGCAGTTCATCACTACGAACAAGCGGCCGATTATTTCCGCGGCGAAGAGAGCATCTCTTCTGCCAATAAATGTCTCCTCAAAGTCGCTCAATACGCGGCACAACTCAACAACTACGACAAAGCGATACAGATTTATGAACAGGTGAATAATAGAAAAATTCCACAACTTTACTTACGGACAAAAAAAAATCCTCTTTCCACACAAACAAAAACTGTGATAGATCAAATATTTATAATAATACTGTTTAATGACGGAATTCTTTATTTTACACATCGATACAAAATTCAATTCATATATATATTTTTAGTACAACATTTTTTTGACTCAGCAATAATTATATAAACGATGCGAGGGAAAAACGCGAACTTTGATTTGTTATTATTAACAATTTTTACGAAAACTACTAGGAGGAAGGATGCTGTTTCACTTTGCATTATTTGCAGAGAAAGTTTTGTGAAAAATTCGAAATATTATGGAAAAAGAATATAATGTAATTAGTGACGTTGATTTTTTGCGTAACCTCAGGTCGCAGCCGCATCCTTGGAGAGTCCACTGCTGAAATACAGCGCGAAGGAGTATTTCTTCAGGGCAGCCCTTTGCAATTTGTGCGTGGATGTGCTCAACGCCCAGCACGCTATCGAACGCTATCAGGATCAGTATCCAGCATTCCAAGACTCCAGAGAGTACAAACTCGTAAAGGTTAATTGAATAAATGTTAATTAAATTAGTTTAAAATATGGATAATTAGACTCGGTGTTAAAATTACGTAATTAATTGTTTCAGTCGCTGATAGATCATTTGGAAGAGCAGGATCTCGAAGCTTTCACCGAGACCGTCAAGGAGTATGACTCGATTTCGCGGTTAGATCAGTGGTACACGACGATGCTTTTACGCATAAAGAAACAGGTCAACGACAATCCGGATCTCCGCTGATCGGTCCCATTGCCGCAAGAATGCGTCCTATCATCGGTACTCTTCCTCCTACCCCGTGTGTATTCTTCCTTTTTTCGAATCCTCCTCTCAACCAAGTTTATCAAGTAGTTTCGTGTCTTTGAAAAAAAAAAAACCCGCCCATACTCAATGCATTTAATACTGTTTTATTCGGATGTTGCTCGCCGTGTTATTTGCGACCCGCTCATTTAATCAGCAACCTCTTTGGCGAGGCCAGGCAGCCACTCTTTTGTCCTCCCGATTCGCAGCTTTCAAGGGATCGCTTCGTAACATCGATTATAAGTAGAAAATCGATCATACCAAGATTTTCTTGACTAAAATACCAACTACCATCTGGCGGCTACTTTCTTTTCATTTTCTTTTATCGACGATTGTTATATGAATGTTTTATTTATGACCAATGTGGAGAAAGTTATTAAAAATCGTTATAAATAATTATTTCGTGGCACTACCCTTTATTTTTATCCCAGCTGTTTTTTTTTTTCAATACGTGAGCCAAGTTTGTGAAAAATAGTTAAATAATTTCGTATTGTTGGAAATGCTGAAACCCGTTGTTGTAGTATTTTTTTTCCTTTTATTCAAAGTTGGCTCAAGTCTTCAATGAAAATATACAATTTATTAAACGTTTATGATGCACGAGAAATATTTATAATTATTTTTAACTACACTCTTGACGTTTGCAATTTAAAACATTCGTATATCAATCGTCAGTTTGAAGCTTAAACTGACAAAAGTAGCCACTAGAATGTGCGTAGTCGATTTTTTTCAATAGCCTCGAATACGATCTCTTCAAAACTACGGATCGTCTATATCGTCTCAATTCATATTACGCATATGAATTAATGAAAAATATAATACGGGTCACCAAAGAAGAGTTAAATCGGATATAGGGCTCGCCGTGTTAATTATGCTAATGAAAGGTGTATCACGCATAGATGGCCAACCAAAAATTTCATTGGATTATTATTTGAGAAATTCGCGAGAAGTAAAAAGCAAAAGAAATTGATGTCATTGAACGTCCTAAAAACATCGATTTTCAATGATAATTTAAAAAAGTTATTGATAAATAAGTTAAGAAAAAAATATTCATCTGACTTTTAGAAACTACATCTTTTTAATGAAATAAATTTGCTGACATTTTCGGAATCGTGCGATTTTTTGACAATTTTTTGACAATTCTTAAAATTTGAGATTTCTTCTGAGAAACGGAATAAATGTTTTCATCGAAAGATTTTATAGATAGCAAGCTGCAGGATTATTAAACGAACAGTGTCATAAATAAAATCCCGAAAGATTATCGAAATTTTGTATTTTGGAATCGTAAAAAAATTCTTAAAAAAGAAACACGTACTTAGAAAATTCGACGATTCTGTCTCTTAAAAAAAGAAGATGATCTAACAGTTAGTTGAATGATTTTTATATTTTACTAATATATCAATAACTTTTTGGTACTATTTTTATTAATATTCGCAATCAATATTCTAATCACCTTTAATTACGTTGATTTGTTTTGCTTTTCTTCTTATCGCGAAATGTTCAAATACTAAGCGAATCAAACTTTTCGTTGGAAATGAACACTGTAAAAATATTCTTTATTGTAATATACTCACATAGGAAGTTTTTGTGCAGAGATCCCGTACATTTAAACGTGAAACACAATTACGATGTAAAATTAATGCCATCATCCTAAACACGACGAAAAGTTGTGCTTAATATACAAGTACTTTAGTGTTGCTTAGTATATTAATTTGGAAATGTTAAAATCTGCACAATAACTTCATATAAAAGTATACTAATCTTTACAATATTGTTTAATAGCGGATGTGTGAATCAACGTTAATCGAATCAATGTAACGTCGACGAATTTTGGCCTGTTATGCACATCTGTACTTTGTCCTCGAGCAGTTAAATGCGATATAATCGTCTCGACGACCGAAAAAAAGTGAGAGATAGAGAAAAAGAGAGGATGGCACAGCAAGAGCATGCAGCGTAGGAGTCTTTTAATAGTTTTTTTTGGTAACGATCGAATCGCACCATTATTTATTGTATATCTGTTGGTGTACTTATTTAGTTTACGGTAGATCGTAATCGTTACAAGTACGTAGTTAATCTAATCGTTATATTATGAAACACTGCAACAATAAGCATAAGAGCAAAAAAAAAAGAAAACAAAAAAAAAAACAGCGCGGGAGCTTTGAGCTAGCGTCCGTGATATTCGCGCTTCAGTATATTAAAACAGAAATATAACAAAAAAAAACTTATATTGTCGCTCTATTCTTTGAGAACTGGACGATAAAATTTATTGTCCAGTTTCACTGCCTGATAAAAGTCTGCGACGAAATTCGGTAGTCAGCTATTCAACGATTTATTGAAATTATTACCTGCGCGAGACAAAAACATTTTCACCAATCTGCTTCGGTACACGTTATGTAATTAAGAGAAGGTATCTTAGTATTCGGCGGAAAAAATTAAGCGTTGCAGGATATTTTTCTTGAAAACTATTTGTTCAATTGCATGCAGGTTTTTTATTTCGAAATAAATTAATTCACAAATATTTCGAATTTTTTTTTGTTAACAATCATTGACTTTGCAGTGGAAACGGCACTGATTTTGAAAATTATGTTTAATATAATGAAGGTTAATGATTTACTTATCGTCTATCGGTGATCTTCACTTTCGGTGAATCACTGTAAAATAATTAAATTTACACACAATATTCTTCAAACCACAAACTTTGAGAAAACTGGAGAAAAAATCGTTTTTTTTTTTAAATTCTACTCTGGTACCTTCCCTTAATCTACCGAGTGGAGGGTGAACAATAGAAGTAAAAGACACACGGGCCCGCAATTCATCGGAGGCTTATCTCTTACTATGCACTTATGCCTACATCGTACAAGGATCAAGAGTAAATCATTGCATCGACCACATTTGAAACAAAATAACAACTACAAAATGAAGAAAAATAAATAAACATAAATAACAGAATTTTTATTCGTAGAGAAGTATATCTTCGGGCTATAATTAATGATGAAACATAAATAATCGTAGATTTAACACCCACGTGCATGCATACGAAACAATATGTATTACATAACACACACGTATGTATTCAAGCATACAGGAATAAAAAAAACCATCGCTATTCATTATCGAGTTTTGTCAATTTGTGATCTAGACGGACGATTTATACGTTCGAGTCAGTTCGTACAATTAACTATCGAAAAGTTTACTCATTAGTAAATGCAAGTTCACTAAATCGGTCACCACTACCATCAACGAAACAAATCCTCTCTTTTCCCTCATTTTCCTTGACCAAATGATAGTTTCCTCCCGGAAAAAATAAAACTTATAGTGCTAATACAAATAACTAATAATGAAAATGATGAATAAGCAATGTTGATAAAAAGCATTGAAGTCTGAATAATCGATTATTACAAAAATGCATCCTATAGAATCAATAATTTTAAACAATTTATTATTTAGGTGAAAGGATAGATAATAGAATTCTATTATCATGTATACTATCCAACAGTTGGATTCTATTTGTAAGTTGAAGATTGCTACAAGTAGCCTATTTAGAATTAAGAAAAGAATTAGTTTGAAGGACTCTACACAAAAACGATTTCCAGAATTACTAGACCTTCCTTGACCCATGGTAATTAAATTAGTTCACCATTACACTAAACTCTTGTAACTATTGTTGAATACTTTTGTTGCTAGTTGGCATTCCCACCGTTCAAATGGTTGAAGACCTCGATTTATAATTTATGTATAATATTTTTGCAGCACTGAAGCATCGAAAACCTTTACTCTTCAGCCTGTATCAGAAATAAGTTCCATAGATAATAGTTTTCACGTTTTATTGCGCTAAATAAATATACCATCACCGTTATAAAAGCCTTTACAACATTACGAGGTATTCACTAACCAAAGTACAGTAGAACGTCGATTATTCGAACTAATTGGGACCGACTACCATTCGGATAATTGAAAATTCGGATGACCGGACTGCAATTGTTTGTGAGGTGGGCAACATTGAAACACTCAAAATATTAGAATACATATATTTAACGACAGTTAATATTTTCAATATGTTATTATTAGCATATATGATATACTTTGATAACGGAATCTATTTAATCTTTTATTTTCTTGGGAAAAAATCGAAAAATTTCTTCTGCTTTACGACAGAAACTATTGTTGGAGCTGTCAAATTATAACAAAGTCATTCAGAAAATCGAAGTTTCGGACAAATTAAATCCTTATTTGGATGATTGACGATTCGGATAAACGAAGTCATCGTTCGGATGATTGACGTTTCGGATAATTAACTTTCTACTGTAATTAAGGTAGTAAAAATCTTGACTGGCTTATGTAAAATATCAATGATTTTATTCAACTTTTATTTTTTACAGCCTCCTCAACCACTCGTAGTAATTCTTGAAGATTTGAGACGTCTGAAAGTGACAGATCGAAGGAGCGTATCTGAAATGTAGAATGAAACATTTTTATAGTTTCACATAACTTTCATAGCATTTTTATGTGTTGCACTCTAACCGTTTCTGCGTAACTGCGCACGTCAATTTCCAACTGAACGCGGATCTTTTCGTCGTCACTTATTCCTTGACTCTCCGATAACGAGACACCTGTAGATTTGTCTCGTATTTTTTTCAATCGCCTTAAACTCTCCTCCGTTTTTTGCACGGACTCAAGTACGTCCTTCACCGAAGAAAAATATCTAGAAATTTCAAAATTTATTTCAAGCCACTTTTTTTAAGAATTGCAATATTAGGGTATTTGAAAAACTTTATTGCATTGCGTCTATATTGCTGCTTATTGTGTGTTTTATTCGACTCGAAATTCGTTAAAGTTTCGTTAAAGCAAATCAACAATTGTTGAAAAAAAATCACAGATCGAATGCTCGCGACATTACATTTATTCCTAAATCTTCATTGCCCAAGCATTAAAATTCTCGGAAAATAGGAATCCTTTTCATTTAGCCTCTTGAACATTTGTACAGAATTTCAGCTCCATAAATCAAGATTTTGTATATTTGAGATCTTTATATTGAATTTCGAAAAATTCTTAAACTCAGTTTATAATAAAATTCGAACCAAGCATAATTCTTTGACTGCTGCACGTTTCCGACAGTTGAAGATTTGATGGACCTAGGATGAATTTTATAAAAAATGATTACATTTTTCATTATCGCAGCTCGTAAATTCATTGACTTGTAATAATTTGTAGAATATATATTAAACATTCTGAGACACAATACCAGCTTTATCTACCTTATATCTGGAATGGAATATAGGTACTAAGCGTTTAAAGACTCACATGCAATCCGAAGCATTGCAGTCGCGTCTCAACTATTTTCATGATCACTTCACTTTCAATCTATATACTATTTTCAACTTTTACTGCTATTGACTGATGTATAATAATTTTGTTGCGGGACATTTAAAAAAAAAGTAAGGCCCTCTTCTTTGAACCGCTTCAACTAATAAATCCAGTAATTCGATTTAATAATGTACTTCATTCAATATTCGAAGCCCCAAGAGCCAAAGGTAATTGCGCTCGTCGTATCATAAAATTCACAAAACGTATTAAAATAATGTATGTCGCAAATGCATTAAAAATTTAGCTAGTATCAATTGGTAAAACTTGGCACAGCAGTAGTTATTTTAAGGCTGATATTTTTGTGCGCGCCAACTTTTTAAAACGGTCAAAAAATTTCAACCAGCAGGGTTTTTTGTACAGTCCTATTTAACAACATAAAACATCGTAAGAGTTTTTGTTTACTTACTCTTCAGTCAAAGACGACAGCGTTAATCGCAACCAATGGTCCATAGCGTTTGGCGCTGTCTTTTTGTACTCCATTTGAAATTCGATCAGATGACTTAGAGCATTCTTCACGTATCCACAAGGTTGTGTTGGTTTTTCACGCATTGTGCGTCTAAACAGTCGAGGAATATCGCTGACTTGTTTTAACTTTGGTGCCCCTTGAGCGAGAAGTTCCGCAACGATTTTTTCCGTCACCAATGGTAACACGCCACCCAAATTTTTTCGGCTTTCTTCCAACGAATCTAAAATTTTTACATGATAATCCTCTCATATTTTGCTTCTACATAAAGGAAGAATTGTGTGAAAAATATTTTTTCAAGATTTTCATTGTCACTATATTGAAAATTGTCTGAAACGTCGAAAAAGAAAGTGGTATATGCCGTAAGTAAAAAAATGTATATATACATTTTATAATTGAATCATGGGTAGAACTATTAGGCTGAAATTTGGCGCTCAAATTAAGCAATTGCTACCCTTTCATCTTGATAAATTTAATTGAAATTCGTTGTGTCCTTCATATTTTAGCACAGTTTTAGTTCTTAACTAAAATGTGTCGAAAGCTCTTTTTCCGATGCCGGATTCTTTTGTTTGTTAGCGATACACTGTCCTTAATCGTACACATTTTTAGTACCTTTCATCAACTGAGCTATAGATGGTTTGATGCTTCCAAGTTTCGTCCGTGATAGATCCAAAAGGGACGGTAATTTGTTGACCAACTTTTCTGCGTCGTTATGTATGCAAACAAAAAATTCTAATTTGCTCGCAGGCTCAGCCTCGATTATATTGCTTGTTGTCGCTGTAGGTACTGTCGGCCACGTCTAGAATAGAAATATTAGGGTATAGAAAAATAGATTATTGGCCGTCGTGGCTAATAATTAAAAGGATTCAATATACCTGTTTCAGAGCATCTTTACACCAAACTTGGTATCTCGAAATAATTTGAAGACTCAATTTCCAAAACCTGCATAATAATCGACGTTTTATTAGTTTTTTCTTTTAAAGGGAGGTAAAATTCCTCTAGGCTTAAATTTCTTATTCGAATTTTTTCGAATGCCTTCGAATTTAGAAAATGCCTGAATATCAATCAGTTGATAATGATTGATATTTGAACAAAGAAGTCCTAAAGAAAATTATGTCTGTATGTTCCGATCCATAAATAATTATTCTTACTGATGAAGTAGTTGAGGCAAAAAGATTCCATCGGTCCATACTTTTGCGAGGCAATCCCAAGTAACACAAGTGGCGTGCAACGAATAATCATCACCGCCTAAGTGACGAACGGTAGTTTTGATAGATGAGGGAGATATCGATTGGTGAAGTAATTCTTCCACTGCACCCGCGATCTCTTGGAATCGAATTTGAAAGTAAACTGGTAAATTCCACTTTTTCATAAACTGTTTGTAGAGTGAATGATTCTTTAGAAGCGACAAAGTTTCAGGGGAATCGCATTTTTCTTCCAGTTTCGACAGAAAATCCAGCGTCTCCACGTAACGCTAAAAATGGTTTTATATTTAAAAACAACAAACAAATAATCTACCGATCATTGGGTTTTTAAATACATTTTTTTAAATCTAACAATATTCTAGAAAGTTCCCTGTTCATCTGTTTGTCTGTCTCATATTCTTTGAGGTCCTACGGAAAGCAAAAGTTCGCGAGTGGCGAACGACCAATGAAAATTCATTTTTTATTTTTAATGGCGTGTTGATTTCACACACAATCTAATTTTTACTGTGTTAACATTTTACAACTTTAACTTTAACTGTAACGCTAGTATTTTAATAATAATAGTTAAGATAACATAATAATAAACATTTTCTCAAGTGATCTGAAAACGCGATACTATTAGTGCGACATCACGATATTGTTCTTCTACCCGCGAACTTCGTATTAGCACGCGTTAATTAGTATATGATCTCAATTTGCTATATTTTCAAGTGTGTTTGTTGAATAATTTTTTTAAATGGCAAACCGACTTCATACGGATTTTGTTAAGCAGAAATTTACTGGAGATTCACGGCTGAACCTTAAAAAATGATGAATTTTAAATTGTTTCTCGTAACTTCTTTTAATTATGCAAAAACCCAATTTATTAATTAATTTGTTTTACGGTCCAATACTTACGCTGTGAAACAATTCGGGATTTCCCGGTGCAAAAATGAGCTTCAAATTTAACTCTATTCTTTCCTCGACTTCTGGCCAAAAACTGTTGACCAGGAAATTGAAGCCCTTCACAGAAGTCCTTTAAACCAATAGATAATTTATGTGGTAATATTTATTTCTGGCTCTCATAGACCACGAGAAAAAATATACCTATTTTGACAGGAGGTTACATCGAGAAGATGCTTCATCTCCGCATTGAGAAAATTCAGGAGCCTTTGATAGATGCCTTGAAGGCCCAGTGGTTCATTTTGAAGGTTTTCCTCTACAATAACATCCTCGAGAGCCGGCGCTATAATCTTTCTTCTTACCAATTTCTCTGCATCTTCTATCTTGTCCAGAGTTACGTAGATTTGAAGACATCGGATCAATTGCTCACCCTCTCGTTTATTTACATGTGTTACAAGCAACTCGGCGACATTGGCCATTAGACGTGTATTTAACTCTTCGCATTTCTATAAAAGTATAAACAACGTTATTTATAGCGCGAATAAAAAATAATTCTGCAAGAATATCGTCAAAACAAGATGTAGTTCAACCTATCTCGAATACCATTCCCTGAATATTTCCTATTTTTTAGAAAGTAAAGTTCTGATATCACATAGGAAATTAATGGAATTAATAAGTTAGAATGATTTAAAAAATCTAAAATTTTTCTTATTTACTTCGGTATATTCAGGAGTTATGTGATCCTTGCATCTAGATGCATGAAACTTAAGTTGATTGAACTCAGTCGCTGCACGCTCCAAAATATCAGGCTTTGGAGTACAAGTCACCAGAATCAGAGAGAGTTTCGTTATAGATTTGTAAACTCTTCCTAAACTGTGCAGACTCTGTTTTCTTTCTCTGATTCTTCTGTGTTCATCTAAACCATTGGACATCTCAATAGTGGCGTCGTCCAATGCTTGCCGAATTTGCTGCAAAGATCAATTTTATATGAAAGTGTAACAATAGGAATCTGATGTTTTGAAGATACAAAAAAAAGTCATTTATGAAGTCACCTGGACTATTGTTTTCTATTATGTATTTCTGTTATATAATGAGAATCACTTATGTGATTTTTTAAAAAGGTTTTCATGTGCTGCTGATTAGAAGATGCATTTTTTTTAAGTAAAATTTTCCAAGATCAAGTAGTTTAAAAAAATCTAACTTCTCAATTTTTAAGAAGAACAAGGCGAACCAAATTTATCAGAAATACTTCCAAGTAGCTATAATAGTAAATTCTCCCTACTTTTCTCTAGTAAATTGTACTAATCTGTTTACATTTACTACTGCAATTTTGCTTCTTTTTCAAATGCTGAATAAATATATTTTCAACTATCTGAACTTTGTCCAAACCCAATTAATTCAAATTATTGACTTCAATTGTTACAGATAAGTACTAAATGTTTTAAATAATATTTCTACAGAGGTGCCTTTTCTCAACAATAAGCTAACACAATGATTGATACAAATATAAAATCATCCTCTTACATTCAGTTTACTCAATAAAACTATATTTGAAATATTTTAATGACTGAATGATTATGGATTATTATATTTACTGAACATCAGAATACATTGTAAAAGAATAACAAATCTAAATTATTCTTAAGTATTATATAAATGTGAAAACTTTAAGTTTTGCATAAAAACAAAACATAGTTGCTTGTTTAAAAAAGTTATCTAAATACATTTTCATAGAATTGCTGGTTGCATTTAAAGTACTTCATAATTTTATCAAGCTCTGCTATAGGCAGGTAGATCATTATTTTTATTTAGTAATGATACTGAAAAGCAATGTTGGTTTTTTTTTACCATCACTTCTTCTCGCAACTGTCCAAGTGGTGCTTCCAGATGATCGATGGCCTTGTCCAGGCCAATGAGATTGCTTGACAAATTGACAAAGTCAGCATAATCTTTATTGATCAATTCGATCATAGCGGATCTAAGTATTTTCAAGTAAACTCCAAGATCATCTCGCATAGTCTCCAGGCTGGCATTGCTCCTGTGATCGTGGAGAAACGTATCCACGTCGAAATTCGACTAAAAACAGTTTTTATGTTAATTGCAAAAAAAATAACCAAACTTTGTTGTAATAACAAGAGGAAAAAGAGAGAAAATGATCTGGCAAAGTTACCGCAACGAAATCATTCCCGTTGAAGCACAAATCGTTTGGGGTACTCGGTGGAATAAAATTCGTTTCCGACATTGTTTAATCCGTTCTATTTACACCCTGTGAAAATTGCATTTGACGTTCTGTGCCTCGACGTCGCAGGATCGCCGACGTGACACTGACAGCGACACAACTCACGCCAATGTGTGATATGGTACGTTCTCATAAAAGCGACGGGGACAAGCGATAACACTAGATCTACTAGATTTTTTAACTTCGTAATTGCGATTAGAGATGTGAAAACACCGGTATTTTTATTTTCGGTAACATTACCGTATTTTTACGGTAATTAAAATTACCGTATTTTACCGTCATTTTTTTGACCGATCACAAATTTCGTTGGTAAATTTACCGTAAAAAATGCTAAACTTCGTCTATATAGTTGTAAAATTACTGGTATCAAATTTTTTGGTAAAATTAGCGTAACATTTTTTCGTAAATTCACCGTATCTTGACGAGATTTAAAATCACGATGAGACCATTTGATGTTATTACTAATGTGGTGATTCTAAAAGCGGTAAAGTACCGTTGTTTTGCGGTAAAATGACCGTTCACATCTGTAATCTGACCTTTCGTCTCCCGCATGTATTGGGTCCACGCGTGTCTTTTTATATTAAGGTAGTTCTGTCGTGAAGGCAATCCAAACTCATATGCATGAATTTTTGACATGTTGTAATTTAGTTATTCAATTTAACTTGCACAAAATCTTGAAGGCTTTTACCGAGTATTTGAATGGACAATTAACACTTGAAAATCGATCTTTTTACACGGCGCTAACGGGAGAGCTGGAAAAATTGATCTTTAAATCGAAAATTAACATACTTAGATCAAAAATAGAGAAAAAATAAAAAGTACTACGGATTCGCAAATCATTCAGGAATTGATGCATCATGAAAAAAGGCGAAGTCTCCGGAATAATGTTTAATTGAACCAATGTCAAAGTGCACGATACCGGGCCAAATGACGTTTCCTAACCTAATTATCGTAAAAATGAAGTCAAATCCGCACTAAACATATCAACTATTTACAAATAATCGTTTTAATTTGATTACGACAATTTCGAAGGATTCTCGATTATTTTTGATATTATTATTGAGGCAGTCAAAGTGATGCGTATGATTATTTTTTAATGTCATATAGACTCTGAGATTTATGACTTCGGCGTACCGACAGAACTACCTTAATCTCAGAGCCACTATTGTTTCTCAAGAAAATGCCGAAAGTATGCAGGGTGATTTCTGAAATAAAACTTACCTTTATTGCTCTGAGAGTCATTAATCGAAAATACGTAACATACCGCATTGCAATCAGTGATGGTTAGAAGAAAATAGGGTTTCATACATTTTCAATTTATATAATATAAAAATTTGCTTCAATGATTAATAAATGCAATTATTTGTTAGTGCTTGTTTTTTTCTTTTTACTGAAGATTAATAATCCGAGTACAATACAGTTGCTTTATGAGTGTTAATCTAAAAAAATGTATTTAAGTTTTCACTTTACAATTTACAACTATTCTCTATAGGTGACATTTTTATATTTTTGGTAAATAGTTGTTTCATCAAAGTAAGTGTTGTATGCCTTATGCGCAAATCTTTTCCTAGGATCTCTAAATTTCCTGGCTGGAGCTAAATTAGGATATATCTTGGCTAGAGCTGAATTTGGCATCAAACCTATAAAGAAAATATAAGAATTAATATTATTGTCAACAACAAAAAACATTATGAAATTGATGAATAGCAATTGACCTGCTTTTTGGGCCATAGCCACCATGTATTGTACTCTTCTCTGCTGAACAGAGCATAACCCTGTTATTCTCTTAGGAAGTAAACAACCATCAGGTCTGAGAAATTGGCTCAAAATTAGGACATCCTGTAAATAAATAAAAACTGTATATTTGACTAAATGAAACTAGACAAAGAATTAGATCGAACATCCTATTTATGTTTTTCATAATTACATATGATTATTTTTAGAATTTCTTAACTGTGAATTTTTTTTTTTTTTTATCTTCTAGAGGTATTTGAAATAGACTATTTTAAGAGTTTCATAACTTAACATCCGAAGCAAGCACAATATACTTGAAGAATCAGACAGGTCTGAGGAAAATCAATAATAAAAATATAATTTTGATACCTGATAATCTTATCGATTTGAAACTATGGCAAGAGCCAAAGACGGCTCTTGTCTTAGTTTAGATATGGAGATTTAGATAACTTTTAACTTTTATTGCAATTATTTCCAGTGTATGGAAACGAATATAATAAGTAATTTTTATTTTATTTTTCTGTAAACTTTAATAATGACACAAACTTACTGTGTGCTTTACTTCAAGGCCTAAAGAACATAATGGACATGCTCCTGTGGGAAATCCCTTAACAAGGCGGTTCTCATCCGGATCCGGTACTATTCTTCCTTCAATTGTCAGTGTCTTTCCTTCCTTCTTCTCAATTACTATAGAAAATAATGTTAATTACGGCGATACATAGTTACGAAAAGGAAAAAAGAAATAGGTTATGTCGACTATCCTGGCAATAATTGTGAAAGGAAGAATGAACTGGGTTTTCACAGCTGTTTAATATCATTATTAACTTACTTTCTTTGAAACGCTGAACAGGTGCGAGCGTGATACTCCTGCTTGATATCGGAAAAATAAGCTTTTTTCCGATGCTATTTACCAAAGCACGACCGAGCACCGACATTTTTGTTTCACTTACCGACCAAAGTGGGAACAAGTACAGAATTGTGCCCCGTGCAACTTGACAATAAAATCTCTACACCACACAATTTATGGCAACAAATTCGCTAAGCCAAATTACAGTACTTGAAAAAAGTGCTTTTTAAAGTACTTCGAAAAATTACTCTTACAGAATTTTAACAGGTGCTTTAGAAAATACTTAGAAAAACTGCTTTTTCAAGAATATCGAAAATTACTGCGTAATTTTTGTAAAAGCTTCTTTCATCGTGGAGAAAGCGTTGTTCTCATAAAAATAGTTTAAAAATCGAGGTTTTCATGTAAGTTTACTCAAAATGTATTGATTTAAAAAGTTTAACTATAACTTGACCCGTGAAAAGTTCATTTTTTCACCCGTGAAAAGTTGAACTTTTCACCCGGGAAAAGTTGAACTTTTCACGGGTCCTAAGGAAAAGTTGGAATTTTGATTGGTGCGAAAAAAATCGATCTTGAATCGACTTTAAATGATAATTTTTATCATTGGGATTTGGTTGACTAAGTTGAACCAATCGTAAAAATGTCCCTGAGAAATAATAGTATACATAAAATAATCTCTAAACGGTTCCGGCATTCACATGCCGTGCTAAAATCGTGATTTGAAGTTAAGATTTCATTGAAAGACTTGTTAATGTACATTAAAACCAATTCAAACTTTAAATTAAATAAATAAATTTGAGGATGAATATTATTATAAGTTCATGTTTGATTTTACCACATGCATAAGTGCAAAATATTTTACGTGGTCACTTAACGTGAGTAAAAATCCGCTAATATTACCGCAGACATTTACCGCTTACATATCTCTATGCAAGTGTCAAAAAACGGAGGACGGGCGACGACGTGGCCGGTCGGGAATATGGTTGCCTTTAGGAATTTACAGAGTAGGAGACTTCCAGTGTGATTGTATTACTGGGCTCCGGTCTGTCACTATTCCATTATTACTCGCATTAGTACTTTACTTATCGCAATATAAACATCGATAATAAAAAAAGTTTGAATAGAATCTCCTGTAGTGAAGCAGCCTCGCGAGGGCTTCACAAATAAAATGGGCTTGTGTAAGTGTCCCAAAAGAAAGGTTACAAACCAATTTTGCTTCGAGCATCGCGTCAATGTTTGCGAACATTGTATGGTCACGAATCATCCTAAGGTAAGCTGTTCGCTTTTTTTTTCTCGGCCTCTCCGTTTGTATACTGCGTCTTTATTTGCACAGTCGAAACTTCAATCTAGAGTTCCTTTTTGAACATTTAAATTTTTATTCAGTTTGTAAGATTTTTCTAATAAAAATATTGGGAAAGCATTAATTAACAAATTATTTTATTTTTAAGTTAATATCATTTCACGATTTATGTGTTTATAAAAATCATTTTGGTCCTTTTGTAGTTTCAAATGCAAAGACGCAACTTATTAATACCATTTATCAGTTTTTTAACTTCCTTAGTATATATACAGCATTAGATGTTAATTTCATTTAAATAATAAGAATTTTTACACGTAAAATATGATAAATTTTGTCTTTGTCAACAGTGCGTTGTGCAATCTTATTTGCAATGGCTAAGGGACAGTGATTGCAATCCTGTTTGTACTCTCTGCTCTAAAGATCTACAGAAATTAGACTGTGTTCGATTGACTTGTTATCACGTCTTTCACTGGTCTTGTCTCGATGTCTATGCGAGGAATTTACCAGCTACCACTGCTCCTGCAGGATATACCTGTCCGACGTGTCCTGTTTGCATTTTCCCAGAAGCTAATCTGGTCTCTCCAGTAGCTGATGTTTTGAGAGAAAAATTGGCTGGAGTGAACTGGGCAAGAGCTGGTCTTGGTCTTCCATTGGTGAGATTCCTTATCATATTAACTACAGATGCTTTAAAATTTTTATTTTAAACAAGGGATCTATAATATTTTTTATTTTAGCCACTAAAAAAATGTAGCTGTAGCTGCTAATTGTACATTGTTATCTCTATTTACATAGAGATAACAATGTACAATTAGCAGTACATCTTTACAGATGTACTAAAATTTTATGTAAACTTTGAGAATCATAATTTGTTCTGTTTTTCCTATAAGTAATCATAAAGCAACATTGTTAATTATAAATGATACTTAATAACCTTTTACAAAAATATAAAAATGGTACTAATAAAATTCAATAAGTCATTCATTAATTTTTTTAAAGCTGTCTTCATTAAGTTGTTAAAAGAGTTGAGCCTGCTATCAGAATGTACTGCTATTTAAGATGCATCTTACATAGATTCACAAAAAAAAAACTGGTTTATGAGAATTTTTGGACTTTGTAAACACTGATAAACTAACATTAAAGTTACTGAGGATATTGATTTTAAATAATAACAATAATAGTGCCAAAAAGATATTAATAAATTAGTAGAAGAAAGATTTAGAATTCAGACTGCATGAGAAATTACTAAATAGGTCCAACAACCCGACAACATTTTCCTTGCCCCAGCTTAGTCATTTAGGACAACCTATTAGTTTCTTTTTCCAAATTCTGGAGGTCACAGTATGTTCGCCTGGATGAGAGTGACTTACCCTAATTTTTAGTTTTTTTATGAATATTTTGAGGTTGCACAATTCAGATTAATAGCAAATATTATAGGAAATCTGAATTGCCCTAACTATAAAGATTTGTGATTGTCCAGCCAAACACGTCATTAAGATCCCGACAAAATTTAATCGATCATTTTAAGCTTTTGGCCCATAAAAACTGTTTTGGGTCACACTGCAGCTTAGTGTACTTATCAAGATACAATTTAGAAGAAAATGACTAAATTAATCAATTATCAATGTCACTAGCTGAGCGATGACAGAGAACAGAAGCCAGTCCAGGAGCCCAAAGTTTCACCAATCGAAAGTTCATCATACCAGAACCATGTAAGCAGCAGTCCGACGACATCGACATCGATAGCGACGTCGCGCACCGCCAGCGCCCTAAGTTCTCAAATCGCAAGTGGCGTTCACAGTGGAAACAGTCAAAAACTGGGCCCACCGTATTCAGTAGTGAATATGGAGTCAAATTTAGCAACGTCAAATCCAACAGCGAGAAAAGTTTTCGAAGCTTACGACGATCCCAAGGATATAAGCTTTGATCACGACGAAAACAAGTATCAGAGAAAATCAGCGGTCGACTGGTTTCTAAGATGGTGGAAACTGATTACGCGACCACCGCCACGCCGAAGAAACACACCGGGTTCTTTATACAAGCGATACGCTATTCTCGGGGCTATCGGACTATTCGTTTTCATTCTAATAATTATTCTCTTTTCGTGGCTCGGAAGAATGGCAACCGACGGCGATCCGTCTTACAATTTACTGTCGAATCCCAATATCAATGTCGAACCAGAAGCAGTCGTGGAACCACGATGATTTCCTGCTGGCTATTTCTTCACCGAAGCATATCTTAAGTTCTCCAAAGCAATCCGTTGCCATTCGTTGCATTCCTTCAATAGGCGAGTGGATTATCTCTCATTTCGTTTATTTCCAATCACACACTAGCGGAAGATTGTTCTTTTACTATATCATTTTCGGGTATTTATATTTTTCGTTTAAACAATGACATCTTGCAAATGGCTCATCGAACCTGGAATATGGAATGTATGAATAATTTTTGTTCATACTCAAAAATATTTTTTAAAGAAAAAACGTTTCTGAAAGTAAAAGAATTTTTTTTTTTACGAAGGGTACAACACGATGTTATCACAGACTTCATTTTTTCAAAATTTGTAAATAAAAGTAGTAATATAACTATTGGATACTACAATTTTAGGTATAGACGAATTTATCGAAAACGCATGAATACATTGGATTTATATGCAAAGTAAAAAAAATTGCTACCGCCGACATTTTTCACCTTATAAAATATATATTTTTGACCATATTGCAATAAAATGTGGTTACGAATTACTCCGTAAGATTCGGATAACTTTTCTGTAAGAAGACAGAAATTGCTACTTGGGGATGGGCCGTTCCCGAAATATCATTATTAAAGTGAAAAATGTAAATCCAATTTTTTACTTCTAATAATATTCTTTACTGGATTGTCTAAAACATCGGCGGGTTTAGCCCCGCCTTTCCCTAAAGTTTTTCGGGGTTTTTGAGCCGTTGATAACGAAGTTAAACAGGTTTAGTGTGATAACTAAAAAACAATAACGTTTCACTTCGTGATTTATGACTTAAGGGACATTCGTGTGAATCCTAAACTTTTTCCAGGAGTTTTCGAAAATCCAAATTTGAGAAACATCAGATTGGAAAATCTAAATTCGGAAAGCTGTATATAACAATAGCGGTTATAGGACATAGAAGATAAAGATAACCAAAAAAATGCGGATTTTCGTAGATATTGACTTTAAGTTAAACATTTCTTGTTGTTTCCTCAGGAAGTAATTTTTTGTGCATAATTTTTCATACTTTCGGAAATTCAAAGATGAATTGCTCAGAAGTTAACTGTAACTACTGCATAACCCAAAATTCGAACAAGCTTTCTAAAAAAAAAAGTAAACCGAAAAGACAAGATGCTGCGAAACGCATATTTCAATTAAGCTTTCGGCCAGTGAGATGCAAACTGATGTTATACAAAAAGTAACCAGAGTGGATTCTTCAGATTGTGAATGTAATTACGGGGAAAATCCGCTCGTCTATACGGATCGAACTAGTAGCATAAGATGCGTTTGTGTGTTTTATTATAAGCCGCTCTGTCGCGGTTGTAGACAATTAAGCTGTACATTTTCTTTACTTGTAAAAATCCACGAATTTGTATAATATATACATATATATATATATATATATCTGTACATATGATGTTGATATTCAACGACACAGTGAACTTTGTTCCTAAGGTCAAATGGCACGATAACGAGAGAATGAACTCCCTCTAATTAAAGATAAAGTAATGATATCGTTAACACTATACTTATGACATTGAAAATAAGAATATTAGCACGCGCGCATCGTTTTTTTATGTCAGTGACGTGAGAGACAACAAATTATTGTCACACACAGTATTCTTAGGAGAAGATTCGCACCTATTCAAGTATGTCGCTTGTGGAAGCATAATCTATGTCGCAGCGGAGAAGGACAATAATTGAAGGAACTTTTTTATTTGGTAGGCTTCTTTCTTCCTCATAAAGAAAGCTTTGTGATCACACGTGCCTAGATGAGGCTTTGTTGGAAATGAAAAAAAATAAGGATGCAATGTACAAGAGGCATTCCACCGGTTATCGACAGGGTCGCGACACCCATATATTTTCTATCTTTTGAGATGTTGTAGAGCAACATAAAAAACACTACACATTTTTTTAGATTTAAAAACAAATTGTATTTTTTTAATTACCTAAAATTTGATTTTCTCAAAAAGTACGTCGACGATTTTTTTATATTTTTTTACAGTAAATTCTGTGTCCAAAAATATAATTTTTGAGCCTAGGCCCAGAGTGGGGCGAGGCCTAGATTAGCAGCTAAAAATAAAACAAAATTTTGAAAAATGTAAATAAATACCCCAAACTTGAATCTCTCTAAAAGTACGACGATGATTTTTTTTTCAAAATATTTGTAGTAAATATTGTGTTCAAAAACGAAATTTTTGAGAGTAGAACGAAAATGGGCGGCAGTCTAGAAAAGCAACTAAAAATAAAATTCTCCCGTAAAAGAATTAAAAAAAAAAAACACCATTTTTCTTTAAATCTAAAAAAATGTCTAGAGAGTTTTTTTTATATTGCTCTACAACATCTCAAAAGAAAAAAATATATATGAGCGTCGCGATCCTGTCGATAACCGGTGGAATGCCTCACAAACAGTTCTACTTTGCATTTTTTGCTTCTTCAGAGAGGAAGAAATTGATGGCTTTGTTTTCATGACATTTCTTTTTTCGAAATCATGTCAGGATATTCAGAATGGAAACGTCGAGGAAAAAGATTTAGAAAACATGTCCGTAAGGTGAATGCCTAAGTTATTGGCCATGTATATCAGTAATCGGCAGAATGTGCTTCTACTCTGGGGAAATCTACAGTCAAAGTACATAATTGGCGATTACTGGTTCCTGGGCAATGATAGGGATATCCACTTTATATCTATGTGTTTGAGTGTACGTGTTTCAGGCTTCGAAAATTCAATTGCCTACAACTCAAGGAGCATTCCTGCGATCGAGCTGAGATTTAATATACAATTGAAGTAGAAAGCTCTCTCTAATTGCTGTAATTTCTTTTCAAAATGTAGGCAGAATTTTAGATTTTGTGCCTCTGATTTATGAAAAAATTGGTCTGCTTTGTTGAATAGGTATTTTTATGATGAACTATTATGTGTAGGTATATTCAACGGTGTTTGCCACTGAATTTGATCGAAATCGGCAAAGCGCTTCAGATTTTATGGTATTTTATGATTTTATTTTAATATTTATTTAATTTTTTCAAAAATTCCCATTATCGCATTAACTTTTGCAAAACTTGAGATAGCGAGACCATATTTTGTACATAAACGAAATAATATTCAACAATACTAAATGTACAGTTTAGTGAAGTGCGGTAGAAAATTTTGCTGAAATTCAATCTTTTAAATGTGTTTAAAACAAGGATGCAATTTCGAATTTTTCATATTGCTTTTCCATTATTTTATACTTTTTACAAAGCTTCCTGTATGATGAGCCAACATCGAGCTTTTAAAAAAGTAAAAAATAACGAGGAAGAAATTTGCAAAGTTTTACTACAAACTACCGCTTCAGATTTTATGGAGTTTTGAATTTTTCCAAACATTCCCATTATTGCATTAACTTTCGAAAAACTTGAGATAGCGAGACCATATTTTGTACATAAACAAAATAATATTCAAAGATACTAAATGTACAATTTAGTGAAATGCGGTAGAAAATTTTGCTGAAATTCAATTTTTTAAATGTGTTTAAAACAAGGATGCAAATTCGAATTTTTCATTGTTTTTCTTTTTTTATTGCTTTTCCATTATTTTAAACTTTTTACAAAGCTTCCTGTATGACGAGCCAACATCGATGAAAGTACTTTCTCATAGAGAGCTTTTAAAAAAGTGAAAAATAACGAGGAAGAAATTTGCAAAGTTTTACTTTGCATCTCTTTTAAATACCTGCAAGAGCGATGGTAATTCAATCACGCGACATGGATACTTTTCTCAACCGACTGCAGAACATTCGAACGTGTGTTAAATCTGGTAACGAATTCATGGCTAATGGAGAGTCGCCGTATTGACCAAATCCCTGGAAGCGTGGATGGAACACCCAAGTGATCGAGATCTCGAGTTTCGTCGAGAGAATATATTCCAGGCGTTGTAGAAGGATGTTTAAAATTCTAATGGTAACTCGTCCCGAAGTTTTCGAGCATCGCTTGCAGGTAGAGACACGAGAATTATTGAAATTTATTCTTGCGCTATCTTGATGCTTTATACGAATGAATGCTTCTGGGTTTACCGAAGATCTGCCCAAGGTGGTCGCTCAGATTTGAAAGCATACACAACGATAATCGTTGATTTACACCCGAATTTTTCAAAGTCAAGTGTATTCGAGATCTGCAT
The DNA here is from genome assembly GCA_963970395.1 of Ephialtes manifestator. Lineage (NCBI taxonomy): Eukaryota > Metazoa > Arthropoda > Insecta > Hymenoptera > Ichneumonidae > Ephialtes > Ephialtes manifestator. The sequence goes on along the minus strand of OZ019968.1, from coordinate 40,333,971 downwards.
GTCGGGATTCCTTATATTTTAATACCCGTTGACAATTCTCGTAGGGTCTTTTTGCTTCCTTGTAGAAAAAGCTTCGTTTTTGTGATTTTCTTTTTCGACATTTTTATATCAATGTAGTTAAACGTAGCCTGAAACGTAGAAAAAAAAAGTCCGGTATTTGTGTGTGTGTGTGAGTTATGTATGAAAAAAATGAATCTCTTATAACTAGAGAACGGTTAGGACTATAAGGCTGAAACTTAGTAGGCGACTGAAGTAGTTGCTACTCTTACATTGTGGTAACTTTAATTGAAATTCGTTGTGTCCTTCATATTTTATCACACTTTTAGATTAAACGAGGTACACACTAAATCGTATAAATTTTAAGCACCACATCTGAATTTTTTTTTACTTTTATAATCAACGCTGTTTGGTATTCAATTGGGAGAGTATAGACAAACTGATTTAATGTAACCCTTATAATCACAGAACGGTTTGATGGATTGAATTTAAACTTAGCAAGGGAGTGGAGCATTTACGACACGACTGTTGTAGCAAATTTAATCAGTATCGGTAGAGTCATATTTGACATAATCTTTTTTCATAAATGAAAAAGAAAAACTTCGTGAAAACTATATATCGTGTAATTTACAAGATTTAGAATCGAAAATATAACTTACAAATTTATAGTATATTATACAATTAAGGATTTCAGGTGCTGTTATTATTATTTTCCAGATTTTACAATGTTTCCTCAATGAGAAAGTCAAAATCTGTAACGTGTAAAATCTGAATAATAATGAAAATGCAATGTGCAAGCTACTACCCACCTAACACGAAATGTAACAGTTACGTAACTTTCAAATTGTAAAAAAACATAACGTTGATGTGTAACATTGACATAAATATGATGTTTAGTTTTAATAACAACCGTATCTAGTTGTGACATAAAATTCTATATAAATAATTTATAAATGTTATATATTATTTCTGTAACAAAAATAAGTAACATTTGTTATCGAGATTTTATTAAAATGTGACGTAATAAACTTACTTGTTACATAAATGTTATGTAATTTAATATAAATGTTACGAAAATTCTTCCATATCTTGAGATATTCTTGAATGAGAAATAATGTATCACTGGTGCGTGACTAGTGATGTTATTTTGCCAGAACACGTTATTCCGTTAACGTAAATATTATATCAAAGTTACGAATCTGTGTTAGGTGGGTACTTTGCAGCAATTTTGTTGAATAATCTTAGAAAAACAGGAAAAACGTGTTTTACGCTTGGAGGGCGTAAAATGAGCAACGTTCAAAATAGTCATTTGCACGGTAAGGATAAAAAATACACATTTCAACATTAGGGAGAAATAAAGATTTTCTTTCAAGTGTTGAACGAAACTATAAAATAAAGTTTAGGATTTTCTCAAAAAGCTAGGTCGTTTATTGCCACTCGCAGTGAGCCACCGGTCTAATGTCTAATCAACTGGTTCTTCAGGATTCAACGCAATAGGCGCTCATCTGGACCCAAAGTAAGTGAGTTTTATTATCATTCATAATTTACTATTACCGTTAATTCTTTTGTTCTTCAAAGTTGGTTTCTCCGAATTCAACTATCATTATTTGTTTATTATACGAATGGTTTTGTAAATTTGATCATAATTTTTGTAATTATCGTCGGTTTAATAAAAACTAAACAGTTTCTCAAAATTAATGTAACATAGTTGTTGGGAAAAAAATTGGTGACACTTCCTTTATTCATTATCCTTATTTTCGCAGGGATAAAGAAGAACAATTTTCAAGTTTATCTGCTTCCAGTCTTATTTTATTCAGTATTTGCAGTATTTGGGGAAAATTGGTAAAATTATTAATGTTTTAGGTAATTTAACGAAGCTAAACGTCACGTACTTAACGAGAAGCGTCATAAAGTCGAATATCAAGAAACACATTTCTCAAAATTGGTACTAATAATTTTTAAGCCACTCCGTGCGAGAAATGCGTACTTCTCGCACTAGTGGCATAAAGTTGTATACGAAACTCGTGCGAGAAACTTTTTCTGAACTCTTGTGATTGCAACACTCGCCTTCGGCTTGTGTAGCAAATTCACACTTGTTAGAAAAAGTATGATCGCACTCGTATCGTAATATACTATTACTTCACTCGGTGCGATAAAATCAGCTTTACGCTCGTTTTGCGTGCATGAATCGCTACTTTCATTCTAAGCAGGGGTACTTGTATCATAATATATTGTTCTAGTACTCTAAGTAGGGTTTTTTTAACTTAGTTAACAACTTTTAAAAAACTCAACTTTCGAAGTCAAATTTTTCAGTGTAAATCCAAGGTTTAAAAGCTTGCCATTTTATTTTCTTTATCCCACGTAAAGTATCGTTTTGTAAATTATATTTAAATACTACGTTTGTTTTTTGTGGTTTTAATAAGCCGTCGATCCAGAATCGCTGGCACCGCAAACGATTTCAGCGAAAAAGCGACTTTCGTCGGCCATGATAACAGTGTTTCTAATTTAGGAATGATTTTTCAACAAATCCTGAACATTCGTGTATGTATTTATGTTGGAATATTAAAATCCCAGGTGTGATTGAACAAACCGTTTTCAAGAAAAAAAAAGTTCAACCCTCTGGGCCTAAAAAAATACTGTAATAAAATAAAAAGTAATGTAACAAAAAAATATGTTACCTACAAATGTGCGGATATGCCGGAATTTTTTTATGAACTGTGCTACAGAATGTGTCTCTTTGCGATTAGACCAGAAAATCAAACTTTTAACATACATAGTACAGAAAATAATTATTTTTATTGCTCTAAAAAATTACTCACAAAAACTTTTAAAAATTTCAAAAATTTCTGTTTGATTCGATAAGTATTTTCAATAAATGTTTATTCGAACATTGTTAATTCCTTGTAAGAATAAGGTGTAGGAGAAGGGTCCACTGAATGGCGAGTGTAAAGTGGACAGTCCAGGAGCTGTTGACGAACGGTGGGGAGAGGAAGAAATGGAGATACATATTACCATGGGCTTGAATTTCCGGACCATCGGCTGGGGCTACGAAGATGGTAAGGTCCTGATTCTCGAGTCACTGGCAGTCGAGTCGTTCGAGGCAGCGGACCGGTCATCATTTGCCCACAACGTAGTGCTGGTCAGTTTCCATCTATTAAATGGTTCCATTTCTTCGTGTTGTAAAAAACAAATTTAAAAAAAAACGCTTTCATTGACAAAGTATTCTTCATGCTGAATTCCTGCTTTGTCTATTAATTACAAAACGTGCTATCGAGAAATAAATACTGTGAAGAAACGATGAAATCTCTTTCGAATTCGACTTGTCCGGAGCTGCGAACATCGAGTAAGGGGAAGCTAAGAGCAACGTATTTCGTTCTTACCTGCACTGCCATTCTCGTCGGCCTATGGAGTTTGGAATGCAACTGCGCGCTTCTTGCCGCTTTATTTTTCACTCTCGCCCTCGGTGAGTAAAGTGCACAGCGCGTCGCAACAAATTAATTCAACTTATTGTAAAACTAGTGCATCGCAAGATACTAGAAATTTAAATGATAAGAAACATTCGCAACATTCATAATAAATTTATTAATTTATTTGTTAATTAATTAATTTATTGATAATGTAAAAAAAAGTTAAATTACAAAAAAAAAAACATTTCACATAGGAGAATTCCATTTGATTCATGAAGAATTTGAATTTGAAAAATTCATTTATATCAGATGCAGTAGATTGTTGTTTTTAATTTTAGTCAGCCCTTTTGATATAACAATAAATGATTCGATACGCTTGGGAACTTATTCATTGTTATCGCATTATTTTATCAATTTATACATGGAAATTTGAAAAGAGAATAATTTTCTAACTTGTTGCCTTATTTTCGTGCATTGTGACGCAGACTTGAAATAAACGTGACACCTTGACGCGATGGGCATCGTCATTCAACTCCCTGCGCGTTGCAACGTCAGCGAAGAAAGCCGAGTCAATAACTAGTCATATCCATATATATTTTATTCAATCGTTGTGTATAATTAATCATTATTTGCACTATATAAAATAATTGTAGAGTCAGAAAAGCCGCGTATTTTCTGTTTCATAAATATAATTATATGTTCTCTTCAAACTTTATTATCCCGCAACATTCGGATAGCGACATTTTTTCGGCCAAAAAATGGGAAATCGTTAAAATAGAGAAAAAGTATATAACGGCCTTTTTGGAAAATTAGTAAAATGCAGCGAAGGGTCTTTAAAAAGTATAATGGCCTGGCTGGACATTTTTTTAAATGGCACAAAGTGTTCTTAAAAAGCGTAACGATGTTTCCAGTTAAATTAGTAAAATAGAGCAAAGTGTCCTCAAATAGAACGGACGACCCGACTGAAAATACAATGGAACTTCAAAAAGCATAGCGGGATTTCTTGAAAATGTAGAAAATGAAGTGCCCTCGAAAAGCGTAACGTAAATTTCTCTCAACATATTATTTCAAAAGCATTTTGAAAGATACTTTCACATAACGTCATACATGACGTATATAACGTGGGTAAACGAAGTTTACTCACTCCTTTCTTCTTCAATTTTCGAAATGTCACAAATGTAGATATTTATCTCGAAATTTATCTTGCTATAAAATGAGTTTATCATTAATACCTCAGCTTAATGCGGTAGTACATGACGCATTTTTGACGACACATCAAGCGGCACGTTTTTCTATTTGGGATCTTTTTAGAATAGTCAGATAGTGCTTTTGCACGGAGCAATTTGAAATATAAATCTAAAGTTCAAACTTAATTTTCATTATTAGTACGACGAGAAAAAAACCCATAGTTGAATCAACTTTCCTTAATTCACAATAACTATTATTTTGTTCACGGAACAAAATATTTCTTTCGCCACCCGCAACTGCACATTTGATTGGTTTTTTTTTCAGTGTAGTAAGAAATAAAGTTAGTAATTGGGGGACATTAAAAAGACTTCAATTACCTAGTACTTCTCGAAAAAAGTTCTACTATCTTACATAGGGTCTCAAAAATGTCGTAATTTTAAACAGAATTTTTATTTAAGTGTATAAAAATAACAAAAATGGCGTTTTCTTACAAAACAATATTTTGTTGTTTAACCTCATATAACAAAATTTGAGGAACACTAAAAACATTTTTTAAATACTGAACAAATTTTATTGTGGACATTTTTCCAAGATATTTCCAAGATGGACATTTCTAAGATATTAACAATTAAAAAAATGTAAAAAATTGCAAAAATTCGTCGGTCGGAAATATTGGTCGTAGTACTAAACAAAAAAATACGTGTCATTTCTTTTTCAAAATACTTTTTGGTAAAAATTCAGCTGGAAACCCCAATATATTATACAATTGTGGATTTTAATATTTTAGGATACACCAGTTGCGTTTTTTGGTTCGCGAAGATTGAAAAGGATGGTCCAAAAGATAAGGACGTCGTCCTGGTGACCGGATGCGACACTGGTCTGGGTTACAGTCTTGCTCTTCACTTGCACTCAATTGGACTTCGAGTGATTGCTGGAGTTCACAAGAAGGAAAGTCCCGGAGCACTAGAATTAACGGCAATAAAGGGAATTTTCGTTTATCCCTTGGACATAACGTGTTGTGAAAGTGTGAAAAATTTCCGCAGCGCTGTACAGGATCATCTTGAACGATGTGATCTCGGTGAGCAGATGGATCTGAGAATTAAAACAAAAATAATCAGGAATTTAGATAAAGTAAAAAATGAAGCGTTACTTAAATTTACTGAAAAAGTCTTCGAGTTAGTCTTACGTTCATATAGGAAATATTGTATTGTTAATTTAAAAATCAGAACTTTGCCTGTTGCTTGCTCATTTTATTGATTCAAATTATGTCTTTTATGAAAAAGTACGTCTCTTAATGTTGGCTTCTTCTAGACAAAGTTTCGTGTATTGAAGACTAAAAAAATGAAGAAGCAATGAGCAAATCTCTATTTCGCAACTTTTTCATAGTTCTTCTATATTTTGTATAACCTTAAGTTCGGAGTATTAAAAATTCGTTTACTTATTGTTAAACTTTGGCTTGCTCGTCAAGTCTATATTTGAGTCTCAATTTACGCTTGATATCTCAAAATTTGTGAACTCGAGTACTTTTACAGAAATTTTTGTGTCGCAAAATTCGAAACACTATATTATTTAAATCTCTACTATATGAATTTTTATTAAAATAAAAGTTAAAAAAAGAGGATCTACCGCTTTAGTTGACTGCGAAATTACAGCACTGCGGCTTAAGCCACATTCTCGAGTTGTAAAAGTTTGAATTGTGTGTTTGCCTTTATTTCGGCACATTTTTTAGTCCCTTGGTGTTGAAAAAAAAAATGACTACCTGAATTTCCCTAACTGAAGAAGCAATAAATGATTAATTATTTATTTTTTCGTTTTATTTTATTATTAGTGTTGCGTGCGTTCGTTAACAATGCGGGGACAATGATCTTCGGTGAATTTGAGTGGCAAACGGAAGAACAGACGAGGCATCAAGTAGAAGTGAATCTCCTTGGGACGCTGAGAATAACCCGTGAGTTTATGCCGATGATTAGAGCTCATTTTACGAGACTAATTATCGTGACTAGTCATTGCGCAAGTGAACCTCTTCCCGGGGTCGCGACTTACGGAGCTACCAAGGCAGCTTTAAGTGCATGGGCAACTTCACTCAGAGTCGAGATCAAGAAGTACGGCATAAACGTTGTGAGCTTTGTACCTGGTAAGCATCAAATTGATAAGTCAATAATTATCTTCAACTGGATTTTTGTATATTTAAAAAAAAATCCACTGTTCTATAGCGGGCATATGGTTTTACACTGAGAAAAAAATATAGATGAATGAACTAATTTAGCGTGCACCAAATGAATTTTTCGTTAGGACAACCAAATATTTAGTTTCTTCAATAATCGTTAGATTCAGTTATCTAAAATTTATTTGCAAAATATTTGTTATTTATTTATACCAATAAAAAACTCATTTGAACCCTATATTAGCTCATTCAACTATATTTTTTTCTCAGTGTATGAATAAAAAATCATTTTCTGCAAACTTATAGTTTTTTGAAGATTCATTTTCAAATTCTACTTCTAATTTAATTCTATGTCTTCATTCTTCCGAGCGTATGAAGACGCTGTAAACTATAGACGCAATTGTTTTGTTTAATTTTAACAACAATCCCAAAAAAAAACTACCAATTCCATGACCTACAGGTGATGTTTCGTCTCATGTGTAAAAATCCAACTAAAAGTACATCGAGTAAAATATTCGTTAGTGTGCCTCAGAATAAATTTTCATCCGTTTGCAATTAAAATTGTTATTTTATGATAATTAGAAATTTAAAAAATTGTAAAAAGATTACAAATGTCATCTACTAATTTTAATGTACAAGAAAACAAAATGGGTTTGACAATTTTCTTATTTAAAAAAAAAACCCAATAATCGATAACAAAAACATCTTTTTTTTTAATGAAAAGCTGCTGAAAAGCCTTTTTCAGTTCAGGCCTGATGAATATTAGATTCTCTAGCCTTCTTGACAAATGTTCTATAAGAAATATTGAATGCAGGTTCCTTCATCCGCGAGAGCAACTTACTTTCTCAACAACGAATGCACTTCACGACGATGGAATCTTCGATGAGTGCGGAAACGAGATTCTTCTATGGCGATTATTTTACTAGATATGCCAACTACCTATCAAATTTGGCCCCAATGGATTTACCTCAAAAGATTATGAATCCGACTGTCTATCAGGTCTTCGAGGGCGCACTTTTCGATCGGCATCCTCGAGCTGTTTATAAGTGAGTTTTACTTAAAATGTATATGCACTTCACTCGGTGCAACAATGGAAGTTTTAAACTAAAATTTTGTGCAATATTTAATGGAAAAAACTTGTTCTTAAATTACACAAGTTAAGTGTAATTGCAACACTCGTCAGAAAAACTTTTCGCACTTGCATTGTAATATACTATTATGCCACTTCGTGCGAGAAATGCGTACTTCTCACACGCTTCGCTTCGCGTGCGAGAAATCGTACTTCTCGCACTAGTGGCATAAAGTTGTATACGAAACTCGTGCGAGAAACTTTTTCTGAACTCATGTGATTGCAACACTCGCCTTCGGCTCGTGTAGCAAACTCACACTTGTCAGAAAAAGTTTGATCGCACTCGTATCGTAATATACTATTTTGTAACGCATGCATGAGAAGTGCTACTTCTCGTGCCTGCCGCGCGTGGCGTAAGTGGCGCTTTACGGCCATCGATGCTATTTTACTTCTCGCACGCACTTCTCGCACGGGAATCACTTCTCGCACGCGCGCGAGATTACACTCATTAGCACTTCTCATGCATTTGTTACAAAAAGTATTATACGATACAGAGCGAGAGAGCGATTATCATACGACGCTTGTGAAGTTGATCGCAAGTATCTTGTATCGCAAAGTACTATTATGTTACCCAGTTTTAATTGTCTCAATTGTCTTAAGGGGATCCAGTCCAATTTCCAATGCATCCTGAATCAATATACTCAAAATGGAACGGACTGTTTGACAGATAAAATAAGGGATCGAACACTAAAATCTGTTCACCACAGTGAGAGAAAAGCATATCGTTGATTTAACAACATGATAAAACAAATATAGGAAGGCTTGCAATGTTTTATGGTTGAAACGATGATAATATAGTTCAATAAACGATACTTGCAAAGTTATTGGAAACAAACGTTGAAATCCTATAAGCAACAAAACAGCATATTTGAAACTATTATCATTTTGATGATTGCTACTATAATTATTTTTTATATAACCATAAAATAGACACGTTCCTCCTGGGAATTATATTTATGGTTCATCCAATTATTTTCTTATGTCAGCTATAACCATAAAATAGAGACGTTCCTCCTGGGAATTATAGTTTAGAATTAGATTATCTTTGGACTAACTATATTTTTTATTAAATTACTATATTTTTCTCTCAGTGCAATTTGGTCCAATACCTATGAGTGAAAATTTTTACATTTTACCTCACACCATTCTGGTGCACTGTATGTCTTCTATTTCTGGTCACTGTATGTCTATCTATTTGATTAGATGAGCTATTATTGTATTTGCAGCTATTATTTGTATCATTGTCGTAACTATAAACTATAATCGTCCCTCCTGGGAACTATACAGTATGGTAAAAGCATAGTATTGTTGTTTCAACCATGTATTTTTTTCTCAGTGTGGGTCCCCTTAAAAGGTATAAGATGACCAGCAATTTTAATTCTTCTTTCATTGCTTTCAGATGTGAGCCCTGGCGATACATGATCTATCACGCCCTGTTCAAGATCACACCAACGAAGTTGCGCGATAGTTTGGTCGAGCGTTTTGTGCAGCTTCCTGCTTGGAAAAATAGTGTTTGATCTGTGGAAAACAATGTGTGTCAGTGAAAATTTCCTGCGGTGCAATAAATAGTTATAATCTTAGTAATAGCAATCGTCAAGTATTTAAAAACATTATCGTTCATCTAACAATCAAATAATGATCATTACATTTGCGACACTGCGAAGATTAGATATATGCGGTCTAATTTGTCAATTTTAAAAACTGTACTCTAAAAAATTATAAAATTACGAATTTTAACTTTTACAAAAAGTTTTTAGGCACGAGAGACCCATAGTAGTAATGACAGGGTGATTTTTTTTTACATAAGTAACCCAGGCTTGTGATCACATAAATCTGGAGCTCATAATGTATTAGACATTTATAATCATGGCTTGGCGTGTGTTGTGTGATTGCCTGTGGCTAAAAATAATTATGTGATAATCGCACACTTGAATCAGTAATAATTCAAGTGACAATGTCTGAACCATATACAACAATGTCGAGATGTCATTGGTATAGCGTCGCATTTTCAAACCACCTGAGAAAATTTCAATTGGCGCGCCATTAAAATCGTTATTTTAAAATTTTTGGGAGTAAAAGAAATTGTAAAAAAAATTGCTATCATCGCCAACTATTCTTAATCTACCAGAAAAAAAAATGTTCTTGACAATTTTTAAATTTATGCAAGTACTCAATCATCGATAATAAAAAACTGGTTATTTAAAAAAGATGTTCTGCTGAAAACCCATTGTTTGTCCAGGCAAACGAGTATTAAGTGAGTGTAAGCGGCTAAAAATAATAATGCGATAATCGCCCACCGGAACCAAGAAAATTCAGATGAGAATGTCATAACGATATACTACAGATAAGCAGCTACGGATTCGTATCCACGTAAGACGAGATTTCTTTTCTTCGAGTGGGAATTCGTGTTGTCGCTGTGTTGGTGACCTGGAATTGCAAATTTAATTTCGAGCAGGGCACAGATATCATTCTCGTATCGCGCATTCGAAATATTGCAAAGCAATTTTTCGTATTTTACGACATTAAAATTCATCTCAATATAAATCAGCATGATTTTTTTTAAATTAGAAAGAAATTGAGTTTAATTAATTTGTTTTTAACACTTAAATGCGTACGTGTAAATTCACATACATTTAATAAATTTAATATTGCAACATTTAACAATGAAATTGCAAATTGGAAGCTTTCACACTGTTTTCAAATTCCTACAGAATATCGGAGAAAGTTTCAAAGCCTCAACGTTCTTTTATCATTATAAAGTTGTTATTTATTTTATTAACTATCTGTTTACTTATTCGTATCTCAACGCCCATCGTTGCTAAATCTCAGCAGTTAAGGCGTTTCTTGTACTAATTATGCGTCATATGCCAATTTATTTATCGCTTCGTTAAGAATAATAGGACGAAAATTAATTTTATCATTACTCAAAGTTACAGACAGCTAAAACTGATTGAATGAGAAGCGGTCTTTTCCACATTCGTCCATTGTTATTTATAAATCATGAAATTATCAGAATTTTGTCACTCCCTTGACATTCTACCATTGCTAATTTTTGTCAGCTTATGTATACGTTTCGGATATAATAGAATGATAAGTGTAATTTTTACACAATTGTTTTACGATTTTACGCTTATAAAATAATGATAGAAAGTTTCAAGATTACAATTATTTTTTTCCGATCGAAAACTTTTACAGACTGGCCTATATTGCTAATCTTGTGCAAGTATATAATTGAGTATCGATACGAGACACTGTATAACAGCGATAGAATGTAGCGATAAAAAAACATTTGCCCAGCTGCTAGATTATTGCAAACACCTGCGACAATAGATGATAACGTTAACAATTACTAATCTAAGCTGTTGATTTTATTTACTCTATGTAAGTGCAATTGAATTTCCTGTTTTATCGATTTATATGAAAATATCATTCTGGAAATTAAACATATAGACCCTTGAGGATGCAGGTGCGCTTGGAAATCGAAGTTTCGACACTTATCAATCGTAAGCAACAGATGACTGCTGATTAGATATGGACAACACCTCGTATATAATGCCTTCGTGAGATCAATTCTATCAGTCTTCGATTTTGACCATTCGCCGAGGGTTGAGTAACATTTTTTAATCTCGCCACTAGAACCATCAATTAGTAACGATGTTCGCCAGCAAAGGTGAGATTCCATTTATAATGTCAAATGCATTGCGCTTACTTTCATCTCAGTGGTCTCACTTTACATAGAAATTATTAATTAAAATACAATGTTATTGTCTAATTTCATTGAAAAATTCTTTGTACATATACATCCAACCACAATTTTGCCACAAGAGAAAAATTTGAAAAAAAAAGTTAACATCGAGACACATTATTAAAAAATTGGAGAAAAATAATTGTCTACACTTTATAGATTTCAAAGAAATTTTTTTATTGGTATAAGAAATATTTTGGTTGCCGCAAATAAATTTTAGACAACTGAATCTAATGATTATTGAAGAAACTAAACATTTGGTTGTCCTAACGAAAAATTCAATTGAAGGAGGGTGTATGCTAAATTAGTCCATTCAACTTCATTTTTTTCTCAGTGTATCAAATTCGAATTCATTTTTTATTTTTTATATATAACGTTAAATTGTTGATGTTTCCAAATACATATTTTTTATTGGCATTTAGTAGAATTTTTATTGAAAGCTTTATTGTTATCGATCAGGTTATTTTTAGATAGTAAAATATTTTAAAAAACTATTGAAGATGATTATTGAAGAAACTAAACATTTGGTTGTCCTAACGAAAAATTCATTTGAACGAGGGTGTATTCTAAATTAGTCCATTCAACTATATTTTTTTCGCAGTGTATCAAATTCGAATTCATTTTTTATTTTTTATATATAACGTTAAATTGTTGATGTTTCCAAATACATATTTTTTATTGGCATTTAGTAGAATTTTTATTGAAAGCTTTATTGTTATCGATCAGGTTATTTTTAGATAGTAAAATATTTTTAAAAAAACTATTGAAGATGATTATTGAAGAAACTAAACATTTGGTTGTCCTAACGAAAAATTCATTTGAACGAGGGTGTATGCTAAATTAGTCCATTCAACTATATTTTTTTCTCAATGTATCAAATTCGAATTAATTTTTTATTTTTTATATATAACGTTAAATTGTTGACGTTTCCAAATGCATATCTTTTATTGGCATTTAGTAGAATTTTTATTGAGAGCTTTATTGTTATCGATCAGGTTATTTTTAGATAGTAAAATATTTTAAAAAATATTGAAGATGATTATTGAAGAAACTAAACATTTGATGGTCCTAACGAAAAATTCATTTGAACGAGGGTGTTACGCTAAATTAGTCCATTCAACTATATTTTTTTCTCAGTGTATCAAATTCGAATTAATTTTTAATTTTTTTATATATAACGTTAAATTATTGACGTTTCCAAATGCATATTTTTTATTGGCATTTAGTAGAATTTTGATTGAGAGGTTTATTGTTATCGATCAGGTTATTTTTAGATAGTAAAATATTTAAAAAACTATTGAAGATGATTATTGAAGAAACTAAACATTTGGTGGTCCTAACGAAAAATTCATTTGAACGAGGGTGTTACGCTAAATTAGTCCATTCAACTATATTTTTTTCTCAGTGTATCAAATTCGAATTAATTTTCTATTTTTTATATATAACGTTAAATTGTTGATGTTACCAAATGCATATTTTTTATTGGCATTTAGTAGAATTTTTATTGAGAGCTTTATTATTATCGATCAGGTTATTTTTAGATAGTAAAATATTAAAAAAGTATTGAAGATGATTATAGAAGAAATTAAACATTTGGTTGTCCTAACGAAAAATTCATTTGAACGAGGGTGTACGCTAAATTAGTCCATTCAACTATATTTTTTTCTCAGTGTATCAAATTCGAATTAATTTCTAATTTTTTATATATAACGTTAAATTGTTGACGTTTCCAAATGCATATTTTTTATTGGCATTTAGTAGAATTTTTATTGAGAGCTTTATTGTTATCGATCAGGTTATTTTTAGATAGTAAAATATTTAAAAAAAACTATTGAAGATGATTATTGAAGAAACTAAACATTTGGTTGTCCTAACGAAAAATTCATTTGAACGAGGGTGTATGCTAAATTTGTCCATTCAACTATATTTTTTTCTCAGTGTATCAAATTCGAATTAATTTTTCATTTTTTGTATATAACGTTAAATTGTTGATATTTCCAAATGCATATTTTTTATTGGCATTTAGTAGAATTTTTATTGAGAGCTTTATTGTTATCGATCAGGTTATTTTTAGATAGTAAAATATTTAAAAAACTATTGAAGATGATTATTGAAGAAACTAAACATTTGGTTGTCCTAACGAAAAATTCATTTGAACGACGGTGTTACGCTAAATTAGTCCATTCAACTATATTTTTTTCTCAGTGTATCAAATTCGAATTAATTTTCTATTTTTTATATATAATGTTAAATTGTTGATATTTCCAAATGTATATTTTTTATTGGCATTTAGTACAATTTTTATTGAGAATTTTATTGTTATCGATCAGGTTATTTTTAGATAGTAAAATATTTAAAAAAAACTATTGAACTGATGGAAAAAAATGTCATGCTTAAATTGTAAGGTTTAATACAGAACATATGGTGGTCTCATGGTGAATCTCATCCATACAGAGTCATAAGTTATAACGTTTATTACATAAACTTGTAAATAGTTGGTTTTGAAACGAATCGAATGACGAAGGAAAAACATTAATCTAGCTTTATAAACACTGAAGTTATAGTCAACTTTCAACTCTCACAAAGAAAGTAAATTTTTTTCGTCTTTAGATTTCTCTCCCAATTAACTACATTTCTATGTAATAAATATAATCAGTTCACCTGAAAAAATTGTAAGTTGACATTAAATACTTCATCGATGAAAACATGAGTGTTGTCCATTAAACCCCATAACGAAAAAAAGAATAAATAATTTTTTTTTGCTTTTGAGTCCGCATTTTTAATTGAATAGCACCCTAAAACAGTTCACGATCAAAAAGTGACCCAGATAATGTTGAATATGTAAATGTCAGATGTCGTTTTTTTTGCGGTCACTTTTTTACAAGAATAAACCATAATATCAGCTTTCAGTGCTCCGACCGCAGCAATAAAGACGAACAAAGTGTAACGGATTGTCTACATGATTTAAATTTGTTTAGCATTCGTTATTGCCGCATTCTGCTTGACGGCGACTCTCGCGTCAACCCCTTTCTCACCTTGCAAGAAGGGACCAGCCCCTCTTGAACTGAGAGTCAAGGGATGCGAGGCCGAACCTTGCATCCTCTACCGTGGCACCAACGTCGAAGCGGAATGGGATTTCACCGTCGGTAAGTGCTGTTCTCGATATATTATTATTTTTTTTTTTTTTTAAATTTATTCAATATAAAAATGGTTTTGGGAAATTTATACCATGAAGACTGTACATATCTTCATAAATATCGAACAGTCGCGGGTTTGCGTCCATCCTGTTAAAGCTACATATTCGTTTTATTTCCTTCAGGTAAAAATTTGCAACGCCATCGCTGTACCATTTAAAAAATATTCTAGTTCGAAAACTCGAAACAACGATAAAAATATATATCACATCAAAAAGTATATGGAATTAACTTGGTTGCAACTTTGAGATATGTAAATTTCAATGTGCAATGATAATAATATTAGTTTATGCGTACCACTACAACCTGTTAATTATAAATATAACTAATAAGTTACACTGAGAGAAAATTATGGTATTAGTAACTATAAAGTGACAACTATTCGTTTTTATTTCGTGCGACCAATTTTTTAATAGTTTCCATAACTATCAAATAGTTACTATACTACCAAATAGTTACCATAACTATTTTGATAGTTACCGTAACTATGAAAATAGTTGCATGGACTAAAAATTAATAGTTGTCACTTTATAGTTGATTGTACAACTACGATTTCTCTGAGTGTATAATTGCACGCACGTTTGCAGTATAGTTTTTAATTTATTGGGTGTTTGGAAAAATCTTAGAAATAAACCGAAATTACTGAACCTCATGGGAACCTCAAAGAACCTACATAAAAACCAAAATGATGATACAATTTACTTTATAATTATGATTTTATAATAATAACGATTATAATACAATGTGTACATTTTTTATTAGCTGCAAAAATTATTAATATTCAATAAAATTTTACGTTATTCTTTAAAAAAAAATGGAAAAACAAAATTAATGCATTTCCACTACTTCTTCCAATATTTCAACGAAACTGAATATTTTTTGCAGCTATTCAACTACGTACATATACTTTTATAACCGCTATAGGTATTTTTTACGGAATCATAATTATAAAACAACCTGTACTGTTAACTATATTTCTTGAATAAATGGGCTCAACCAATATAGTATATTTCTAATGTTAGAATATTTATAGTATATTATAGGCAGCGACCGTGTATTGTTAATATCAATTTTTCATCATATGCCACTATTCCCGGTTATTTTTTTAAAGATGGTATTAAAAAATTGACTGGGAATAATCGCATACGATGAGAAATTGATGTTAGTGTATTTACACGGTTAGAAAAAATTGGAAGTTTTTATTAATAAACTCGTCATCGAAATTTAATATACAATTGTGGTATAAAATTCATGTACCTACTTTTCCAGTAAAATTAAAGCAAATTATTAAAATTCAAGTACTTTTACTGCAAAATTAAAGTAAATTATTACAATTCAAGTACATTTACTGTAAAATTAAAGTAAATTATTAAAATTCAAGTACTTCTACTGTAAAATTAAAGTAAATTATTAAAATTCAAGTACTTCTACTGTAAAATTGAAGTAAATCATTGAATGTGCTGTACCATACATTAATTTATATTACACTTGTATACTAAATTTAATATACGAGTTTATGAATAAAAACTTCCAGTAAAACACTGTCAGCAAAGATTGGAAATTTTTATGCATAAACCCGTCAATTAAATTCAATGTCCATTTGTGATATGAAATTAATATACTTTTACAGTACATTTAATGGAAATTATTAAAATTGATATACTTTTACCCTTAAATTAAAAGGAATTATTGAAATTATTATACCGTACATTAATTTTACATCGCACTTGTATACTAAATTTAGTGTACCAGTTTATGCATAAAAACTTCCATTACTTATACATTAAATTTCAAGTAGATTTTTTTTACAGTGAAGTACACTAATATCAAGTAGATTTTTTACAGTGTAGTTAGTATATCTAAGTATATATCTAACGTTTGAAATTGATAGTTTATCATTTTTTGAAAAATCGTTCCTCAAGAGCGTGGAGCGTTCAGTGGTTTCTGAATTTCTGTATTGTTTGCAGTCCAGGACACTAAAGACCTGAGACCCAAGGTGATGGCCACAGCCCTCGGCGTGACAGTTCCGTACCCTCTTCCTGAACAAGACGCTTGCAAATCTCTGACGAACGGCGAGTGTCCATTGGACGCGGACGAGGAAGTCACTTACGCTCTCAATATGCCAATTCTCAGTGCCTACCCCAAGGTCTCGTTGAATCTTGAATTTTCTCTCCTCGACAGCAACAACAATGTTCACGTGTGCTTCCAACTGAAAGCCAAAGTGGCTGATAAGTGATAAGGTATAAACTGAAAAAAAAAATTCTTTTTAATCAGCACAAAATTATGACAAAATATTCGCTCGTACGACAATAAAAATGATAATCTAAGCCTCGTCAACACGACCAATTATTCAACAACCCAATCCCAACCAGTTGATTTTTACAAAAATTAAAGAGTAAACTTCGTGTAAATTTAAGTTGCATGTAAATATAGCGACAAAAATATTATAAATTGACAGTTATAATATTTTATTATAATTTTCACATGTAAGTTACAGCTGATGTTACTTGTTACATTGGATTACATTGATATAACATTACCGTGTTTACTCGAATGTTATAGAAAAACATTCTTTAAACTAGTCCTGGCGTAATACGTCGAAATCCGAATTACGTTTTTTCAATACAATTGTTTCATTTTATAAATTTATCAGAAGGCCCTTTATGTTTTTATTTGAACGATTAATTTTTGTGAAAATCCGGAAGAGTCTATAAACCTAATTTGTGCGTTGCCTAAATATTTAAAAGAAAAAAAAATTAAAAAACCTACGTCGTTATCCAAACGAAAACGCTATGGCAAATTGGAGTACGAAAAAATTGTTTTCCTGAGTCATCCTAATACAGAGTGGAAAGATACCATTTCGGGCATGAGAGGGAAAGGTAAATGAGAAGGGTTCGATCGTGTTACAGGGATAATGGTGTACAAGTATACATGCGCCCGAGAGGCGCGCAGAGCGAGGGACGGGAGGGAAATCCTGGAGGGGTTCGGGCGTATGCCTGACCCACATCCCTGCTCATCGATCGGACTCGCCTGGCTTACGAAGAGACACTATTAGCGGTGGCTCGAAACGTACCAGTGATACGAACAAATCGTCCATATTACCTCATTAATTTTTTCTCAATGTAGATTAGATATTGCTTCTTCATATTAGGAGCTTAGATTTTGTGAATTTTTTTTTCTATTCTTTCAAAATTTTCATATTACCTCTAGTTTGACACTTCTGGGATCCTCAGACCCTACGACAATTTCGAAATTGCCCCGTTCGTGTAAATTAATGATTTGTCGGACGACAACGCTGCAAAAAAAAAGTAGGTTCTCCTTAAGGATGTTCTAGCGGCGAAACGTGAGATTTAGAGAGAATTTAAAACACTTCTCGATGGGATATAAACAGAGTTGCAAATGCCTAATACTTATAGAAATAATGAAGATGATACGATCAGCTCTATAATTATGATTTTATAATAATAACATGTAGCGATTGTAATACGATGATTAAACTTTGGAATGGCCGCAAAAATTATTATTTTTCAATAAAAATTCACGGTAATCCTTTTGAAAAAATGGAAAAAAATAAGTAATGCATTACTTTCTTCTTCCATTTTTTCCACTATTTCTTGCAATATTAAAGCGAAAATTAGTATTTTTTTCAGCTATTCAAATGCTTACACTCTATTTTATAATCACTACATATTATTATCATGAAATCATAATTACAAAACAAATTGTACTGTAAACTATATTTCATGAATAATGGGGATTTACGACTCTGGATATAAATATGAAAGAAACTAAGTAAACGGAAGGTGCTGAAATGATATATAATAAATTGTTCAACAAATTACTCGTCAACTTAAATTTTTCTTTATGAAAATGGTTTGTTAATTTTTCTGAATACACATGGATTTGTTCGGAATTTTGTGTAATTATTTTTGCATTGCTTTTTTTATGTTCGAGATGTGTTTGCGAATCTACTAAATTCGTGATTTTCCACACATTTTTCAAAAAAATAAAAAGAATAAAAAAAGCAGTTTAAAAAAATTATATGAAGTTTTGAAAAAATTCATTTGTATTCAGAAACATTAACAAACTATTTTCACTTGAAAAAAAGTTTTTCATTTGACGGGTGATTTGATGAACAATTTTTTTTCATTCATTTGCTAATAACATTTTGGAATTTTTATTACGCAAAATCAATCTTTCAGTACCTTCCATATTCTTGATTTTTTAAATCAGATTTTTATCACATAGAGAAGTATTTGAAATTCTCTCCGAATTTCACGTTTGGCTGGACTATACCACTAGAAATACCTTAACAGGTTAAGTCGGCTGTCAGCCTCAGTCTGCCACTTGTGCACAGACTGTGTCACCACTGAAAGTTATTGGGTCCCTGGGACCCAGAGTGGTAAACGCGTATCTGGAGCCAAAGTAAATGAATTTTCCCGATCATTCAAAATGAAATAATTCAGTTAATTGCTTTGTCGGTTTTTTCCTAGTTCAATAATCATTATTTGTTTATTCGATAAAATGGAATTGTTTTCCCACAGATTTTTCAAAACATGGAAATCTCATTTTTTTTCTAAATTCTATCATCAATCTTAATTGGATTCGCGAAAGATCAATAAGCTTGTAAACGTTTAGCTAGATGATTTAAAAAAATTGTAATTCCGCAAAATACAAAAAAAAAACGTATTTTATATTTTCTCAAAGTTCCTCAGTCGACAGAAAGAAACATAGATGTTGTCGTTGCATTATAATTCCCTATTCAGCAATGTAAGTGTAACATAATAAGTGTTTTGTGTAACAATTACATTTCTGGCTACGGAATTTTAATACAATGACAACATCCATGTTGCCGTTGTATTAAAATACTTTGTGTTCAGTGAGTTCGTAGGGTACGACGCACTCGACCTAGAAAGGATAGGATCCCTTTCTGGTAGTAGGAAGCTAGAGTCAATAGTTCCAAATTAATAGGTAAACATGTGCAGATAATCGGCATTGAATCTTTCGAAAAAGTAATATAATGCGATGTGTATTTTACGAGACTTTAAATTTTTTGTAAATGTTATTTGAACTACTTGGATGATTAAAAAAGGATTCAAAGTAGAAAGTTAATGAGATATAGAATATAGGAAGTTAATAATAATAAAATAATAAGGAAGCAATGTATTGCATTGCTTCCTTATTATTGTTTTTCATTTTTTCCATAGCTTCCTTTATGAGAAAGCTCAAGTTTATCAAGGTACTTTCTTATTCGGCTAAAAAACACTATTATTGGAGAAAAGTATGGTGAGTACGTAAAAATAAGCTTCTCAATAAATGAACGTTCATCGAAAAAAAACCGATAGAAAAAAAATTCATACAAAAAATATTATAAACAATTTTTTTTTAATCTCAACGAAATCATGTTTTAAAACTTGAACGAAATTATACAAATAAAACAATAAGATTTTTGATCGCATTTGTCAATCGAGCAATATTTATAACCACCACATTTTTTGTGGTATCTATAATTTGTTGATGGATTTATCAATTTCATGTTGTATAAGTAATCAAAAAATATTGTGCTGAAGGACTCAGGTCGATGATTCATTAGCAAACCGCATGTTTGGATTGTATTAAGTCCATGTATAAGAAACAAAAAAATTTACAACGTATTGCCAATAAACTTTTTTCCTATTACCTCTAAAAAATATTCCAGCTTCTAAAATAATTGATTAGGAAATATTCCAAAATTCAAATAGGGAACTTTGAAAAGGTACTTTAAGTTAACATTGTGCTCTTTTTTACTCCCGACTGCCCGCTGGGCCAAAAGACTGCGTTTCACTGGCATGGCACGAATATGTTTATTTCTATTACTACAATGTTCTCCAAAATGGCTAATGATGTATTAACAGAATTTGGTACACAAGTTTTGTGTACCGGTTCATGTGTCTTTTTCATAGATTGTATATATTACGTGAGATTTCAGAAAGATATAAACGTTTAAACAAAGAGCCCGTTTGCTCGCTTGAATATATCAAAATACCACAAAATGGCCGCCATTATTGCATATTCTGTAACTCACTTCACAGCGTTTATGGTGAAGTATTAAAATTACATTAAGGTGGTTCTTGCACTACTTATGAGTCATATGTAGGTCTATTTTCAGCTTCTTTACGAACAAACGAATGGAAATTGATTTTATCGTTAATAAAAGTTACAGATACCTCTAAGTGATCGATTAGCGAGCACTCTTTTCTATATTTGCTTATTGTTATATAAAAATGATAAAATTATCAGAATTAAGTCGCTCGCTTGACATTTTACGACTGTCAGTTTTTGGAAGGTTATGCATACATTTCGTTTGGATTATGGTCTTGAATGCTATTTCATTGCAATACTGTACGGTAAATCAGTCTAGTTTTTCGACACTGTCTTTTTGAATGTTCAATGTCTCGAACGTATAGTTTTGTATCGATTTATCTACATTTAGAGTTGGAAGTTTTCAAAGGTAAAATGCTGCAGGAGCTGCGTTCCCTATACTTGCCATGTTAAATGAACAATGTCTACAGCAATGTATTTCCAAATCAGTACGGTAAGACTATCTTAAACTTCAGAGACGTTTTCTAGTAATAGTAAATTTTCCATTTTTCATATTTTTAGCGACAAATCTTTATTTGGTGTTAGTGCATGAACCACCTTAAAAACGATGAAAAAAATAATTAAAAAAAAATTTCAACTTCCGACTGAAAAAATGAGTGTAATTAATAAACAACTTGGGTAAATGAAAAATGGTCAATTAAGAAACATTCGCATATTATAATCGGGAGATTAATTCGTCAAGGGTGTGGTAATCTCCCGACTATAATATGCGAATGATTCCTATTTAAGATTAATTCGTCAAGGGTGTGGTAATCTCCCGACTATAATATGCGAATGATTCTTATTTAACCATTTTTTATTTACCCAATTTGTTTATTAATCGCACGCATTTTTTTCAGCCGGGAGATTCTTAATTTTTATAAAATTATTTTATGAGCAATATCTGAGAGTGCTAAGAAAGTAGTTTTATTGGCAAATAATGATTTATATTATAGCGGGGAGATGACTACACACTTGATGAAGTAATCTCTCGACTGAAATATGCGAATGATTCTTATTTAACCATTTTTCATTTATCCAATTTGTTTATTAATTTCACTAAATTTTTTCAGCCGGGAGATTCTTAATTTTTATTAAATTATTTTATGAGCAATATCTGAGGCAAAAAAGTAGTTTTATTGACAAAGAATTATTTATATCCGACGTCTGTATTGTATTGCTGCCTCACCACGTCACGTATGTATTGAAACGAGGGAAGTTTGTGATTTTTGTGTGTCGATTGTGCGACTCTTCTTGGAGGGCACGCATTCATCCGAGTCGATATCCGACACTCTCGTAGACTCCGATACCGAGGTGCCGCAGTGCATTCGTTTTGTCAATTGAATTATCGTATAAATGCCAACAGCAACGTGCAAATCGCGTGACATTGTAATGCTCTGCTGCATTGCCATTATGCTGATTGATGGATGATCTAATTCTGCTGTCAACTGTTCTCTTATCGCGTATGAATTGGCCCACAGGAATTTTCCCTACAAATATTTCAATGGCAACTCATACTTTTTATCGATCATGATATATTTTTAAAAATTCCTGTAATGGTTGGGATTCTTGCGTCCTTATGAAGCAAATTTTGCGATGATCACATTTTTCCCGTGTTTTTAATGCCAATAGATTCAAAATGTGTCTAAGAATTATATTTAGTAAAAATGTCCATCCATATATCTGTGTATATATATAGTGCACTAGCCTGTAAAATTTAAACATTTATAATTAGAAGACGTCTTGAGAAACTGTGTTGAAACTTCGCGGTCAAGTAAAGCAGTGTGACCTCTTTATTTGTCGTTATTTTTATAAAAATTAACACAGGGGATTGAATGATGTGGCGTCAATTACTAAATCTTTAGTTTGTCCGAAAAAAAAATTTTACAATATTTTCAGTGCACGAAGAAACCGAGCGATTGCAGTTTGAGCAAAGAAAATAAATAGAAATAGAACGTTGGGTGATTTGAAAAAATCAATAAAATCCTGAGAATATTACACATAGATGAAATATTAATTTCGAAACGATATGTTTTTGAGCTCCTCCTCGTGTTATTCATATTGACGACAAAATACAACTTTAGGCTAAAAAAAATTCCGATCCTTGAAATTGTTGCAAAAAAATTGGAAGAGGACGAAACAACAGATCAAAGTGATGATATCGAGAGTTTTGCCTATTGCAGCAAAGATCATGTACCACTTAGGAGCCGACCAGCATTCCGCCGGTGCGCTGGGTAGTGTTTAGTCACGTCATTGGAATTCCACGTTTCACGACACTGAGTTATAACGCTACTACGAGTAATTGTATTACGCATACCCGGTCGGACAGACCCGACCGGAATCGTTGATTTGTGCGAAAAACCAACAGAATACCAACCGAAAAGAACCAATTTTGGTTAATTTTTCACACTACGCAACCAATTTTGTTTGACTTTTCACACCACTTATCCCGTTTTGGTTGGCTTTTCACACTATTTAACCAATTTTGGTTCTTTTTTCGCACCACTCAATTAATTTTAGTTAGTTTTTTTTACCACTCTACCAATTTTGGTTGGTTCAACCCATTTTGCTTATTTATTCACACCAGTCCAATTTTGATATTTATTGTTTTTTGGGTTCAACTCATTTTGCTTATTTATTCACACCACTTAACCAACTTTGGTTGATTCAACCAATTTTGCTTATTTATTCACTCCACTCAACGAATTTTGGTTGATTCAACCAATTTCGGTTGATTCAACCAATTTTACTTATTTATTCACTCCACTCAACCAATTTTGGTTGGTTCAACACCTTATGTTTATATATTCACACCACTCAACCAATTTTGGTTGGTTCAACCCATTTTGCTTATTTATTCACACCACTCAACCAATGTTGGTTGGTTCAACTAATTTTGCTTATTTATTCACACCACTTAACCAATTTTGGTTGATTCAACCAATTTTGCTTATTTATTCACTGCACTCAACCAATTTTAGTTGTTTTAACACCTTATGTTTGTTTATTCACACCACTTAACCAATTTCGGTTGATTCAACCCCTTTTGCTTACTTATTCACACCACTCAACCAATTTTGGTTGGTTCAACCTATTTTGCTTATTTATTAATCCCACTCAACCAATTTCGGTTGGTTGTTTATTGGTACGTTTCGGTCGAGATCATTTGCCAGTGCAGTGGAACAAACTGAGAGAAAATAGTGACTGGATCCTTCAAATATTCTTAGAAGCTACAATTTTTTTCAATACAGGATCATATAATTAATTATGTTCTCCAATATAATGGTTCAAATCTTTGTCATCGTTGACATATTTTTTTCGAAGTTTCGAATCGCCAGCTGGTTCGAAATGTGCCAAAACGTCCAGAAATCACATTTAGAACAAATGTGTTATTCGATACCAAGTGGGCCACTCAAATTTAGCATGGTCGCAAAAAGTCTTCAGATTTCAAAAGTTGTTTAGAGTATCAGGAACATCCATAAATTATTTCAGAATTTTAGCACTCATTCAAAATTATCGATCGTACAAAAAATTTGTTCGTGTGTAAAATTTAAGTTTTGAATTGAACTTTTTAATAAAAAAAATTTCCATAGACGCTCAAAAAAATTTCCGCCATTTTTTGACAAAATAAAGTAATAATTTTTTTTTCGTTAAGACAGACCATTCCGATTTTTCTCAAAATCTCACAGAATTTCCAATATTATGCTTACAAACTACAGAAAAATTGACACGATGGCAAATGAATGGCCCACTTGATATGGAATGACCGAAATGTGCCTGTGTGCAGCCTTATTTTATTTGCATGCATTTCAGGTGCCCCGGAGTCCTTAATGCCGTGTGACACCCAGAAAGTAAAAGAGAAAAACCAAGCATATGTGTCACATCATGTTATGGTAATGTGCTACGCCAACTGAACCGCCATGAGTGTGAATAAAATTGAATCATTGATGATAGTAGTGAAGCGAACGAGACGGACAGAAATTTGAATGAAATCACGTCAAGACGATGTGATAGTTTCATGGAGAGTTTCCAGAGAGTGTCGTGAGAGTCGCGTGGCGGATAAAGTATATACATATACATATATATTATACTGTATACAGAGAACGGACAACTGGAAGAGATGAGGACCCGACGAGCAGTGCTTCCACCAAGGGTTAATTCGTTCTGAATTAGTGAAGACCCTTTGGACCTTTGGGGTCGAGCGTGCGGCAAGCAGACGTCGTCTCGGATACTATAATATACAGGATGATTCAGAATGCTTTATAAACTTTTTGGTAAATTATAGCAGGTCATCCACTGAGTAGATATAGTTATTTAGCCATCTTTCGAAATTCGCAATAGTTATTTAATAATAAGCATTAGAAATTTGAATAAATTGACCAATCAAAGAAAACTATGAGGGAAAACTATATATATGTATACACCTCAAATCTCAGCGCGGAAAAAAAGGTCTGATTGGTTCATTTATGTAAATTTATAATGCTCATAATTAAATAAATGTTACGAATTCCGGAAAAAGGCGTAGGGTCAAATTTAGAGTCCTAAGCTTAAATTTAAGTTCGAACTTAGGTACGAAATAAAATGTAGAATTCGATGTTAAGTGCGAACTTAAGTTCCAACTTGGGACTATAAATTCGACCCTTAGTAACTTTATGCAGGGGACGATTGGATCAACTACCAAATCTTGATAAATTATTCTGAATCACCCTGTATAAGCACAGCATCGCTGGCAACAGCACAGCTAGACGTCTAAAAAGTCGGTGTACAATGGCCATATGAGGCCAGTTTAGCCACTATTTTTCCATACTTTCTTCCTATAATTTTTTGTTCTCCAAAATGTGGCCGTTACATTGTTTTATAACAACTATGACTAACTTGCTGCACTACTTTAATAGTTAGACTAACTAATCACGTTTTTCGATGCACTATTCACATCGATTAATTCTCAACAGTAAACGGAATTTATCCTAAACTGTTACACACTTAAAAAAAATGTCATTGATTCAATAAATCCATCGTTTGCGGGCTGTCAAAAACAAGCGTTATCAACATAATTTGAATTGTAATTCCTCCAATTCCATGCGAGATCGAAACAATAACTCTAAAATAAGCAAAATAATATTTTATTATTTCAATGTTAAATGGGATTGAACGAATAAGAACTAGAGTTAAGGGGAAGGAGTCAGGTAAAAAAAAAATTTGTAAATTCAATATCATCCAAATTCCCTTGCATACAAAAATGGCCAATGAACTACATTGTTGGTCATCGATTAAAGGATTTTTTACTGCAATCTGACTTGCGTATGCCTTTCGATATTATCTTAAGCAAAGTTCTTAGGTTTTCCACTCTGCGCGTGATTCAGACCAAACTGCTAGGCAGATTGGACTAATTGACGTCTCATTTTCTTCTTCATAAAAAGATACACCGGCTAAATGGAGCAAACTATTTTTTTTCACTCTAAAAGCAAAGTTAATCACTGATTTAGAAAATAGCATAAAATTTATTTAGTAATAATTATGTTACTTAAAAAATATTGAATTTTATTAAAATTTGCTCCATTTAGCCGGTGTATTTTTTCATGAAGAAGGAAATGAGACGTCAAGTAGTCCAATCTGCCTAGCAATTTGGTCTGAATCACGCACAGAGTGGAAAACCTCAGAACTTTGCTCAAGATAATATCTTAAGGCATACGCAAGTCAGATGGCAGTAAAAAATCCTTTCATCGATTAATTCTCAACAGTAAACGGAATTTATGCTAAACTGTTACACGGACTAACAAGTTGGTTGTAGCAACAAATTCATACCTAACTACATGGAAAAAAAGGCTTGGTTGGAACAACCAAGTGCCTTGGTTATATATGCGCCAGACAATTAATTGGTTAGACCAACCAAGTTATTCGTTAAGCTACCAATTTCTTGGTTGGACTAACCAAGTCACTTGGTAAGCTAACCAAGTGACTTGGTTAGACCAACCAAGAAATTGGTAGCCTAACAAATAACTTGTAGCCTAATAACCAAGTTATTTGTTAACTTTTTTAGGCAGTTGGTTGGAACAACCAAGTGCCTTGGTTATATATGCGCCAGACATTTAATTGGTTAGACCAACCAAGTTATTTGTTAGGCTACCAATTTCTTGGTTGGTCTAACCACGTCACTTGGTAAGCTAACCAATTTCTTGGTTGGTCTAACCAAGTCACATGGCTAGCTTACCAAGTCACTTGGTTAGCTTACCAAGTGACTTGGTTAGTCCAACCAAGAAATTGGTAGCCTAACAAATAATTTGGTTGGTCTAACCAAGTCACTTGGTTAGCTTACCAAGTGACTTGGTTAGTCCAACCAAGAAATTGGTAGCCTAACAAATAACTTGGTTGGTCTAACCAATTAATTGTCTGGCGCATATATAACCAAGGCACTTGGTTGTTCCAACCAAGCCTTTTTTCCGTGTATTAGAAACTTACTTGGAAATAGACTAAGGCCTTTTTTTCGAACGGGGATTCCAACAGCGCTAACTGCTTGTTAGATAACAATTTTCGCTGGTATTCGAGATTGTGAGTAAATTGGGAAAATAAATTTCAAGATATTCATCGCATTTGCGTGCGTACGCACATTGTGGCTACTAACTAGGTAGTAAATACAGTATACACTTGACGGTTCTGGTATATAAGAGTGTGGGCAAAATGCTCGGCGTCCAATTAAGAACGATCATATCAAGACGCGATATCTGATAAGTTCTTCATTGATCTACGATTGAAATCTATCACGACACAGTGGCCTCAAAGCAAAAAGAATGATGCAGAGTCAGTAGTACCAGAAATAGCGTATACATACATATCTGGAGTATTTTTTGAGAATCAATATTTTTTACTTCTCAACAGAGATTTTAAAACCACTGCAAAGTAGAACCGTGCTTATAACTTCCTCATTGTTTTTCAGGTTTCACAAAGCCGGTTCTCAGAGGAACTATGCTGATTAATTTTCGCTTTCTCATAGAGGAAATTTTGGGAAATATAAAAAATAATTCTCTAGCTTTTGGCACGCACTTAAGTATAAATTCAAGTATCATTCAAGTATAAATATCGACGGCTTCTAAGGAAACTGAAGTAACTCATCAAATTAATGATTAAAAATGAGGTATTTCAGAATTCAATTCCAAACTGACTTATCTCACGATCCAGAAATAAACTAACGTATCTCAAATATTATTATTGAACTGACGTAACTCGGAAGACATTCTGTAAAAGCCTGACTCAATTCAAGCATTGAGAATTAATATTTATTATGACAGCAGTCAGCTTCTGGCTTACACGAAATTTGCAGCATTAATTGAGAAACAAAAGCATATCGATCACAAAACTGTGATTGAACCGATTATAACTAATTGGAATTAGACAGTAGTTAATCACCTTCATCGAGTTAGGCCTTTTCAGAATGCCTTCCGAGTTACGTCAGTTCGATAATTTGAAATAATATTTGAAATAAGTTAGTTTGTTTCTGAATCGTGAGATGAGTCAGTTTGGAATTGAACTTCGAGATACTTCAGTTTGAATAATTTCCGTGAGTTACTTCAGTTTTTTAGGTGCGTCAATATGTACTTTGAGATCATTTAATTTTCTCGATATAAATTGTTTGCACATACTTTTTTTTTATTAAGTCTTGTGAAATTTGTATCGATCTATCGACTTTTTAAAATAAAATCTACAATAATAGTTTGTCTGCTTTACGACCCTGCTAAGTTTTAATATATTATTTCAAGACTTATAAGGATTTTTAGTATATTAGTTTAGGTTTTAGTATATTACATTCTCGACTGTTAAGGGTTAGATCACTGGGAGTGAATTTTGAAAAAATAATATTATTACTTTTGAACCGACTTGTGGATTCTGACTAATTGCAATACCAATATAAATTGTTCGTAAGTACAAGCGTGGATAAATTTCCAGATCAATTGCTTGGAATCTGCACGAGTTAGTGTATTTAATAAATAATAAGACTAGCATGTGTAATAATAAATAAGGAAGCAATGCGCAAATCCCGAATTTTGACCCTTTTATTCATCTTTACATGTTATCCAGCTACTGTAACTTATCTACACTGACCAAACTGCTGAAAACACATCGGAAAATTCCCATTAACGATATTTGTTTAAAGTGTAAACATAAGAATTCTCCAGAGTCGGAAGAATCAGATTTAAATATTATTTCACTGTGATCAAAGAATAATAGTTCATATGTTTTGAGAAAATTGGTCGAGGCGTGTTGACGCTGTGGTGATTTTCCCATAGAAATTCCGAGGTATGAGGCTAAAACTTTCTGTGGAAATGGACAACATTCAAACACTGAATGAGCATGTTAATGTTTGGCTTTGTAAATCATAGATAATAATAATGAAGCAACATGTTATCCAGCTATATTATAACTACTATACTCGCCGAACTGCTAAAAACACAACAGGATATATTTGTTTAAAGTGTAAACATAATAATTCTCCAGAGCCAAAAGAATCAAAACGGAATATTATTGCACTAACATCAAACAATAACAATTAAAGAATTTTTGAAAGTTAGACGAGGCATATTGATGTCGTAGTGATTTTCTACCAGAAAATATAAAATCTTCGCCCTTCTAGCACGCACAAATTCCGAACTAGGAGGCCAAAATTTTCTATAGAAACGGTTAAGGGGAAGGAGTCAGGTCAAAAAAATTGATTTTGGAAATTCAATATCATCCAAATCCTATTGCATATAAAAATGCCCACTGCACTATATTGTTGGTACTCGATGAAAGGATTTTTTACTGTCGTCTGACTTGCATATGCTTTTCAATATTATCTTGAACGAAGTTTTTAGGTTTTCTATTCTGCGCATGATTCAGATCAAACTATTAGGCAGATTGGAATGGTTGACGTCTCATTTTCGTCTTCATGAAGAGATACACCGGCTTACGATTAAAAATCTGTATACAAATATAAAGATAAACCGAATCGCTGTTCGGATGATTGACGATTCGGATAAACCAAATCATCGTTCGGATGATTGACGTTCGCATAATCGACGCTCTGCTGTAGAATAAAAAGAAACTCCGCGTATGTTTGTCTTTCTATACTTCTATACTCACCAAACTGCTAAAAACACAAGAGGAAACTCTCATTAACGATATTTGTTTAATGTGTAACTATGATGGCATGGAAGTTAAACAACGTTGCTTCAACGAAGTCGTTGTTAATTTTTTTTCTGCATCTTACAAGGATCTCTGTTAGGTCAACTATGGTTTTCCTATTTGTTACGACATTAAAGAAGATACTGAAATTATTTTACTCTAATCGATTGTGCGGAGAATTTTCCATGGACCAAAAACTGTATTAATCGCTAGTTTCGATTTTCTCCTGACTTTGTGGATGATCTTTGTTAGCTGAAATATTTTTTTTTTATTTCTGCTACATTATCAGGGAAGTTACTCAAATTATTTCGCGCCAATCGATGCTGCGGAAAACTTTTGATAGCCGAAAATCGGTCGGAATTAGGACTTAAGATTTTTTTTCAGACTCCGTGGAGGATCTCTGTTAGGTGAAACATTTGTTGTTCGTCATCTACATTATCGTGAACGATGTAGTAATTATTTCACATTAATTGATGGTGCGGAAAAATTTTGACGGCCCAAAATTGGTCCGGATTGGCACTTACGATTTTATTTCTGACTCCGTGATTGCTCCGAAACCGTAATCACTCCGAAATGATCAAAATAGTTTCAGTACCCACATTGGTATTGTAGAAAGGATACAATAACTATTTCAGCTAACAGAGATCCTCCTAAATTCAGGAGCAAATCGTAATTCTTGATTAGCACGGTATATCGGCCACGAAAAGGTTTCCGCACGATCGATTAGAGTCAAATAAGTTCATTATCTTCTTTAATGTCGTAGCAAATAGGAAAACCACATTTGACCTAACAGAGATGATCGTGAGATTCAGAAAAAAAACGATTTCGTTTCAGCAACGAAAATTCAACAATGGTATCGTTGTTAATAAAATTATTTCATTAACAAAATAAAAAAATATTTCATCCAACAGAGATCGTCCACAAAGGCAGGAGAATATCGAAACTGGCGATTAATACATAGTTTTTGGTTCATAAAAAGTTTTCCGCACTGAAAAAAAAATATCATTGATTCAATAAATCCATCGTTTGCGGGCTGCCGAAAGAAGTATTTTTGAATTAACTCTAGTTCTTATTCGTTCAATCTCGTTTAACATTGAAATAATAAAATATTATTTTGGTTATTTTAGAGTTATTGTTTCGATCTCGTATGGAATTGGAGAAACAAACTCGCAAACGATGGATTTATTGAATCAATGACATTTTTATTGCAGTGCACGATCGATCAGAGTCAAATAATTTCAGTATCTTCTTTAATGTCGTAGCAAATAGGAAAACCACGTTTCCCTTTTGAAAAGGTCTGATAGAAACCGATAGAAGTTGACAAAAACCGCAAAGGTCCTGATAGAATATTCTATGAGTATCTATGCGGTTTTTGTCATTTTCTATCGACTTCTATCAGATCTTTTTAACAGGGTTGTCCTAACAGGGATCCTTGTAAGATGTAGAAAAAAAGTTAACAACGATTTCGTTTCAGCAACGAAAATTCAACAATGGTATCGTTTTTAATAAAAATATTTCATTAACAAAATAAAAAAATATTTCATCCAACAGAGATCATCCACAAAGGCAGGAGAATGTCGAAACTGGCGATTAATACATAGTTTTTGGTTCATAAAAAGTTTTCCGCATACTGAAAAAAAAATGTCATTGATTCAATAAATCCATCGTTTGCGGGCTGCCGAAAGAAGTATTTTTTAATTAACTCTAGTTCATATTCGTTCAATCTCATTTAACATTGAAATAATAAAATACTATTTTGGTTATTTTAGAGTTATTGTTTCGATCTCGTATGGAATTGGCGGAATTAGAATTCAAATTAAGTTGATAACGCTTGTTTTTTGAATCAATGACATTTTGCTTATCAGTGCACGATCGATTAGACTCAAATAATTTCAGTATCTTCTTTAATATCGTAGCAAATAGGAAAACCACGTTTCCCTTTTGAAAAGGTCTGATAGTAACCGATAGAAGTTGACAAAAACCGCAAAGATCCTGATAGAATATTCTATGAGTATCTATGCGGTTTTTGTCATTTTCTATCGACTTCTATCAGATCTTTTTAACAGGGTTGTCCTAACAGGGATCCTTGTAAGATGCAGAAAAAAAACAACGATTTCGTTTCAGCAACGAAAATTCAACAATGGTATCCTTGTTAATAAAAATATTTCATTAACAAAATAAAAAAATATTTCATCCAACAGAGATCGTCCACAAAGGCAGGAGAATATCGAAACTGGCGATTAATACATAGTTTTTGGTTCATGAAAAGTTTTCCGCACACTGAAAAAAAAATGTCATTGATTCAATAAATCCATCGTTTGCAGGCTGCCAAAAGAAGTATTTTTGAATTAGCTCTAGTTCTTATTCGTTGAATCTCATTTAACATTGAAATAATAAAATGTTATTTGGGTTATTTTAGAGTTATTGTTTCGATCTCGTATGGAATTGGCGGAATTAGAATTCAAATTAAGTTGATAACGCTTGTTTTTTGAATCAATGACATTTTTTTAATCAGTGCACGATCGATTAGAGTCAAATAATTTCAGTATCTTCTTTAATATCGTAGCAAATAGGAAAACCACGTTTCCCTTTTGAAAAGGTCTGATAGTAACCGATAGAAGTTGACGAAAATCGCAAAGATCCTGATAGAATATTCTATGAGTATCTATGCGGTTTTTGTCATTTTCTATCGACTTCTATCAGATCTTTTTAACAGGGTTGTCCTAACAGAGATCCTTGTAAGATGCAGAAAAAAAAACAACGATTTCGTTTCAGCAACGAAAATTCAACAATGGTATCCTTGTTAATAAAAATATTTCATTAACAAAATAAAAAAATATTTCATCCAACAGAGATCGTCCACAAAGGCAGGAGAATATCGAAACTGGCGATTGATACATAGTTTTTGGTTCATGAAAAGTTTTCCGCACACTGGAAAAAAAAAATCATTGATTCAATAAATCCATCGTTTGCGGGCTGCTAAAAGAAGTATTTTTTAATTAACTCTAGTTCTTATTCGTTCAATCTCATTTAACATTGAAATAATAAAATACTATTTTGGTTATTTTAGAGTTATTGTTTCGATCTCGTATGGAATTGGAGAAATTAGAATTCAAATTAAGTTGATAACGCTTGTTTTTTAAATCAATGACATTTTTTTTCAGTGCACGATCGATTAGAGTCAAATAATTTCAGTATCTGCTTTAATGTCATAGCAAATAGGAAAACCACGTTTCCCTTTTGAAAAGGTCTGATAGAAACCGATAGAAGTTGACAAAAACCATAAAGATCCTGATAGAATATTCTATGAGTATCTATGCGGTTCTTGTCATTTTCTATCGACTTCTATCAGATCTTTTAAACAGGGTTATCCTAACAGAGATCCTTGTAAGATGCAGAAAAAAAAGCTAACTTCCATGTCATTAACCATGAGAGTCCTACAGAACCAGAAGAATCAAATGGTAAACACGTTTATCGTTCGCCCGGTGGGCCATGCACGTGTAGAAGAAGCAACACCTTGCACCAAAGTCAGAGAGAGAGAGCGATAGGAAGATTGTGCAACCGTGTCAGCAAGTGGGGGAGAAAGGGACTTGTTGGGTCACAGAGTGAAGAGCGTAGGTAAAGTGGGGATAGGTGTTATTGTGGTAACGCAAAGGGAAGGTGGTTCTCTCTGGCTCATCGTTCGTAAACTGGCAATACGTATAAAGGACGTTCGTTCGAAACGTAGTGACGTCACATTCCACACACGCACGCATATTGCGCTATGTTGGTTGAGTGAGTGGAGCGGGGAGCGCGCGAAAGCCACCAACTATCGTCGTCAGAGTGTCGGGAGAGTTTCAGTGGCGAGTATACCGCCTAGTAGTATATTCTCTCACATCCGCGGCGTTGTGTTATACTCGCTTAGATTTTACAACTCTGTTAATAACATAAACTTGTTCGTTACTGTCGAAGAACAAAACTTCGGAGGATCGGGCAACTCGCCGCTCGGTGAGTCGCTGACGGTTTTGTGAATAACAACATCACGGTGCAGTGGCGTGTTCGTAAAATCTCTCACGCATCAAGACTGGGCCCACGGAATTCGAGGTAAACGAAAGGCACACGGGTAGCCAGGGCCGGCGGCCATTATTGTTGTTGTCAAGATGGCGTCCAAAGGAGAACTTGATTCTGAGGTAAGTCAATTATTTTGACTAAAAACGTTATCAAAAATATTTACACGATCGGACTGAGTCATCGAGAGAGAAATATCGTTTCTTCGTGACAATATTTTTTATTCGACCATATAAATGCTGTCATTCACGTTGTCAATTGTTATTTCGCAACGATAACGTCGGGGACGCGTTTACTGCTTTTCGGAAAGACTGTACTTATGAAATTCCGATTATGCTAACGGAAAATCGGTAGATCGCGTGGCGGAGAGAACAAGAGGCACGGCGTGGTACGAGCGACCGGCAAACCACGCCCTGGCTGCTCTCCGTTACGCTATCACTTGTATAGACGATATAATATTAGTTACCTCTTATATTAAGGTCGCTATATTTCACACTCGACACTTGTTGGATGAAAAATCCATTTTTTAACGCGTTTACGCTTTACTTTTTGTGGTACGATCGAATTTTCTGAAGAGTTCCTTGCAGTACGGCATAAGTTCTTGATGTGTAAATGCATTCACGGTTATATTTTGAAAAAAAAATATATATATTGACGCTTAGATGCTAATATCCGATGAGATGGTTTTTACTGATGTAAAGAAGAACTTTTGCAGATTAAGACAAATGATAGCAATTCGCCACAGCAATTTTTTCCTACTATTTGTCATTGAAGAGCTACAATAGTTTGTTCTTCATTGAAGAACTATAATAGTTTGTTCTTTTCTAGCAACAGCTGTTGCTAGAAAAGATTTAGCCGGTGATTTAATAAAGAATCATTCATTCTTTGAAAAACAATGACGAAAAAAAATATTTTCGAAAATAAGCGTTTACTGACGAAATTTATTTGAATTTTGTAACTATGAACATTTCTCTATGTTGTTATGCAAGATAATCTGTGAAACAATAAACGAAACCACCAAAAATTTAGGAAAGGCTTTAAAAAATTAGCACTAATTTTACTGTATCATATTCTCAGCGTTTTTTTTCTATTAGCTGATAACAATTAACTGATAGCAATTTTACACAGTAATTTTTTCCTACCATTTGTCGTTGAAGAGCTATAATAGTTTGTCCAACCCTAACATAGCATTAGGCATATAAATTATTGTAAATTTTCAACAATTGTTACTGCAAAAGATTTAGCAGGTGATTTAATAAAGAATCGTTCATTCTTTGAAAAATAATGACGAAAAAATATATTTTCGAAAATAAGCGTTTACTGGCGAAATTGATTTGAATTTTGTAACTATGAACATTTCTCTGTGTTATGCAAGTTATTCTGTAAAACAATAAACGAAACCACCAAAAATTTAGAAAAGGCTTTAAAAAATTAGCACTAATTTTACTGAATCATATTCTCAGCGTTTTTTTTAAATTTGATGTTAATATGTTTATCTCTCGCACTCATATGTATTTTATATCTCTAAACAAGAACCTTCGTATTCACGACAAGCTGTCTGAGAACTCGCTCGAGTTTTTATTCCTGTTATCCCTTTTTTTTTCGTACGATTTCGTAATTCTAAGATCGAGCACTCTGCCACGCGTGGTTTGGACAGTTACATCATTTGACCTCGAATCTTTGACTTGGTTCGAATCTTTGATCAACTCAACGACTATTATTGCAACGCGAGGTCGATACTGATTTTTTTCATATTGAGCGAAGAAGTTTGTGAGTAAATTTTACTGGAAAATTTCGTTTGACGAAACTCTGAGCTGGGAGCATTCTAGTTTTACTGCAGGTGTTTTATTCCGGGCAGCATATTATCTATTAATTGAAATTTTCGACGAGGAATCACAGCACATTTCACTTATTTCAATGTTTTATAACGCTGAATAAATCCACCGAAAATGTAGTGAACGTCACCTTGGAACTGCGGATTCAACGGCAGTGTGTGAAGCATGAGAGAATGAAGAAACGTCAAACGACAGCACGTGGACAAGATTGGAACGTCATATGGCAGGGGCCACGGGAGCGTTAGTAGTCTCCCTTGCTCCACTGACTCTGCTAAATTCCCCAATTTTCCTTATCAATTCATGTCCCTCGGCTCTCACGGCAGAAACTCTGCTGTATAAAATACATTGTTATTGAAATAAGCTGCTCATGAATACAAAATGTATGAATTTATGCTCTAAGCAAATGAGGCTTGCCGTATTTTCATAAATGGAGATATATATCGAATCAAATAAATCGGAAAGTCGTTAAATGTTAATAAATTTTTTTCCAATATTTAAATATTAACAATTACAGATTTTGTTGAACACAAGATTTTTTAAAACTTCCTTTATTGTTCATGGACTCTGTTATTTTGTGAATAAAAATATCTTTATATATTTATTAGATAAATTAAACCGTTTCAACATAGATTTTTCAAAGATCGAAAACTAGTCGTTTTTTTTTTCATTTATATTGTCACTTTTGCGATATTTAACGTATTGACAAAAACCAAACTGTTTTATGAAATAAATCAAACGTACTTGATAGAGATAACAAATATTGTGAATAATAACCGTTCTCCAATAATTATTCAGAAACTCAAATTTCGAGAGCAAAATAGTTAACTGAAATAGTACATTTTGAATGATCGTAAAATTTACTTCGACTTCAGATTCGCGTTTATTACTTACTACTGGGTCTTGATGAATCAGTTGTTTATATTGACGATAATACAATTTCAGCACAAGTGGCTGAATAAGGATTCTAAACTTTGTCTGCGTAGTGTTGTCAACGTGTAAATCATCAATTTTCGAAGACCTTGAAATTTTCGAAGGGTCTGAGGGACTAGAAGTTATAAGCTTGGATTAACTATCTTACAACCAAAGCATCAATATGGCTTATTTCACTTTTGAAAAAACAATTTACTAGAATTGATTCATAATTGTAGATGAATAATGTTTGATATATATTATATGCAGTAACTGCATCTAGTAATTAATTAACATATGATCTGGGATGGGTAATATACACATGAAAAATAATTATTATGGATTATTACAACCTTAGAAATATTATCATTAAATGTAAAAAAATAGTTACTCTAATGTATTCACCACGATTATTGATTATAACAAGTATTTTTAATGCTTTCTAGTTTAATAGTGCCTGCGTATGCTTATAATGTTTTTTAAAACCCCATATTTCTTCTGAAATTATGCATAGCAAAATTTAAAAAAAAATTTAGAACACGATTCTTGCTTCAAGATTTCCAATCAAATTACTTCAATATAAATACACTTTTCATGCGAATGTGGACGCCAATCAAGAGCAACGTAAAGCATCAATTGCTTTGTGCAAGTTGTAAATGAAAATTAATGAACATTCCTATACAACGTCATTTGAACTATACTTAGATGGCAGTTTGATCCATTACTGACTTTCTCATGCGTTACTAGAATTCTATAAAAACAAACTTACAGAGCCAATTTAATAGTTATGTATCCAACATTTCAATACAATTTAATAACTCTCACAACACTAGATAGTTAAAAGCCTAATACAAATAATATTTATGACTTTTTAATAGCTGTCATAAATTCGACAGCTATTGCACTGAGTTCATTAACAATGAACGCATAGCTCGTGTAATTATCATTCAAAATTAGAGCTCGCTAACGAGGCTCGTAAGAATAATTTTGGGGCACCCACGTTGTGTAGGTACAAAAGTAATTGCGGCCCTGAATCAGCCGCGATAGTTTTGTCAGACCGGCCAGTAGATGGCGATAGTAGCCAGCAAACGGAAAAGTACGGAAGAGCGAGGCACGCCTCGAGCGAATAATCATAAGAGTCACTCGAGCAGCAAAGCAGAAGCAGCAGCCTGTGGTCCAGCTCGGAGAGCAGCGGTTACAACGGCAGCTTCACTTCGTCTCACCTTCGACGCTAATTTGAACGATACGGTTCGCGCTTATTATCGCTAAATTAGCCATTATGTCGTTATTTTAACGAGTCAATGTGTGTCAGGGGGCCGCAGGGCCGGTGCGTGCGTCCCAATGCACACCCCCTAACGTCTCAACCCTCCGGTCCCGTCACATCGACTTGTTTCCTAACACACTAATATGATGACCCCCTCTTCTTGTCACCTCACTTGACTCTCGCGATTCGCACGGCGCGTGAACCCTCGGCAATCTCATACTGCATACACCGCACGGAAAGAAAGGTTTGGTTGTCCAATTTGCTGTACACAATGTCTCAAAAATTAGTTGTCTCAACCATATCGAATAGTAACCTCAACTATTCACGTTTAGTTTTCGCGAGATTAGTGAGGTTAACCAATCCAATCGCTAAGAATACCACTAGAATAGTTGGGACTATCATTCGAATCATCGGTATTACCATTCCAATCGTTGGCACTACCATTTGAGTTGTAAGGGCAATAGAATAATCGATTGGTTGTGTCAACTCATTTTTTTTGGTTATGGCAATAAATCTTTTCTTTCAGTGCGAGAGAGTTTCCTTGATTCAAAGAAATTTCATTTAAATCTCAATGTGTAAAACATTTCTTTGAAATCAATGAAATAATACACTTAAGCCATTAATATTATATTTTCCTTGAATGGCCAGAAATTCAATGAAATTTAGTGACATTGAATTAATGAAAATTTTCCTCGAACCAAGGAACCGATTTTCATTGATTGCAAAGAAATCGTCTGCGAGATACTAATTGAATAACGTAACCTACACCGAGAGAAAAAGTTTCCTTGATTCAAAGAAATTTCATTTAAATCTCAACGTGTAAGGCATTTCTTTGAAATCAATGAAATAATACACTTAAGCTAATAATATTATATTTTCTTTGAATGGACAGAAATTCAATGAAATGTAATGACATTGAATTAATGAAAATTTTTCTTGAACGAAGGAACCGTTTTTTCATTGATTTGATTTCAAAGAAATCGTCTACGAGATACTAAAAGAAAAACGTAACCTACACCGAGAGAAAAAGTTTCCTTGATTCGAAGAAATTTCATTGAAATCTCAACCTATGACGCATTTCATTAAAATCACTGAAATAATATAGTTAAGCTAATGTCATGTAGAGGCAACATTAATTTTCTTTTTTAACATTTAATGTTGAAAACCTCTAAAAATTTAATTATTTCTATGTAAATGTCTAAATCATGGTTTTCCACATTTGGAAATAAATCGATTTTTGTTTCAAGCTTAACGTTGTTTCTATATATTTTTTATAACATTGCATAACATCTATAAAGTTTGAAGTTTTCCGGTGTCGATATATTATTTTTGTCAGCAATTTACTTGAATTACATTACATACCAGTACGTTTTTGAAGCTTTATCCTAGTTGCACGTCAATTGTGGATACACTGAGAAAAATAAATGCGACAACTTGCTGAATATAGTGAGTTCTACTATAAAAATAATGAAACGTGCCATAACTTAGTTGCTACATACATTATTTATTGTTACAGCAACCATAAAAACATAGTTGTCGTCTCAGGGAAACATGTGTATAGTTGAACTCACCATCAATTTTTTTGGGTGTATGCCAGAAAAATCTAACTTTTACTTTTAAAAAAAAATTGACATTTTTATAATACTGTCATGGCACTTTTTTGGTGCATGCTTGTCGATCTTGAAGAATATTCTCTAATAGAAGAACTGAAAAAGACTCGGCAGTTCGATAATCCATCGAAATTATTGCTAATGTATTTCCTTTATTCTAAAAACTATTTTCAATATCGATATTGCTGCAAAATGCGGTTTGCTTATTGGACGGTAAGGGTCGATATGAAAGGTCAATATTTTTAGACTAAAATATCGATACTTGGACTGCATCTATAGTCCAACCTGGCATCTGCCATCTCACGTGTCCTTTAGAATATACCGGTGTTGAAATGTAATGGAAAAATGTCTATAACTTCCTTATAGATCAAGTTTTTTTTTAAAGTCTTTCAATACAAACTCTTGTATCTATTTAGTTTTTTTTCGTGTAGGTTTCGATAACATTGGACAGAAGTGTAAATTAATCACAATAGTAATAAGTTCGATGTAATACGATCATTCAATATTATTAGTATTATTATGGTACGAATTTGTATAAATTTTAAGAATATATTTACATATTTACATGAAATATATAAGGCATACCAATTCGACCAGCCTCTGACCCGGACCAACGTCGATTGGATTCTTTTTTTTTTCGTTATTCACGAGAGTGAATGGAGCACTTACAATTTTTTGTTTGTTTTTTTAATCAAAATTTTCACGGACTTATGCCTGATAAAGAGAAAACGAAAAAAATATTTTCGTATGCTCATATTTGTTTAGAATATAAAAGAAGTTGAAAAGTGTTGTATATGAAAATTCTTTGTTTCGAAGTGTACTTTGGACATGCAATCTGCCGCATATGTGAACTACATTGTAGTTTTATATAGTAGCTATGTGAATGTACGTTTATATATGCATATATCTTTGATATGTGGTTACTTAAAAATGAAATATATTTGTTAATTTATATTTCTAATTTATATTATCTTTACAATAATATGATATTTGGTGTGCATTGAAGAGAGGTTCTCTAACAAAATCTCTATTAATATAGTCGAGTAGCCATGATAAAAAAAAATTGCTCACGTTGTAGATCGATTACGTCTGCCGTTTGGTAACGGGCAAGCGCAGCATTTCTTGGCTCTGCCCACTTCCGCCCAATACGTGCCTATTTGCTGCACTGTTATACACACATGCTGAATTTATCATCCAACTATTCATGATTTTCCAGGCGCCCATGGGAAAGCTCGAATTCGAAATACGTGCGTGCCCGCAGGGCATCGATTGGCTTTGCCGATTAAATTCTCTCTAACAACATACTGAAATTCGCCGATTTCGCTATCGTGAATTCAGCCTTTATGGATTCGACCAATTTATTAACAGGATAGAAATACCGGCTTTAATCCCTTCAAGTATTTTTACATTTGCAAAAGGTCATGTTTAACACAGAAGCTTGTGAAATAATTTTCAACTCGTATATTTTATAGTTGAAAAATATGTTTTCATATTTTTAGCATTAAAATCGTAATACGAGTCGAGGAAAACCGAAAAATCGCGTTTGCACTGATTATGACCTGAATTTTGGTTTCAATATTTATCGAGGCAAGTTTAATAATTGAAAATTGTATTCTTACCCAATCAAGCATTTTATTTATATGAAAAATATATTTATTTCCTTAATACACGGATGTCGAGTGAATTTAGCCAAGAGTTTTTTTAATGATGGCCCTAGTTGGGTGACCATTGTCATTTTTAGTAACGTCTAAGT
Source organism: Ephialtes manifestator (assembly GCA_963970395.1). Lineage (NCBI taxonomy): Eukaryota > Metazoa > Arthropoda > Insecta > Hymenoptera > Ichneumonidae > Ephialtes > Ephialtes manifestator. The sequence goes on along the minus strand of OZ019968.1, from coordinate 40,292,453 downwards.
TTACTTCAAACTTCTGGCATATAAAAACCAGCATACAAGCATTTCAAGACTGATTCCTGCAATACCGAGTGCATCAATCAATCAATTATGCGATCTAAAAATATACAAAGAGAATGTCTTAAAAAAAATCGTTCCGGTTTACGTAACACGTGGCCAATTCGGTAAATCGGCTGATTTTTAAAAGTATTCAAGAATATTTCCAAAATAGCCGACGTTTTGGAAAATCACGTTCGCATGCAAACAAAAAGCAACTATAACCACGTAAAATGTCCTACACGAAAAAAAAAGATTAGTTGCCATAACCAAGAAATGAGTTGACACAACCAATCGATTATTCTATTTATCTTACAACTCAAATGGTAATACCAACGATTCGAATGGTAATACCGACGATTCGAATGATAATACCGACGATTCGAATGGTAGTCATAACTATTCGAGTGGTAGTCCCAACGATTGGATTAGTTAACCTAATTAATCTCGCGAGAACTAATCGTGAATAGTTGAGGTTGCTATTCGATATGGTTGAGGCAACTAATTTTTTAGACATCGTGTACAGCAAATCAAAAACGTAGTTGCCATAACCAAACATTTCTTTCCGTGTAAACTGTCATGAGTGGTCAAAAATGGTAGTGGTCAAAACTTGTCCCTTTATCCTATTACTTTTTTAATGAAAACCTGCTAAGAAAGTTGCTAGGAAGTTAGAATTCACCAAAGGAATAAGTTCATCTTTTGAAAAAGCCTCTTTTTAATTTTTTATCTGTAAACGTCTTTATACGTCAAAATGTCACATTTTCGGTCGCGGATGTGACGCTGTTGTGGCGGATGTGACGGTTTGGCGCACACCCGGTTCCCTTCGCAGGTACTGAATCAGCCGTGTCTACTACACGTGTCGTCTGTGACAACCGAAAGTCAGCTGCGCATAATAAAGAAGATAGTCTGACAAGGCATGTTGTAAAATGATTCGCAGTGAGATAATTGTCTTGTAGAAGGACAAAAATACACCGAGCCTTCGGCTTCTAATGTATTACGATAATTCGTTATGCAACTTTGATTGGAATTGTTATGGGAATTTGGCTGTGGAATAATTTGCTTACAGTATAGTGAAGATTTACCGTTTTTGGTCACCTTTGGTCCAGTTTTGGCCATCACGTTCGAAAGGACAAAAATGTAAATATTGACGAATCCAGAAAAAATCGAAAGGATAACTTTGATAATTTGTATGAATTCTGTCTTAGTATTAAATACGTGTAAACAACGATTTGCAATAAATTATTGTAAAAATAGCCACAATTAGTACATTTGGCCACAAATGGTACATCTATCCTGTGTATAATTAAGGGAGTAAATAGATTGAATAATCATTGCAATCATTCGTCATTTTGAGTGTAAAAAAATTGTCTATTAATTAGAATCAATGCTAGGATGGATACTGTTAATTTTGAGACATGACATTTATTAATACTGTCTAAAAATGTATAGTTTCCGTCAATTGAATTTCTTTTAACCACAATTTTTTCTCATTGCTTGAAATTTGTAACACATGATGATTACACATCGTTTCGTGAGTAGTAACATGTACTTCGATTTTTTAAGTACATTGACTATTTTTAGAAAATTGCTACTTGTTTTTTTTCGACTCCGGTTTTTCTCGCTTTTTCTCATTCGTACTCACGGTAGCGAGAGCTTTACTGGTGGAACATTCAGCAGTGCATCGATCGAGTGACGACTACGATGGCGGAAAGGGGGTCGGCGGGGTCCAAAGGGGGTCGACAGGGGAACCGATGCGCGGGGGTCCATGCAAAGGACATTAAGGTGTTTTCACACGTGCGCATCGGTAGCCACGCCTCGCTCCATATTGCATATGATGTTCTTTTTCTTAATCTCAATATATCTTATTCCTTTCTCTATTTCTCTCGTTTCATCTTACATTCCACTAGAAAGTTATTTTTTTAAATTTCGCATCAGAATATCTTATATTCAAGTTTGCAAGTTACAAAAAAATATTCAGCAGGTTTCGCATCATATAAATGTGTCGTCATTATAATTGCATTTGATGGTCTGCAAAAGTACAATATTGTTATTTTGTTATTTAGTTATATAATTATGTAACTTGATTGGTACAAATTTTTTTCTACATTTCAATCAGCATCCTCACAGCAACATAAATAATGAAGATAGGATGAAATTTTGATCGATTGACAAACAATGGTTTTGTGGATTCGTTGAGTGTCTTTCCTTCAAATTATACAATATTTGTGAGTAATTAGTAATTAATAGAAAAGAAAAATAGTAATTCATAGAAACTATGAGAAATTCAGTTTCAATAGATATCCCTAGATGGCTGCTGGATGTCGAAGCTTCTCATGAGCGTTCGATATTCATATTGGTTTATGAGGCTTATAGTCAGTAGCTTATGAAGAAAATACGATCTATCGTTTTTCTAGATAGCGAATCATTTTGGACCAATAATACTTAGAAATCAGATCTTTTTTATATGATCTAGATGATTTTATATTATCTAGATTCATATGATCTAGATGATTTCATATTATCTAGATTCATATGATCTAGATGATTTCATATTATCTAGATTCATATGATCTAGATGATTTTATATTATCTAGATTCAGATGATCAAGATGATTTCATATTATCTAGATTCATATGAACAAGATGATTTTATATTATCTAGATTCATATGATCAAGATGATTTCATATTATCTAGATTCATATGATCAAGATGATTTCATATTATTTAGATTCATATGATCTAGATGATTTTATATTATCTAGATTCATATGATCAAGATGATTTCATATTATCTAGATTCATATGATCTATATGATTTTATATTATCTAGATTCATATGGACAAGATGATTTTATATTATCTAGATTCATATGATCAAGATGATTTCATATTATCTAGATTCATATGATCTAGATGATTTCATATTATCTAGATTCATATGAACTAGATGATTTCATATTATCTAGATTCATATGATCTAGATGATTTCATATTATTTAGATTCATATGATCTAGATGATTTCATATTATCTAGATTTATAAGATCTGGATGATTTCATATTCATGCAGAATTGATAGATGAATGACATAAGACTTTTATTTTATCTAGAAACGGTTTGCGGCCTTGGAAAAACTGTTTCCAGTTTTTGCTATCGACTGAGTAGGTTTCGGCCCCCCTTAAGATGATGTGTCTTCTCGGTTGATTTTCGGTTAAAGGACGAGAGTTGTTCACTACGGAATTCTGAGATGCACTCAACTATTCTTCCTTTCTATCTGAAACGTCAATCGTGGATGAGAAAAATGCTTTACAGGTTTTGTTACTGATCGAGCAATAGCACGTGATCATTGCATAGCTGGAGGAATATAAGTTGTACTACTGCTGTTGATCATTCACTTTCTAAAACATATGGAAAATTATAAAATATATTTGTGTGCTGAAAATTAACATTTTGAGAGGTTCGTCCATTTTCTTATTCGTTTTCCGAAATCTCCAGAAAGAAGGAGAAAAATCGATGGAAATTAGAATAATTCTCGAAAAATCGGTATGATTCTTAGAAATTATCACACAAATTGAGTAATTATAGGAAAACTTGCGTTCGGAGTATATCGTTATTCTTCATTGCTGTTCCAAAATCTGCGATTGAATTATTTCTCAAGATATGTAGGAAAATATCTGCGTATATCTGAACATATATGAAAAATATTTCCACGAGAGTAGTTTATCAAAATTGTAGTCAATGTAAATGCACCAATTTCGTAGCAACAAAACAAATCTGTAAGTAAGTTAATGCGACTAGGCTGATTTATAAAAACCCTATTTTTTTAAAGGTTATTTCACATACCACTTTCTACATAAAAGCGAATAAGGTATTTGTTATTCCAACCATTGATAATATGAATCGAATTTGTTTTCATCCCGAAACGACCAATGAATCGTCTTGTGTCAAAAATCCTCCCCTAATAATTATCATAAAAATCGAGTTATTTGATGTAAATGAAATTATACCCTATGTTTGTAAAAAACGAACAAATATCGAACAATCACCACTTTAAGTAGCAGATCTGAAAAATTAAAGTAAACCTGTTAAGTGATATTTGGGAATTCCGAAATTCTACTGATACCGATTCTGAAAACGCTGAAAGCAAAAAAAAAACCCATTTGATCGTTATTCCGCCGTTACTAAAGAAGCTTCATTAAGTTTAGTATCTTCGGAAACAGTATAATAAAGATCTATTTTTTAACAACCTCGGTGTATATGACATTTTGATTTCGAAACACGAGTGAAAGGTTAACCTCTTATCATAACTAAATTTCCGAGTATTTAATTTTACATGATTGTCAAACATGGGAAATCCTGGTTATTAACATAAATGAATATGTGAATAGGGCTCTGGTGTGACTGAACCATGGAGTTTTGACCTTTAACTGCGCACGCCAGTATAGACCTTTCGCTACGGTCCTTAATTCTCTATTACCCTCGTGCAAGGGATTTCAATGGTTTTTTCCTATTAAAAAAACTTGCGAGAATCAGCGTTGAATTTGGCATGCAGAGTGACGTTCGAAGTTAAATTTTCTCTGCGGCTGCAATTGACTTTTACGACACCAACAGACGTAATGGATATTGGAAAATTATAATTACCGGTTATTCCATAAGCACCTCTTTAATTATATTAGTTAGTAACTACATGCACTTATTATCTATCGCTAATTAGATGGAATGTATAAGACGTGTGATGTAAACAAAGTTATTGATTCTTTCATTAAAAAAAATTGTTGGCATAAATAAGTGATGAATATTTTGCAAATGAGCCATTTCACTTATGCTTAACCACTGAAAAATTAAGTTCTAATAAAAAATCTCGATATCAAGTTTTTGCAATTTTAATATTAAATTCGGTGCATAGAATCTTTCTTATTTTTTATGAAGCAATAATCTTTTCATCCCCCGTAAACAGTAGTATTTTGGGATTGATCAATTTACCTACAATCGGAAAAATTAAAAACATGGTATTTTTAGATCTCCAAGAAAAACATATAACAGTCGAAACCATTTTTCACGGAGACTTAATTTCCTCAAATTATGTAAGTAGAAAACGAATACTGATTATTTTTTTCATAGGTTTCGGAAACCTACGTAAGTGACAGCAGTTTTTAATATTATTAAAGGGAGAAAAAATTGCTAATCAAGTGGTATATTTTATCAGTTATAAAAATGAAATTTATGCAATTGCAGTGTTATTTAATTTTTACGATTTTTATATTTCAACCCCTTTTCAGCATAAAGATTTTACAAAAATGTTATTAGTGTAAAAATACATTTCGATGATTGGGACGTTTGTGCTAAAAAAAAAGGCTATCCAGATTAATCAATCACTGCAGATTTGGTGGCTTAGGCATCGCAATAATACGAAGCGGAGGGCGGAGAAATAGGATTTTAGAGATAAAAATACAATAGAATGAAAAAAAATAGAAATAAAAAAAGTCGATTCGCTCGAGAGATTTTGGGGGATCGATCGGGCGTGTCCCCGATTGGCGACGGACAACCACGAAGCCGCCACCGTGCGCCGCCTTCAGCTTGCTGACGATTCATGTTCAAGGAACGCTGCTGCTTCTGCTGATGTCGATGTCGCACGCGTAGCTGAAGCTATAGAAGCAGCAGCACGTTGGCCGAAAATCGATCGGCGGAACGATAGAGGTGATAGTCAGGAAGGACAACGCGAGGAGCACGAACCTCGACCAACGGCAAGTCCAGCGTGTTCGCGACGAGATCTCAGACGGTTCGATCGGCCACCTTTGCAGCGATTTTCGTCAGACCTCCTTCATGTAATATGTACATGAGGATGTAGCTAAATATACAGCATGAATCGATCTTTTTATTTTCCGCTTTTCACCAGGAATTAAGTTTGTTTAACTTTTAATAAAGATCACTAAATATTTATGTGAAGGTAAAAAAAAATGTTTACAGTTCGATTGCAGACATTGAATTTCTTGATTTATGTCAAAACCAAAATTTAAAAAATCGGTAAATCGAGTGCATTAGTTTTTATTCTATAGTGTTATTTCGCGTTCTGCTAGAAATTGTCAGAAAACTCGAGTTATTTAATTTTAATTAAGTTAGATTATATTTGTAAAAAAAATTACAAATATCGCACAATTGTCACTTCAATTACTAGATAATTGTAAGATAAAAATCTGTGAAAAAATTGTGTGAATATTTTGAGAGGTATTCGGAAATCCTGAAATGCTAGTACCAGAGTTGTAAATGCCTAATACTTATAGAAATAATGATGATGATACGATCAGCTCCATAATTATGATTTTATAATAATAACATGTAGCGATTGTAATACGATGATAAAACTTTGGAATGGCTGCAAAAATTATTATTTTTCAATAAAAATGCACGGTAATCCTTTTGAAAAAATGGAAAAAAATAAGTAATGCATTACTTATTTCTTCCAGTTTTTCCACTATTTCTTGCAATATTAAAGCGAAAATTAGTATTTTTTTCAGCTATTCAAATGTTTACACTCTATTTTATAATCACTATGTATTATTATTATGAAATCATAATTACAAAACAAATTGTACTGTAAACTATATTTCATGAATTAATGGGGATTTACAACTCTGACTCATACCGATTCCGAAATCGACGAAACGCAATACATTTTTAATTAGCTCAAAAAAATTTTAACCGTGAATCGAGACGGATTAGTTTTTATTTTATAGTGCTACACTGCAAAAAAAATATACTTGAAATGTAATGTATTTTTTCTGAAAATTTTTGTGCATAAACTAGTATATTAAATTATATACAAGTGCAATGTAAAATTAATGTACGGTACAGCACATTCAATAATTTACTTTAATTTTACTGGAACAGAACATACATTTTATACCACGATTGTATATTAAATTTCGATTACGAGTTGACGCATAAAAATTTCTTTATTCATGAAGAGATTTATGCATACAAATTTTTTTAACAGTGTACATAAGCGAAAGTTAGGTTTAAATTGTCAATGCAATATGGGGCATTCTTTATGAATAGTGAAACTTTTTTGGCTCGATTTCTTGAAGGGTTTTCAACATTTGTTGTCGTACAATAACCAGAGGTTTCCCTTTATCCCATATATTCTTATCGATTTTCGACACCAACAACCACTTTTGGTCCCCTTTGACGCTCGACGTTCCGCTTGTGGTTAGTTTGCATTTGTAAACACAGTATAGAATAACTCTGCAGGGGTTAGAAAACAACTGGTCGCGGATATTGATTTAAAACTTTGATTCTAGTTCAATCTGCAATAAAGTATTTTATTTCAGTCGAAAAATAAACCTGACAAAGTCCTGAATATGCAAATAATAGAAACGAAGGCGAAGAAGATAAAAGATATTTTGTGATTTTTTAAAATAATTTCAAATAATTGTTTCCTATTTATTTTTGCCATCGCCTTTCAATTTACCTCGATATAATTTATTTTTTGATTTGATTAATTTATGTGAAACAATGTGATCGGAAACATTGAACTCTGATCTATTTTGAGTGTTGAAGAGCGTGTCCTACTTAAATGAATGTCAACTGCAACTATGATCGAAGATATTTCCGAAAGAAGCTCCATCACTTTCGTGGAATGAAAATATAATTGATTCCAATTATTGACGTTTTTGTTTCACTTTATCACCTGTGAACTTTCGACCTATATAATACACAGAGAGAAGAGTCTGGTAATCATTACCCGATTTAGTATAGTAAACTCGATTTATTCAGCGCTTCTGGCGTCTATTTCTATATTTTCCTATAGAGTACTGTAGACTGAGAGAAAAGCATATCGTTGATTTAACGATTTCACATGATAAAACGAATATAGGAAGGCTTGCAATGTTTTATGGTTGACGCGATGATAATATGGTTCAATTAACGATATTTGCAATATCGATACTTGCAGGATTATTGGAAACAAACGTTGAAATCATATATGCAACGAAACGGCATATTTGAAACTATTAGAATAGTTTTTGAAACTATTATCATTTTGATGATTGCTACTATATTTATATTTGCTAAAACCATAAAATATAAACGTTCCTCCTGGGAATTATATTAATGGTCCATCCAACTATTTTCTTATATTTGCTATAATCATAAAATATAGACGTTCCTCCTGGGAATTATAGTTTATAGTTAGATTATCGTCGGTCGAACTATATTTTTTTTTAAATTACCAGATTTTTCTCTCAGTGTATCGTGTTTTATTGTGTGCTGCACGCCGTACAAGAATCGTTACTATGTTTCGGTTTTGTAAGGATCTATACGCAAAAGTGTCTCAAAGACATCTTAAAGCTTAACAATGGTCGTGACTTCCAACAGACAGTGATTAAGACTCGCAATATATGAAGAAATTCATCTCTTAATTTATTAATAGAATCTATAGTTACGGGATCGGTTCCGAAAGAAATACGGCCATTTGACATATACAAAATAGCAAATTCTGATATCCTCAACGTTGCAACTATTAAGACCGTGCGTTTGGAATACATTCCCCAACTACAGGCAGTAGTTCTAAACAGCCTATTAAGTATACACGAAAGGTGTGCCGTGCACGGAGAAAAATAATTTTGTTGTTGCAGCTAATCTTACTTTGCTAGGTCTATTTTCCTGTAATAGCCTTTCATTTAGCTCATGCGGCAGATAATTTAGTCTCTCAGCAAATAAGCGTTAGTTGCGGAAACGAAAAATGCATCTCCCAGATTATTTACGGACCCAACTAATGATTTGTTGGTAGAACTTATACATTTTGCTGGAAAAACAAATTAGTAAAAAGGGCTTCGCACCGTTAGCAACTGAATATTTGCTGTAACGACGGCCTTTCATTTGTCGAAATATTTGTGCATATAAACAAACATTTGTTACTATCACACAAAAAGTTTGGCACTCGAGCGAATTCGTTTAAATTGCTAGTGTAACCAATCGAAGAAAGTTCCGCCAGCAAATGAGCTGCTGCAAAAAAGGCGGGTTGCGCATCCTAACACGTTATGCGCAGCGCCATTGTTCTGTCGCGATCTATTTTCAATACTGCTTTGTTAGGGCGAAGTTCGTTTATGCCCAATTCGCATCGTCAGCGTATTCTGTCTTGACGGTGGATTTACCAAAAGCGTTGGGATCCCTGCGATCTTTCTTCAAAACGTGGGGCATTAGTGAAGAAGTTATATAAAGAAGTTATAAGTGTTAAACTGTTTAAAAAGTTCAAACCTCAAAATGACAGCTTCAGAAATGACGTGTTTCATGAAACTATCCGCGGTGATCATAGGTGATTTAGTTTCGGAAAGTAATCTGTATCGGAAATTTTACGGGTTATTGCGTGAAATACTCGACCTCACCTATGCTAAACGATTGTCGAAAAATGTTAGTCCTCTGTTGCGAGTACTAATACAAGAGCATCTTGAACTATACGTCAAATTAGGTGGTCCAACCATGAATCCCAAACATCACATTCTCACGAGCGCGTTTGCGCTCTTAGGAAATCACTATTGCTGCAACATCAAGTTGTTTGTGCTACCAGAAAAATACTTCTGCTGTAACAGCTGCTGCTTGTGCTGCCAGCAAACTATTTGCGCTGCTAGCAAACTACTTTTGCTGCAACAGCAAACTACTTTTGTTGCAACAGCAAACTACTTTTGCTGCAACAGCAAACTACTTTTGCTGCAACAGCAAACTACTTTTGCTGCAACAGCAAACTACTTTTGCTGCAACAGCAAACTGTTTGCGCTGCCAGCAAACTACTTTTGCTGCAACAGCAAACTGTTTGCGCTGTCAGCAAACTACTTTTGCTGCAACAGCAAACTGTTTGCGCTGCCAGCAAACTACTTTTGCTGCAACAGCAAACTGTTTGCCCTGCCAACAAACTACAATGGCTGCAACAGCAAACTGCTATTACTGCAATAGAAAATTGCTATTGCTACTGTAGCAAATCAGATACAGCAAATAAATATTGCTGTAAGAGCAAGTACTTTTGCTGTCACTATATTTGCTAATGATTTTTGCTGCGGTAGTTAATCTCATGCTGCTGTAACCAATTATTTTTCTCCGTGTGATCGCTATACGTTTGGCGGCGGCTGAGTGTGTTTACATCGTCAGCGGCGTTAGGCGCCCTTTGTTCTCGGTAGTGTAGTGCAATTAACAAAGAATTGTGAAAACGAAAAAGCAAGTGCACGTCTTTTTTAAAAACATATTATCCATGTATTCTTCGTGTATACTATAAGAAAATCGTCACATGTCGTCGTCGTTGTAAATCGGTGCATAACCTGCACTATTTGCAACGTGACATAACCTCCTCTTTAATGACGTCCGAAATCAGGACAAAAAGTGGTGATGGCATTTTTATTTAAAAAATATAATTTCATTTTAAGAAAAATAAATAAATGTTTAATAATTGAACAAAGCAACGTGTATTTTTTTATGCTACATTTTTATAACCTATCCCTATCCTACCTTTACATACCTTTACTCTCTATTAATTTAAATATCATGTTAATTGCACGAATTTCCGAGATTCACTGGTATACGATACAGCAGCAAGTACGTAACAGGCCTAGCAATCTTCAGTATGCTGCGTTTAACCAACAATGCATTGTTGGTAAGTGACACGTGAACACAACTGGCATCGTTTGCCAGACTGTATATTACACAAAAAATGTGCGTTTAATGTACTGCATGGAAATCATCGCCAAACTGGTCGAATAAACCGAATTTACTATGCTGCATGGGAACCATCGCCATATTTTTTTAATAGTGGTTGCCAGAAAATTCTCTCCGTGTAGATATACTCTGACCGCAAGAGCTCGTTCATCTTAGCCAAAAAAAATTCTAATTCTGTATTTTATTGAATTGTCGATTGGCACTTATTTGTATATAAGAATTAAAAAATATATGTGTTATTAATATTTTCGCTCACTTCCCAATTTTATCTAGGGTGGGGTTAACCTGTTCCAAGGGGTTGAAATTAAAAAAAATTAATATGTCAATCCAAAAATCTACATTTTATGTTGGCCCATTATTTTTAAAATAATACATCGTTTTCAATGTACTGGTCAACATAAATAATATCAATAAAGTTTCAATGTACTATTAATATAATCGTTAATTCCGATAGTTAAGATCAATGATGTAATATATTTAGTAATGAGGCGAACTCGCGATAAATTGTCAAAAGTTGAAAGATAAAGCTGAACAATTTTTTTTTCTCTTTATTTATGAGACGCCTTAATTTCTGTCCAGAAACAATCTAGCAAGGGCGTTTCGGTGCGAGAAATATATACGCTGAACTTTCCAGTATCTCGTTGCGGTTCAGGGCGGTTTTCTACCTTGTGCTAAGTGCGTGGGTCGACCCCTCGGCTCGTAGCTTCGCCGTCTCAAGGAAGTCTGCCATTAAAAGCAGCCCGATTGGACCGATGAACTTCTCTCATAGTACGACGGGCGAATGGGTTATGGGGGGAAAGACGGACGAATCGTCACGATCCTTACAAGTGACTTTGACTCGAACTCACAACTAGGAGCGCTTTGAATCCGGAATATGGATTATTTATGTTAAGACCCAGAGTAAAAAATTCAAATATCATTGGGCTTGCGATTATTGCAAAATGCTTACTCATCAGCAACAAAAAAAACATCGTTCTCTTCTATCCTAGGAAAACAATTAAAAATATTTAAAAAGTCTAAAATCTCAAACATACGTTAGGAGTACCAAAAACAATAAACATACTCCATTACGAGAGCAATAAAAAAATATTTAGCATTGTGCTACTGAATTTTGATTTAATAAAATAAAAATTGTGTAGTGATATGTACAACTTTTTTCGCACTGTATTAAGGATGTTTTTTCCTGTGTTACACACGACGTTTTTTAGTGGGAGATGAAGAAAAATAGGGTTCAAACGAACCACCCCTGTATATATATCACATATTCAAGAATTTGTCTCTACTTCAGAAATGGTTGTGAATTACACGACGAATAGTGGTGAGATGAAAGAGGCACAAGATCGCAGGCAGGGGATTTGATAAGATTAATGCTCGAACGGAAGAATGTATTAGCGTGTAACCACCATCAGATTTAGGGAGGTTCACGATTTTTTGTAGTCAATTTCAACTGGGGTCTCTAGCTCCCCTCGCCCTATCTTGCTGCTGACGCCTGATCAACGCCCAGCCGAATAGCAGAAAACGCCGGTTTTACAGAAGCCATTTCTACATGCGCAGTTGTACAGCGATTTTCACTACAAGAACCCAATTGAGCACGACGAAATAGTGTATGACACGAATTGAACACGGGAAAACAGTTAACCTCGACACGATGAAAGTGTGCCGATAATCAATTCGATACACACACAAAAAAGGGTTGGTTAGAACAACTAAGCGCTTAGTTATATATGCGCCAACTAAGTTATTGGTTAGACCAATCAAGTTATTTGTTAACCAACCAAGTTATTGATTGACTAACCAAGACGATTTACTTGGTGTAACCAATAACTTGGTTGGTCTAACTAATAACTTAGTTGGTGCATATATAACCAAGCGCATAGGTTGATCTAAGCCTTTTTCTCCGTGCACAATAATGGTTCATAGCGCTAACTATAATGACGAAATTTTTCACGGTGAAATTTGGATATTGCAAAGCATCACATAACATTAGAGTGACATGGGATACGCCGAAGAAAAGCCTTGGTTAAATATGCGCCAGTCGATTAATTGATTAATATATTAATTTATTAACACACCAATCAAGTTGTTGGTTAGATTAACCAAGTTGTTGGTTAGGCCAACTAAATGGTTGGTTAGGCCAACCTAGTTGTTGGTTAGACCAACCAAGTTGTTGGTTAGGCCAACTAAATGGTTGGTTAGGCCAACCTAGTTGTTGGTTAGACCAACCAAGTTGTTGGTTAGGCCAATCAAGTTGTTGGTTAGACCAACCAAGTTGTTGGTTAGACCAACCAACTTGCTGGTTAGGCTAACTAAGTTGCTGGTTAGGCCAACCAAGTTGTTGGTTAGACCGACCAAGTTTTTGGTTAGATCTACCAAGATGTTGGTTAGACCAACTAAGTTGTTGATTAGGCCAACCAAGTTGTTGGTTAGACCAACTAGTTTGTTGATTAGACCAACCAGGTTGTTGGTTATACTGACCAAGTTGTTGGTTAGACCAACCAAGTTTTTGGTTGTACTGTAGAGCACTTGATTGTGCCAATTAATAATTTGATTGGTCTAACTAATCAATCGGCTGGCGCATGTTTAACCAAGTGCTCAATTATTACAACAAAGTTATTTTTCCCTGTAATTCTACACAGTCTTAATCCTACATAGCCCCAACTCTACACAGATCTATCCGTACATTATGCAAAATAATGTATACTTGGAAATTATGATTTATTCGACGATGTAACAACGAAATGAGAAAATTATCGGTGCACGGGAAGTTATAGGCAGAGAAATAATGGAAATCGAGAGCATCGATCAAATTTTCCAGGATGCCGAGTTGCGCGCCTACCCCTATTCACCACCCCGCTTGACTGAAGATCGTGTCTTCGTCCGTTGCGCAAATATTTTTTTCTCATCGTGAATATCGTGCGTCACGCGAGCGGAAATTCGTAGAATCTTCCATATCCCTCACCCCAAACTATATGAGATTGAACTGACTGGATGAAGAGGGCGTAAAGTAAACTATTCAATTGGCTAGTGAAAAAAAATTAACACTGATTTGACTAATCAGTGTCACTTATTTTTTCAAGCTTTTATACATTTTTTAGTCGTTTCATTTATTGTTTTATAGGATAAAATGCAACATAGGATCTTAACGTAAATAAAGCTCTAAATTTTCTAAATTCACCTGTACACTAAAAAAAATAAATGCGACAACTTGCTAAATATAGTGAGTTCTACTATAAAAATAATGAAACGGGCCATAATTTAGTTGCCAGATACATTATTTCTTGTTACAGCAACCACAGAAACATAGTCGTCTAAATTTTTTGGAGAGTAAGACCCTCTTACACTGAAAGAAAAAAGTAGTTGGAAGAACCATCTCCAGCATATGCTGTATCGCTGAATAGTTGCAACACCTCACTCCTGTAACCAATCGCAGTGCTGTTTTCACCAATACAATAGTTGTCATAACCCACTGAGTAGTTGTCATAACCCACTGAGTAGTTGTCATAATCCACTAAGTAGTTGTCATAACCCACTGAGTAGTTGTCATAACCCACTAAGTAGTTGTCATAACCCACTGAGTAGTTGTCATAACCCACTGAGTACTTGTCATAACCCACTGAGTAGTTGTCATAATCCACTAAGTAGTTACCATAACCCACTAAGTAGTTGTCATAACCCACTGAGTAGTTGTCATAAACCACTGAGTAATGACGCTATTTCAACTCTTTCGAATGATTGTCGGAACCCATTTATTGGTTTATCCAACTACTTTTTTTTCTCCGTGTAAGCCGTGATTGTTTTGAGTTCTCCTATAAGATCCCCCCATATACAAGGATTACCCAAATATTCGGCCCTGTTTCATCTCAGAAAAATAGGGTCCGGTGTGGGTTTCATAGGTATAGAATTATAAACATTAGGCCTTGTGCCGTTTCAGAAAAAACAAATCATGGGTATAGGGAAGCTCATAAGGGAACTTAAAAAAATCAAGACTTCGAGGGGGGTTTCTTAAGTAATTTTAAACAAAAGATCTTGCTCGAAGCCAAGCAAAATTAATTACTTTTTTTCATATTGGAAAATCTATATACTTTATACTATATACTATATACGTTCGTGAAAGGTTCTTTATCGTTCGTGAAAACGTTCTAGCACCGTGATTTAATAAAAAATGAATCTCGTTGAATTTGAAAAAAGTTCTGCATCATCATAATTCGGTTAGGGTTTTTATGTTAATTGAGAAAGTGTTGACATTCGTTAATGAACCGCAATTGGGCATAACAAGGTTATGAAAAAATTATGCTAAAATTAAGCATCATAATTATGCAGAATAATTTCTTAATCTTCGGGAGCCACTTGAAAGTTATTTAATTAATTTTGTGCGTTATGGGATCTCGGAAAAATTTAATTTTCAACAAGATCCGATAATTAATTCCGGCGAGCCGGGTGACGCGCCTGGCTTGCCGGAGACGCTAAACGGCCGCGTGGGGAAATGAATTATATTCGCCTGCACTCTTATATATGCCTGAAGAGGCTGAAGATTAGCCTATGTAAAATTCTCAATTATACGGGATTATAACTTTCTTTGAATGAACGCAAGTCTTAAGTTACGATTCTAACGAACAATCATGAACAGTCTTTTCTGGCTCGAAAATTGGAATCTCATTGCTCATATCAAAAGTGATAATTTGGAGTTAATTTTACTAAGAGATAGATGAAGTTAAGGGAAAAAAAATTGCTGACGAAATTAACGTAACAATCATGTAATGTTCGAAATAAATTAAAAATTTAAAAAAGCTATAAGGTAGAACGTTGCACATTGCTTACTCATTTTTATGGCTCGTCGTCCACAAAGTCTTCTGTATAAAAAAGTACGTTGCTCCTTTTTTATTTCCTCATGGAGAAAAATTCATGCAGGCCTAAAAAATGAACAAGCAATGTGCAAGATTCTATTTTGTCACGAATTTGTTAATAATGTCTTATTGTAATTCGTCCATAAACAGTATAAAATATTTAGATATTTTTGTTTAATTAAAGTACAAAGTGCGAGGTAACTTACTTGAATCGTTGGGGAATTAAAAAAAATTTACGAATAGAATTCAACGATGTAAAATTTTATAAAATAACAATTCTCTTTTTGGATTCTCACGAAACTCAGTATTGAATATCGATGCATTCTATTCAAGGTTTATGCGAAATTGTATAAAATTTAACCGGCTTTATCCATTTTGCCCGAATTCAATTCCGAAAATCAAATCACTTCGTTCATTCTTCATGCGAATTTTCAGCTTCATAGCTGGACAAAAAAATTTGGTGATTGAGAAGATTACTACAGTTGTTGAAATGATGAGATAGTTGAATTGAAAATGTTTGTATTAACTTTTTGACACATGGGAATTGAGAGCCAGAGCTCTGAATCCCCATACGTCTGATAAACTGATATTTTTAAATTCATGAAAATCAGAACAGTTAGACTTTAAAAATATTTTGTCTTTTTAAAAAAAAGTTGGATTATTGAATACAATAAAAACCCCAAAGTAATCACATCCAATTGTGACACTAGCAGAAATCCTCTTAAGAAAATGTTTTCCGTTCGATCGATTTTGCGATTTTCCGACACAATGTTGGAAGCATTATGTGAAAGTTCGTAATTAGAATTGCTACGTAGCGTGTAATTGTAATTGCAAAGTTGTAATTATATGTGATTAAATTTTGATAAGATTGCTAAGCGAGATTAGATTAGATTTTCTCGAAATTGGAGTAACAACGAGAAGGCGTGAAGAAGTTAGCTTGCGCGAAGAATAGAATGAGTTTTCGTCCTACTGCTCCACTGGTGTACGTGTGTGTACGTGTGTGTGATATGCCTCTTGGAAGAAGTCGGTAAACGGGGAAAACAGGGGTGTCGTAACACCGTAAGGAGCTGTAAGGGTCTCACCGAGAGTTTCCGGTTTTGTAGGGCCCGGGCAGTCGACTAGGGGTGATTCGGTCGAGGGGTTGACTGACCGAGAGCCGGAAGTAGTGCCTTTCCAGGCCCATATATTCTTGGCAGGATTTGGAGGAACGATGAAGCAGAGCAGGGGGCAACCGGGTTCCTGCGCGTAGAACCATGACTAAGGGGCGAGGAGAGTCGAGATTCTTCGGCGCGGAAGGGGAAAGTGTTCACGGCGCAAGCGGGGAGGTCATGATCGTACACAGAGAGGGAAGCATAGGGACAAGAAGGGAACGAGTACGGAATTGACCAGCCATAGCTGATATTGGTCGAATATATCGAATTTTATTCCAGACACCGAGATAGAACGAATCATTAGAATATATTTTTCTATTACAATATGTTTAATTAAAGTGCATTAAATATTTGTAATTCTTCAATTCGAAATTGTAGACAATTTTTATAAAAAATCCATGTAATATCTTTTTAATGGTATTGTTAGGGCCGATAGAAAGAAAGAAATAGGGCTAGGACGAATCATTAAGATATATTTTTAGATTATAATATGTATAATTGAAGTGCATTAAATACTTGGAATTATTTAGTTATGTCGAAATTGTAAATAATTTTTAGAAAAAATCAATGGAATATCTGTAAAATGGCTTTGTATTTTAAGGGTGGTGCGAAAGGAAGAAATAGAGATAGGACGAATCATTAAGATATATTTTTAGATTATAATATGTATAATTAAAGCGCATTAAATACTTGGAATTATTTAGTTATGTCGAAATTGTAAATAATTTTTATAAAAAATCAATGGAATATCTTTAAAATGGCATTGTATTTTAAGGGTGGTGCGAAAGAAAGAAATTGAGATAGGACGAATCATTAGGATATATTTTTAGATTATAATATCTATAATTAATGTGCATGAAATGCTTGGAATTCTTTAATTATGTCGAAATTGTAGACAATTTTTATAAAAAATCTATGGAATACCTTTAAAATGGCATTACATTTTTAGAGTAGTTCGAAAATAACACAGCGATGACAATTTGCTTATGCGTATTCAAAACTATGGAGAGACCAAAATTATTCTCATCAAGGCTATAAGTTGTGAGATTATATTTATTGCTACTTTAAGAATTCTTTTTGTGGTTTGATTTTTTAGGTATTGTTATTTTTTAAGAACATAATGCTTCTTCAGTTATTTCCTTCATTATACTTTAATATACTTTAATTATAATTTAATTTTGAAAGTTGAGACGTGTTTGACGATATTTAGTGCCTCATGTATCATTGACATTGTATAAACTGCGGTTTGTTTTTTTTTTTTTCTTCAATATATTGTATGTCCATTGTCATTGGGTATATTAGACCTTTACACTCAGCTAAATATACAACAGAGCCGTAAAAGCTAAAATTAACACTTGCTCATGGATGATAACAGTTTTGAAAATCCCAAAGTTATAATATTGGAATATTTTGTCAACTTTTGAATTTCCGGTAACATTTGAGCAATTAAGAGGCGTCTGATACATCAAATTCCGCAGCAACTCTTAATGAATCAAAATCAAGGCCAAAACCTAGCAGAAAATCGAAGGGCGATGAAATATTCCAGTATTAAAAAATACTCTATTTGCAAAATAATTTTTATTCATAAGTGTCGCCATTTTTGTTCTCACAATTATTGAGCTCTGCAGTATATTTGGTTGATTGGAAAGATCTAGCATGTTAAATGAGTATTGACATACACCATAATTTTTAAAAAATCGCAATTCGTGGTTTACAAATTTTCAGGATCAATAAACACTAAATATCATCGCAAATATATCAGTTTTTACAAATCTCGTTAATTTGTAATAGGAAACAAATATAACTATGATTACTAATTATCGAAAAATAGCCTTTGAAAATGCTGTTTATCAATTTTTAAATAAATAAAAAATTGAGTTATAATTAAAGTGCCTTTTAATAATTTACAGCTTTGAAATAAAAATCATTTTAGTCCCTTCATAGTTTAAAATATGGATGCTCAAATCTTTACCGTCATATCGTATTTTTCTTCTTTAACACACCCTAGTGCACATGTGTGAAAAGTGGAATGGAAGTTTCGAAGGGACGTAGAAAGGGTCGGCGAGTCGCGGTTAACGGGGAAAAAGGGGTGAACGCCGCCGACTCGTGATTGCCACGAGACCCAACAGAGGGTGCTGCAAGCGAGAACAGCGCTGGTGGGGATAAAGCCCCGCAGTGCGGCGCGGTCGATAGAACCCCCACTTGTCTCGCCTGCGGCGCCTTTCACTCCCCAACCACCCTTCCGACGACGCGATTATACGTCTCTGTCCGTGTTGCTTCTCTCTTGCTTCATCCGTTGCAAATTCTGTGTAGTTGAGAGAGTATCCCTATCTCGCACTTCCTTCCCTGTTGGTGTTCGCTATGTCGCCTCTTTCATATATATATATATTTATGTATATATATGTAAGTACATAATTATAAATATATTATTTAAAAAAAAAAAACAAAAATCAAATTCAGAAAAAAGATGCGTCTATATGTTGGACACTTTTTATCTAACCCCCATTTCTGAATGTCCTTGACATTGAAATCATGAAAAGTAATGTTGTAATGAAATTGACGGAAATTTCTACTAGATGAAAAAAATGGGGCGCGCTGGGTTGATTTTGAATTCTACATTTGAAGAATTAAAAAAAAAAATTGTTACTTAAAACGATAAACCGAGCTTTGATTGTTTTAAATAAAGTTTGGTTTCATTATGAAGATGTTAATATATCATAATTTTGCAACATTTTCTGGAGATGATTCGTAATTATATCAGCTCGGTGGTATAGACATCATTTGAAAAAAAAAATGCGTTTTAAGACTCCGGGCAACCCTCCGAGCCAAGTGCTTCAACCGCCTTAAATACTCTTTTAAGGTGGTGAAGTTAGAGCTAAACTAATCATATTCATTGACAAATATCTCACTTGTTTATCTACTGATGTGTCATTTAAAAATGTAATCTTTTAAACGCTGAAACAAGGATTTTATTTTCTCTATGGCAATAACATCTAACTATAAAAAATGAGCTATAAAATATGTGAAAGTTTTTAAACTTCTCCACATTTCTCTGAGATAAAGGTTAAACAAGATTTTTTGTTTAATTGCTTAATTGTACATAAAAAGAATTCTTCCGGTATGAATGTCGCTGTTTTTTGTTAATTAGTGAAGTTATAATTTTCTGATGAAAATGACTTTCTAAATTAACACTAGACTCCATGGCATTTTGCCAATTTTACCTTTATCTGAAATCGCTACATTTATGCCGGAAGAATTCTTCTTACGTACAACCGAGCAAATTTAAAAAAATTTTAAATATAATATAATATAAAAATATATTTAACAAAATATATTTTTTGAACTTTGAAATTTTGACTTGGTTACTCTACGGCAAAAACTTCTAACTATTGCAAATAAGCAATATGAAATTTATGGGTCTTTAAACTTCACCCTTTCTTATGATAATTGATAAGCCCAAAATTTTAAAAAATTGCTCGATTGTACGTAACAATAATTCTTCCATATGTATTATCTTCAATTATGATGCAAAAATACATTTAAAAATCATATTTTTGTAATACTTATAAACAATTTAGCAAAACCATGGAATGATAATATTCTGTAGGTGTAATAATCCATAATCATTCAGTCATGAAAGTTTTTGAAATGCTTTTTCATTGAACGATTCATATTACTGGGTGTGAAATCTGGATAATAATAAGGAAGCAGTCTGTGAAGTTCTTCTTTGCAGCGATTTTTTTCTTTGTTGCAGCACCTTCGCTGAGAGCTTTTAAGAAGAGAGAGTGGATCTAATACCCCTCCGGCATAGGTGCAACCATGTGCATGAATCCCACCGTTCCCCAGAGATTCAAATCGCCTGATCGTATAGTCTTGAATTCTATATGCGAGATTTCTATTTTGTATATAGTATACATGGCAAATAATCATTACGTGAACTGAGAGAAATCGCGGTAGTTTAGGCAACTGTACACTGAGAGAAAATTATGGTATTAGTAACTATAAAGTGACAAATATTCATTTTTAGTTCCTCCAACTAATTTTTTTTAGTTGCCACAACCATCGAATAATTACTGTAACTACCAAATAGTTACCATAACTATAAAAATAGTTGCATGGACTAAAAATTAATAGTTGTCACGTTATAGTTGACTGTACTATTACGATTTCTCTGAGTGTAGATTTTAGTCCATGCAACAATTTGAATAGCTATTTTAACTGATTTATTGGTTAAATTAACTGCGTTTTAGTTGCTGAAACTAATTCTACAGTTGGCTTGACACAGTGTCCTAGTCACTTTAACAATGAAGATATAGTGAAATACAACCTTAGCTATTTTTTATAGTTAGTTCAACTTTATTATTATAGTTACAATGACCATTTCAAAATTGTTAAATAATTTCTCAAAGAACACTATACTTGTGATTATGTTTTTTATGAATAGTACGTCACATCTATCGTTCAATTTTCAAAACAATATAGTTTTTGTTACGACAACTATTATTAACTGTTGCATTGACTATAAATAATTAGTACACATAACTTTTTTTAAATGGCTGACGTTATATTTCACTATAAATTTATAGTTACTAGTATATTTTATTTCTCTCAGTGTGGATACAAGTTGTAGGTATTATAAAGAGCCTTGCAACCGAAAAAGTATACAAGTATAGAAGATCAAAAAAGTTAGGTTTTCCTGGCCAGCTTCCATTGTTCGTTGTTCGAGTTTAAATTAAACCCGTCTATAACTTTGGTTTAAGTTGTATTTCATTAAAGTAAGTAAAGCCCTCAGGCCAAAGTGTTGCTTCGAGTCTTCGGTTCTCAAACTAGTGACGCAGACTGCTCCAATCTTCTTGAGCGGATATTTTTAAAGAAATAATCATATACTAGTAAGCGACCGACAATTATTTTATTAATCAGAAGCAATATCTTCATTAATATTCACTCAATATATAAGAATTAATTACAATTTTAAGCAATTAAGTATAAAAAGATGTTTTCAAATTTATAATTTAAAAAATACAAAATGTTTTTTAAATAGGACAGAATAATGAAGTGAATGTATCGAAATTTTTTCATTTATAATGCACCATTTTGGGCTTTAATTTATCGAAAATTATTCTTGAAAAATATTAGTTGATAATAAAGTGATTATTTAGTTTTATAGAAATGTGGAAAATTTTTTTGTACCTGACAATCTCGCAGTATGTGATTATTTTATTACATCTTGTGCACGGTGATATGGAAAATGAACGTACGGAGGTGATTAAAAGAGAAATAATAAAATAATGGAGACGTGGGGTGTTATTTAAGTAAAAGTGAGGTGTAAGCTTAGAGAACCGAGAGGCGAGCACAAGAGATTTAAAGAGAGTCTCTCGTCTTAATTACTGTGGCAGAATCGGCCCGGTGAGAATAGTCGAGTGGCCACTTTAACCCGTCCTTTACCGTTTTGAGAGATCGATCGTACCTCGCCTCGCCTACAACTCGAGTACCATTCGAAGAGCAAGCGAGAAAGAGAACGCCCGCAAGACAAAACTCCTGCACGCCTTTCAACTACACGAACATTTTTTTTGCCTAGACAATCTTCACTCTATATCTATATTATCAACTTATTAATTCTGCCGACCTGGACAGTTGATAAATTAGATTTTAGGTCGCAAATTGCAACTAAGATTACTTCATTGAACTGCAATGATTTGGAGATATGAAATTGGTTGAATATTAGCTAAGGGGGAGTTTCAAATTGCTTTCTCATTGCTTTCCATATTCACATACCTCTACGAGGAAGTACGTACGATTATAAAGTCTAAATTTATGATCAGAAATTCCGAATGATTTACTGACGTACTACATTTCAGTTTGATTGCTTAACTTGATGTTTAACCCACCAAATTGTGTTTC